>CM042549.1:5255000-5375000 GCA_023630585.1 Cranoglanis bouderius
CTTACATATATTTTTGTATACCTATTAGAGCATTTCTATTATCACTATATATAGTGTAATTTACCATGCAGTTACATACTCAACAGCTACTGCACACGTTCACTGCACATAACCTTGTTATGCTAAACTGCATTTCGTTGCTGACTACCGGTACTGTGCAACCACAATAAAGTTGTCTTTCTATCTATCTATCCGCTCCAGAACTGTGTGCATATATAAAATAGACCACTAACTAACCAGCTAGCAGGAGGACATGTTGATGTGTTTGACCAACAGAAACACTGACCTGACCAAACTGTTTAATTAGGTCTCAATGGGTCTTGTGGTAAACTAGTTTGCTGTTTTAACACATACAATTAATACGGCCGTAATGTTGACGACATATAAGGTAAGCTAATTTATTGGGGGGGGGAGTCACTCAAATCCTGACGGGAACGTGTAAACACTGTCATATGTATAGTTATATTTTTTCTAACGCGAAGTTTTGTTTGTCATTTTGACCGTTAGCGGTTAGCTGACTCTACTCACCTTTAGTCTTTTTGTTTACAATTTCTCCACTAAAGCCGGTCACTGTGTTCTGAACTTTCCCCAAAACGCTGCATTTAACAAATATTACATTTTAAATCTTCAAAAAAAAAAAGATATTAAAACGTAACTACACACGATTCCTCGTTATTATTTATAAATATTTACATGCATTTTTGTTTGCTCAAGCAAGTCTCAACCGGCTCAGAGATGCGCGAGCTTCTTCTTTGCAGAGTCTGTAACCAACATTGTGGAATTTGATTGGCTGAGAGGACGCACGCGCGCCGCATGTCATCCAATCATGTTTCAGCTAACTTAGAAATTCTGTAACGACAGAAACGCCACACAGATCAATGCTACAGGATATTGTCCTTAACAGTAACACACGGGGTACACAGAAGGACGGTATTGTTTTGATTTAAAATAAATAAATAAATAAATAAATAAAAACAAGTAATTAAACATTAATTAATTATAAAAAGTAATTCAGCATTTGGCAGACGCCCTTATCCAGAGTGACTTACATTCATCTAATTTACAATAGAATTTTTCTGTGTTTCTACATAAATATGACCCAAAACATCTTCAGATTTTCACACAAGTCCTAAAAGTAGGTAAAGAGAACCCAATTAAAAAATATTATACTTGGTCGTTTATTTATTGAGGAAAATGAGCCAATATTACACATCTGTGAGTGGCAAAAGTATGTGAACCTCTAAGATTAGCAGGTGAGTTACAGCCTCTAAGATTTGAAGGTGAAATTAGAGTCATGGGTTTTCAGTCAATGGGATGACAATCAGGTGTGAGTGAGCGGCCTGTTTTATTTAAAGAACAGGGCTCTATCAAAGTGTATCATGGCATGAACAAAGGAGATTTCTGAGGACCTCAGAAAAAGAGTTGTTGATGCACATCAGGCTGGAAAAGGTTACAAAGCCTTCTCTAAAGAGTTTGGACTCCACCAATCCACAGTCAGACAGATTGTGTACAAATGGAGGAAATTCAAGACCATTGTTACCCTCCCCAGGAGTGGTCGACCAACAAAGATCACTCCAAGAGCAAGCCATGTAATAGTTCACGAGGTCACAAAGGAACTAAAGGCTCTCTCACATTGACTAATGTTGATGTTCATGAGTCCACCATCAGGAGAACACTGAACAACAACGTTGTGCATGACAGGGTTGCAAGGTGAAAGCCACCGCTCTCCAAAAAGAACATTGCTGCCCGTCTGCAGTTTGCTAAAGATCACGTGGACAAGCCAAGCAACAGTTACCAGAAACATTTAGTTGCAATTATTGCTGCACAAGGGGGTCACACCAGATACTGAAAGCAAAGGTTCACATACTTTTGCCACTCATAGATATGTAATATTGGATCATTTTCCTCAATAAATAAATGACAAAGTATAATATTTTTGTCTCATTTGTTTAATTGGGTTCTCTTTATCCACTTTTAGGACTTGTGTGAAAATCTGATGGTGATTTAGGGCATACTTATGCAGACATATAGAATATTCTAAAGGGTTCACAAACTTTCAAGCACCACTGTATGCAGTTGAGGGTTAAGGACCTTGCTCAAGGCAGTGTTGGGATTTGAACCCACAACCTTCTAGTCAGACGTCCAATGTCTTAACCACTGAGCTCCTACTGCCCTACCACTGTGTCTCGCACACTCTTTCATACCTAGGGATCATTTAGAGTAGCCAATAAAATCATAACCTTTGAATAGATCAAACCCATTGTTTTTACTTCCACCCCTCAACTACGTGACTTGGTTGCACATTTATTCTAAAACAAATTCACATATCAAGTGGTTCACAGCAATTTGTAAACAGTAATTTTAAGCAAGACTGCCATTTGAGACAATCAACTCTATGCTAAAAAAATAAATAAAAAAAGAATCACAATAAATACATCAAAACCCTGTCTTAAAACCTTGCAAGTTATAAATGGCTTCTAGTGGACACTCTACAAGCATCTCAACAGCAAAACATCAAACAATTAATTCATTTCCATTCATTCATTCATTGGCACTATAAAAATTGGCATAATTTTTTTAGCTACATAAAAGCATAGTGCCAAAAGCATAGTGGAAATTAACTTGAACAGTCATGAAATCCAACAATGCACAATAAAATGTTAGTGCCCTAATGCTTACAACTCTAGCAGGTACAGAATACCGACTGTGCGCTTATTGGTTTGTAGGTACTAAGGAGCAGGGCACTTGCTCAACTATCAGCAACATTCAGTTTTCAGAAATTCATAAACAACATAAAACAAACTTCAGTAAAAACCAATTTTAGTAAAAACTGTAATCATTTTTCAGTTCTAATTCATTTACAATGCACACACTATTAATATATATTCCTCAACATTGTTGTTCTCTTTCATTATCTCACCTCCTCTCCAACATCCACTCAATATTTCAGAGCACTGGGGTCACTAGAAAATGGTACGATCATGTAAACATTTCGAATGTTGGCACTAAACATTAAAATCGTGATCTGTCTCTAGAGACCAGCCAATCCACCAGCACTTCTCTGGCCCTCAGAGACACTGAGTCTCTCAGAACCAAACTGAGACATGCTGGAAGATCTGGAGCTCAGAGCTGGAGAGAGCTTCCCCTCTGAGAAGTCCTCTCTGTAAGAATAAGAGAGTTTACTGTGAACACTACGATGAACACTGCTGGCTGAACTGCCTGATTTTGAGCTTCGGCTGCCTCCGAGTTTATCAGAGCCAGACTCCCTGTTTGAGTTTGAATGTGTTGGAGAGACATTCTGCTGCATCTGAAGAGCCTCGGGATGGTCCAGAGGAGAAGGTGAGGGGTTGGAGTGGAGCGGAGCTGGAGTGAGGACCACCTCCTGTGGGGACTGGAGATGACGAGAGTTCTTGGAGACCACAGAAGGTGCAGAGGAGGATGTGGTGGATTGAAGTCTTGATGGTTTTTGAAGGTTGTTTGTTACCTGTTGAGCATGTGCAGAAAGTCAGAAATAACTATTACACCAGACAAGAGATATATAGAGGAATAAATAATAAAACAATAATTAATGACAAGGTAATGTGAGAGTTACTGTTACCATGCAGAAGTTATTTACTTTCCTTTAACAGTATGTGCTAAAGGAATTTGCCAATGATTACTATTTTTTAAATTTTATTTATTAATGAATAACATCATACTTTTTATCCGTTTATAGTTACAATTAACGTTGTGGAACGTCCACAAAACAACTGCATTCCTGTCATCATTGTAAACAGCTTCTCTTTCTTTCTCTCTCTTGAAGTTAATAAGAATAAAATACGCAGCACGTCATATCAACTATATCAACCATATCATCAATTATATGTTTTCCTTGTTAACTAACAGCTCAGCTTTCTAATCCATTTATTATTAATCTAAGGTTATTGTGGAGCATTTGCCATGCAAGACCCTGTGAATGAACTGTTACTATGGAAACGAGTGCATTTATACAAACCTGTGTTTTGGATATACTGTCAGAGCTGCTGTTACAGAAAACAAATCAACCCTCTATCCAATCAGATTCAAGAATTCAACAGAGCTGTGGTAGAAATAGTTATAGCCTATTAAGTTCTATAGTGTGATACTAGCAGTGGCTGATTGGTATTAATTTATATACAGACTTTTCAAGATCTGCCACAATATTTCCTGGAAGAAAAAACTGAAAATATTCCTCAGTTCAGGCTCCTCTGGCAGAAACATGAATATATTTTATAGGTTCCTCAAAAGTTTTTGCCATGCAAACAAGCTTAATGCCACTTACAGCCATGCTGTCTTTCCTCTGCTCGCTGGCCTGGTCTTCATGTCCTCTTCGCTGTGTAGAAGAGAGCTGAGGACGATTCAGAAGCCCGAAGTCTGACTGCTCAATACCGGCCATGGACGCCAACTGACCCAGCCTGCAAATGACCATCAATATCATGTATTTTTTGTTTTATATGTTGCACCATGCTCTATCGACATCAACGTTACGCAATATTACAACATATTAAAGAAATGCAATCATGACGGTAAGAAATGAACCCTGGCTAACCCGGCATCTTTAAGCAGGTCAAGGAAGGCATGGAATTTGTGAAAGGAAGCCTCGATGCTGTCCAGCACTTGTTCATCCTCCAAGATAGAGTGACTGACGTGAGCTTCTGACAGGGACTGATTCACACTGCGTAGGTGACTGTTCTCTAACTCCAGCTAGTGAGAGAAAATATAAAACAGAGATAGAGTCAAGAGAATATGATATGTCACATGTACCAGTGTAGAAACATAGCCATAAGTCATAATAAGGACAGCTGGATTGCTGTACCTCGACAACACGAGAAGTGGCTTTCAGTCTCGCGTTTCTCTCCTCTGTGAGCCTCAGCCTGCATTCCTCCAGCTGCTCCTGGAAGAGAAATGGCAAACTGCACTGCTTCACTGGTATAAAACATATAGACAGATAAGTAAACAGATAGATACGTAGATATACCGATAGATAGATAGACAGACAGACAGACAGACAGACAGAGACAGACAGAGAGAGAGAAACAGATAACTGGACAGACAGACAGAAAAAAACAGATATATAGGGAAACAGATAGACAGACAGATATAAACATATAGATAGACAGAGACAAAGACACAAAGATAGACAGACATACAGATAAACACAGATAGATAGGCAGTCAGATATACAGACAGAGCGCTTGATTAACAGAAAGACACAAATACAGATAGATAGGCAGATCAACAGATAGACAGACAGACAGACATAGATAAAAGGACAGACAAATAAACAGATAGGCAGAGAGACATACATATAGATAGATAAACAGATAGGCAGAGAGACAGCTAGATAAACAGATAGACGGATAAACAGATAGGCAGAGAGACAGCTAGATAAACAGATAGACGGATACACAGATAGGCAGAGAGACAGACAGACATAGATAAAAGGACAGACAAAATCAGATAGGCAGAGAGACAGACAGATAGATAAACAGAGACAGATAGGCAGAGAGACAGACAGACAGATAAATAAACAGATAGGCAGAGAGACAGACAGATAAATAAACAGATAAGCAGAGAGACAGACAGATAAATAAACAGATAGGCAGAAAGACAGACAGATAAATAAATAGATAGGCAGAGAGACCGACGACCGACAGATAGATAAACAGATGTTAATTACTAACCCATCATGCGTTGTAGACAGAACAATATCTCAGCCAGGTACTTGTAGCATGACCAGTGCTAATACTGTACTAATGTGGTACCTGCAGACTCCTGTAATCTGCCTGTAGACGTCTGAACTGGCTGCTGGCGATGTTCTCACGAGCACTCAGTGCACACAAACGTCGCGACACACTTTCATTTTCCTCAGACTCAGACTCGCTCTCTGACTCCAGTGTGACTCGAATGGAGGAGGCATTCTGAAAGAGGCAGGAGGGGGAAAATACATTTCATAGTGAACTAGAATTTCATTGCACTTTTGGATTTAGACTATGCTGCAGTAAAGAAAAAATGTAAAAGAACAAATATGCAAAAACCTGAAAGCTCCGATCTGCTGTTGTGGCACTCTGAGGGAGACCCCTAAACAAGGCCAAAACGCAAAAGATTTAGATCTTAATAGAAGGGATTGACAATATATCATTTGTTACTGCCAAAGCAATACTAATATTAGCCTGCAATATGCAAATAACCATTAATAGACCAGTTTTTACTGTGTTCTCTGAACATTTTATCTCAAATTTGATAAATGTATGAAAAGTATGAACTGTTTGACAGCATCCTGAACCACTTCTATCTCAGTGTCTCTCACCTCTGAAGTTTGGCCCGAGCTGCAGTGCGCCATGGGATATAGCCAGTACTGCCAGGTCGAGGAGGCCTCCCTCCACACGGTGCTGAAGATACCCGCCGTGAGCCTTTAACTAATATACAAAGTACATTACGTTAGTACATCTGCCAAAACACACAACAAAACACATGGCTGGATTAATTTGTTAACAGAATAAACATTTAAATAAATACTTCATAAGAATCTATTTTCTTTCATATCATGAGTGGACAATTAAGTAATTCACATGTGTCTGTGCCTCATGAAAGTTTAAGCTTTCTAAATCTATTATGTGTTACTGCATCATAACTAAGAGCCAATCAGATTCCAATATGCAAATACAGGTCAAGTAATTCCATTTAAAAAAAAAAAAATTTTACAGAAAGGAAGTTTGGGAAGTGTTTCCTATTTGCATGTTCATACAATCCTGATTGTTAACCTACACTATAACCGATTTGGGTTCTGTGCCTTGTTGTGCTGCCTATTTTTTGTGTTAAATCAGCATGTCAAACAATCCACGATTAAATAAAGGAACGCTTTAAAATAAAAAGGTAAAAATGGCTTTCTTACCGATTCTGTAAGTAGCTCTTCCTGTGCTTCTCCTGGTTGTCTGTCCTGAGTGGTCATTTGCATCTTTAGCTGGAGGCTTCAACCACAAATACTGCAACACAGACACCATTATTAACTTGTGTTGTCTTGTCCAAATGGCTTTACACATATAATCTAGAGTCACAACCGACATGAGGTCTCAAACATCTCTGAAACAATCTAACATTTGATCTGGAAATGACATCTCGACAGCATTTAATTCTGTGCATTATACTAGCATGACAGTTTTATAAGTAATCCAGTATAGTAGCGGGGTTTTATGAAAGGCCATTATTGGGAAAAAAAAAAAAGTCATATGAAATCCTGTGTTGGAGGCTAAACAGGTCTGATAAGACCAAATATGAACATTCTGGCCTTCGCACAAAGCCCTACATATGGTGGAAACCAAACAATTCTCATCACTCTGAGTATTTCATCTCCACAGTGAAGCATGGTGGTGGCAGCATCAAGTTTTGGTGCTGTTATTCATCAGCAGGGACTGGAAAACCGGTCAAGGTTGAAGGTAAAATGGACAGAGCCAAATAGAGGGCAACCCTAGAAGAAAACCTGCTGCAGTCTGCAAGAGACTTGAGACTTGGGGAGGAGGTTCAACAGGACAACGATCCTAAGCGACACTGAATTCTGAGTATGATATTTTACAAGTAATCTAGTTTACAATCATTTTTCTTTCACTATATAAAACAAATGGCCCTATTCTATTTAGCATGTTTTTGTACCAATAACATTTGCAGATGTGGATGTGTCTTACCTGTGAGTCCTGGCCTTTATTGTTCATAAGCACTTTCTTAATCACAGACTTCACCAGCTCATTATCTGAGAAACGAAGAGTGGTCAATATTTCACATCAAGTGAATGTTCTGGGCTTATATGTGAGAGAGTGTTGAAGTGCACTCTGAAGAGTGTGACTGACCCACTAGGGGGTTCCTCCGGATGTCCAGTACACACAGGGTGGTGTTGGACTGGAGCATTTTCTCCAGAACATGAGCTCCATCGTTAGAGATGCCACACCGCTGCAGGTCCACTGCTACAGTATCAATACAGAAACAAGCGATAATCACCTGATCACCAAGTATGCCATACTTGTTAATAATTTGTCTGCTCCGATACGTGTTCTCTGACCTTTGGCCCACAGGTCCTCTGTGAGCTCCTGAGCGAGGGATGTCACTCCTCTGTCACCGATTAGGATGTTTTCATTAAGTGTGATCCTGCGAAGCCCGCCCATCGCCTCAAACTCCGCCTTCCTGTATCGCAAGGTCTCCGCCCACGCCGTGCTGTGTCGCCTCACTGCCTGGTTCTGCTCAAAACAAGCCAGCCATGTTTGTACGAAATCATTCCAATTCTTAGATATATTTGCTTATTATATACAGTGTATAGATACTCATATTTTGCTTATTTCCCTTAAAGGAATCACCTGGTGAAAATCTACAGGCTTCAGTCACCACATCTCAATCCGACCCATTTTAAACAGATAAAAACCAGCTCACCTTTATAATGTTGGCTAAATGCTCTGCACCTTTCCATGTAATATTACAGGCAGTGAAGTCCACGGTTTTAATGGTTGTTGAATATTTCACACTCTGACAGATAGCTGAATCAATAAAAAAAAATTTTAAAAAAAAGTATAAATCAGCAGCAAATAATGTCATTTTGTCTGAAACGGAAATACTTTTACACTTCTGACTCACTCTCTAGTCCATCGTCTCCAATGGGACAGTGCGCCAAAGACAAATGCTCCAATGACACGCTCTTCGACAAACCCTGGACAAGGAGAAAATGACAGCATCTGAATATGAACATAATGAAAATATTAGTACTTAAGCACCTTTCTCTCTCTACCTTAGTGAGTGTGTCAAGGTCTCGCTCTCTCAGAGGCAGCCCATGCAGGTGGAGCGTTTTAAGGCTGTGCGAAACACCCAGGCATTTCTGCACAGCTTTGCAAAGCTGAAACGTCATGCTCTTTGAATGGATCGCAGGAATCTTCTTCCTGACGGAGGGCTTATAGGAACCTAAAAGAGAGAATCACAGAGTATTACCTGACTATCTACCTTCTTCCACATACATGAGCTCAGACGCCCATGGCCGGCTAGTGTTGCTGTGATTGACAAGGGAGAGAGAGTATTTTTAGAAGGAGTGTCTTCCGACGTCTTTTCTGATTAAAAACATACCATGTACCCCCAATTTATACCAACCCTGAGAGCCCAGACTGGTGAGATAGCAACTTCGGACACCGACATGGTGCAGCTGTTTGTTGATGGATAATGCTGACAGTATAGGCGCCCAGTCTGGGAAACTGATGGTATCTCCGTTAAAGTCCAGCACTCCTTGGCTCAGACCAAACCTCAGGGCAGCCACCGGAGCCGAGTCCTGAGTCGCACACAAGGACTCGTAGCAGGCCTCGAAGTCCTGGGCTGCTCGCCGTCTTATCTGAGCAGATCCCTGCATCATTCACGTTAACACCTAGTGATAGATGGGTGAAGAACAGATCACACACGGAGTAGATACAGTATAAAGTCATGATCTGCAGAACATATAGCAATATTGATGCCAAGAAACATCAGAGGTGTGATGGAGTCCTGCATTTCTCTGTGTTGAGTCATTCAAGATTATGTGCTTAAAAACCCTCTGAGAAAGTGTCAGAATTAGACTTCACCTTTCACAATATTTGCTAGAGCCTAAATTGCATTGTCAATATTCTGTTAATACTAATTCTGCCAAATGTATTGGAACGACGACTTATAAACGACATTGCAGGAAGGTCAGTTCCTGTCTGGTTTAAATTAAATGACTGTATGTACGCTGTATTTATAACGTTTATCCATCAGCTAGCTAGCTAAGATTATTAGCTAAAAAGGAGAGAAGTTATTTTAAACTGTCGGGGTTTTTTCATCATAATTTTTTAAAAAATTCATTCTCTTACCGTTGTGCGGGTTATTACTTGTTTGTTATTCCTGTTTCCTTACCAACAGCCTCCAAGGAGGATTTGTTGTTGATATGGCGCCGCGGATGTTTAAAAAAAAAAAAAAAAAAAGAACGCCCTTATTTCTTCTTCTTCGTCTTTCTTCTGTGTTTTTAATGAGTGGCGCTACTACCGGCGATAAGAGAAACTGCACCTCACCTCTGAGTGAACCGTACAGATAAAAATTTAAGCGCACTGTTTATTTTTTTTGTTTGTTTGTTTGTTTTTTAATTATTATTATTTTTTTATTAAGTTGCAAATAGCAAGCAATATACAATCATGTCAATGGCCAACAGTCAGACCAGGAATTTACAAATAACATTATGGACATTAAATTACACAAAAAGAGCCTTCTGTGTTTTAAATACGTGGCTCTACTGGCCTCTAGTGGTAAAGAGTGGAACTGCACCTCATCTCTGAGTGAAGCCATACGGTTTATGATTGAAGTGCACTTTTTAATGTATCAATCTAATTATTAAAGCAAACAGTATGCAGTCAGGTTCGGGGCAACCGCCAAACCAGGGGCTTACAAATATCGAGAAATAGCATTAATGTACAAAAGAGGAAGCTTCTGTGTTTTTAGGCGTGGTTCTAGTGGCCTCTACCGGAGAGAAGTAGAAGTGAACTTTAGCTATATGGTTCATGATTAAAGGGCATTTTCCCCCTTCCTTTCTTTCTGTTTTTTAAATTTTTTATTTAATTTTTTTTTAAATTTACTTCGCAAACAACAAGCGAGATATAGTCAAGTTGGGATAACAGCAAACCCAGGAGCTTATAGCTAACGGAATTCACTAATTCACTAAATTCACTAATGGACATTCAAGAACCAAATCAATCAATCAATCAATCAATCAATCAAACTCCAGTGGCGGCCTCCACCGGAGAGAAGTGGAACTGCATCTCTCCTCACTGAATGCAGCCATATGGTTTATGATTGAACATTAAAGGACTTGTATATAAATAAAAAAATTAAAAAATTTTTAAAAAAAATAGATAGATAGATAGATAGATAGATAAAGGGGGGGGGGGGTGGAAAATTAAGCAAAGCCGTTGTACACCTTCAGTATTGTTAAGGTAAATCTGTTATGTAGAAATCCATAATCAGACAAATTCTCTTTAAAAGAAGACAAAAACAGGAGATTTATTACTCTATTTACATTTGTGAATGAAGCACTTAGCCATTAGAATAACTGTGTTGATTAACACCTTCAGAATTAAGTCATTTAGACTTCCATCAAACCACTGTATGTCCTCAAATTGAAAAACAACATAAAAAGCCATTTTTGAATATCTGTCCATAAGAGTTTTACATATGTACATTAAAATAATTAATACATTTCTTTCACCTTTGGAGAGACAGGAAGTTTGAGATATATTGTGGTTGAAGCACACTCAAAGGTTGACAGAAAATAACAATTAAAATCTAATCGGGGCTGTGACTATATTGGTAGCATATTTGGGGTATGTATTTCTGCCATTCAGTTTATTCAGGATCATATCAGGATCATGTTCATTTAAATGATCAAATGATGTAGGTGTTTCCACCAAATTTCTTGAGTATTGGGAAAGACACTATAGAAATATAGTAATAGCATAAATAGCATTGTTCTATATATAACAGGCCTGTGACATCACTTAATACCCCTGACTTTACCACTTCATGTCTAAAAAATCAAACTGGATTCACTACTTTCTCCAAATATGCCTATTTCTTATTAAATAATGGTAACACAAACTGTATGTGAATGACACACCCAAGGTACTTTATATTTAATACATTGGTATACATTATATTAGTACTTATAATATTAGTATTAGTGTTTTCTAGTGTCACAATATTAGTGTTTTGTTTTATTTATCATATTATCAGGCCTACACAAGCTCTCCTTTAAATTTCAGAGGCAAACTTGTGCCCTGATTTTCTAACATGGAAATGAGGCTCTGTGCTTTTTACTTTGGCTTATTCGCCAAAAAGAAAGAAAGCATACTTTCACTTGGAAAGCAGTTGCAAATTTGGGCCTTGATGTTTTGACTGCAGTTAACAAGGCAGCGTGGCCATGTTTCTCTGATTTGTTTCCGGAGGCATAAGATTTTCCAACCCCAATTCCAAAAAAGTTGGGACGCTGTGTAAAATGTAAATAAAAACAGAATGCAATGATTTGCAAATCTCATAAACCCATATTTTATTCACAACTTAGAAAAAATATCAAATGTTTAAACTGAGGAAATGTACCATTTTAAGGAAAAAATAAGGTAATTTTGAATTTGATGGCAGAAACACGTCTCAAAAAAGTTGGGACAGGGCCATTTTTACAATGTTTACCATTGTGTAGCATCCCCTCTTCTTTTAACAACAGTCCGTATATGTCTGGGAACTGAGGAGACCAGTTGCTGGAGTTTTGGGAGAGGAATGTTGTCCCATTCGTGTCGGATACAGGATTCTAACTGCTCAACAGTCCCGGGTCTTCTTTGTCGTATTTTCTGTTTCATTATGCGCCAAAAGGTCTGGACTCCAGGCAGGCCAATTCAGCACCCGGATTCTTCTACTACGAAGCCATGCTGTTGTAATAGATGCAGTATGTGGTTTAGCCTTGTTCACAGACAATGAGTTCTGGAGGTGTTTCTGAGCCCATGCAGTGATTTCTATTAAATAATCATGCCTGTTTTTAATACAGTGCCGCCTGAGGGCCCAAAGATCACGGGCATGCAATATTGATTTTCACCCTTGTCCCTTGCGCACAAAGATTTCTCCAGATTCTCTGAACCTTTTGATGATATTATGTACGGTAGACGATGAGATATTTTACATTGAGGAACATTATTCTGAAATTGTTCCACAATTTGTAGACGCAGTTTTTCGCAGCTTGGTGAACATCTGCCCATCTTTACTCCTGAGAGACTCTGCCTCTCTAAGATACTCTTTTTATACCCAATCATGTTACTGACCTGTTGCCAATTAACCTAATTAGTTGCAATATGTTCCTCCAGCTGTTTCTTTTTAGTAACACTTACTTTTCCAGCCTTTTGTTGCCCCCATTTTTTGAGACGTGTTGCGGACATCAAATTCAAAATTACAGTAATTTTTTTCTCAAAATGGTACATTTCCTCACTTTAAACATTTGACACGTTTTCTGTGTTCTATTGTGAATGACATATGGGTTTGTGAGATTTGCAAATCACTGCATTCTGTTTTTATTTACATTTTACACACAACTTTTTCAGAATTGGGGTTGTACACAAATGTTTGTAAAAAGTATGAATATATAAAATGCTTTGTACAATATTGAAATTCACACTAGAATTTATGTACGGAAATGTATTATTAGCTAAATCTGGAGTAGATGCCATCTGTATGTGCAAAACTACACCTTATTAACTATATAGTGCATTATTCTTTTACCATATTAGCCAACTCCAAAAGCATAATAGAGAATATGTATCATTTTGTGTCCAAGTGATTGACCTATTATGCACAGATACCTATAATACAACATTGTGAATCTATGGTATAATCTAGAGGATAAGGAAAACTTTGCTGTTTGTAGGAAATAAGGAGTAGGGAACCATTTTGGATGCAGGACACTGTGTTTTTTAATCAATTGTCATTGACACATTTCTTTCAAACAACTTGTTTAAATAAGGTTTTATCGTTTTGTGTTCATAACAACATGATTTAGCTCAGAAAAATACTTCCACTAGTGCTACTACTTTCATTGGTAACGTTCCAAACTCTCCCTTATTTGCATATCATGGGGCCAAAGAGCCATCCAAAACTTGGTTTAAAAGGTTTTTCCCAACACTGATCAATTACTTGCTTGATGTGCCTGGTCCACCAAAAAGGAGAATCACCTACACCTTCATCAACAAATACAGATTCCATGAATATGTAGACTGAAAAGCCCCTCCCCTGCCCTTTGAATAACTAGTGTTCCGTAGCCTGAGTTTGCATACTGAAACATGATTGGATCTTATATTTAATGACACAATACCTCTTTCCTGTCACTTGTTGAATACTAACTCAGATGTTTAGCTCCTTCTTTCTTAAAAAGAATATGGAAAAAACATTTTGTGGTATTATTATTCCAGTGGAATAATAATAAACTGTATGGTTGCTGCATATATCATAAACACCTGTGCAGCACTGCAGTGTCAGTTTATTTGAGTCAGCAAATCAAATCAAAGGAGGTGGGGTTTACTTTGACACAAATAAAGAAGACTTTGATCAGGTGATGCAACAGCACACTTTAACTGTAGTATGTGTGTAAGTTTGTAAGCATCTATTCATCCAAACAGGCCAGTGATAAGACCAACACCACTGGAGCATGATCCTCTTCTCCTCCCAGTCTCAAACTTATTTTGTTTCAATCTTCTCTTAATCTTGATAAGTTAACCATAAGATAAAAAAACTATCATAAAATTAGAGTATATTTTAATAAGTTCGTGTGACATTTTTCGTTGTTGTTGTTTTTAACATATATACATTTTCCAATCTAACCATGAAAAACACAGAGGGAATGACTGTTTATAGCTGCTATAACATAAGTCATAATAGGAACTAACTTGTTTCGCAGACTTCCCACAACATTAAATTTAACTATAAACAGTTAAAACATGTGTCGTTCATTATTAATTAAACACTGTAATTGTTGGCAGATAAGTTGTACAAGAGGAAAAAAAACACTTTGGGATGTACCGTTATTGGAAAATAATCAACTTTGGTGTGGTAGGAGCAACTCTGCTTCACATCAGGCCACATCGCGCCACCCAGTTGTTAATTATTTTCCTATAACTGCTTACCAACACGTGTTTTATTGTTTAAATATTCAATACAAATTAAAAAAAAAGTTTAAAATTCCATTCTATATTGTAAACGGTGATAAAACTGACTTTTATAAAAAGCCAGAAAACCAGTGGGCTTGAAATTGTAACTCAGGTGTAATATCTAGTAATAGAACTTCAATATTTTATGTAGGCAGTACTCAGAAAAGAACATCCATCCATCCATCCATCCATCTTCCATAACGCTTATGCTACACAGGGTCATGAGGGAGCCTGGAGCCTCTCCCAGGGAACTCGGGTCACAGGGCGGGGGACAACCAGGACGGGGTGCCAACCCATTGCAGGGCACAATCACACACCCATTCACACACTACAGACAAGTTGGAAAAACCAAGTCAGCCTACAACACATGTGTTTGGACTGGGGGAGGAAACCAGAGTACCCAGAGGAAACCCCCAAAGCACGGGAAGAACATACAAACACCCAGGGTGGAGGTGGGATTCGAATTCCCAACCACATAGATGCCAGGCAAACGTGCTAACCACTATTATTATTATTATTATTATTATTATTATTATTATTATTATTATTTTATTTTATGTATTTATTTTTACAAACACTCACAAAACTAAGGAAGTGTTAGGGAACTAAGTGCCTTAAAATTGCCATACATCTTAAAAAAAATAAATAATAATAAAAAGGTTTAAATTGTTGAAGCAACAAGAACCACAACTTGAAGCCTTTTCTCTTTCCTTCTCTTCAGAAAATCACCTATACGTGAACTGTTCACATATGCAAATGAGCGCAGATGATGTCATGAATATGCAAATCAGCCCCTGCTGTCATTTAGCCTCTTTCAGTCTTGTTGAGCATGCGCTAACTACTACTCTACAATTTTCCTCCTTAAAGTCCTGTCTTCTGGGCAACAGGGACACGGAGACGAGTCAAGAACTAAGTAGGATGCTAGAAAAAAAAAAAAAATGAAAAAGGGAAGCGAATAATAACGGGACTTTTTATAGGCTCTACTCAGACTCCAGTAAGATTATAGACGCAGCTGGACCCTGAAGAGGAGCGCGCGCATGACTTAAAGAGCGACAACAAAGGCAACTCAGTGGAGGGAAAGAAATACGCGTTTAGCACCTGTCTTTTTTAAGTGAAAATAAGTTGTGAGGACTGTGTGTCCGTGAGAGAGAGAGGGGGGGAAAAAGTGTGTTTAGAGAGAGTGAGAAGTGATGGCGGGGTGTTGTCTGTCCGCGGAGGAAAAGGAGCGCCGGAGGATCAATCAGGAGATCGACAAGCAGCTCCGGCGTGATAAGAATGACTCCAGGAGGGAGCTCAAGCTCCTGCTGCTGGGTAAGCCATTATGTATTCATAATAAAGCTATATAAGCAGATCTGACCACGTTTTAGATATAAAGAAAGCTCAGAAAAGGTGATTTGAAAGTGCACACTGTAGTTTTCCTCATTGCTGGTGTGATACCATCAAGAGTACAACAGTTGTGCCTTCAGTATGTATGTTTTACATGACAATAGTGTTCCTGACAAGTGTAACGTACCTTTAAAAAAACCACTGATGTGTCTTTAAAGCTTTAAATTTAAAATAAAAAAAAAAGCTAATTAAATGCACCTTCATAGGTAAAGTAGTCCTACACATCAAAGCTGGAAAAGATGTAGCCTTGAAGATACCACACTAGCAACAAGTAAACAAGGTTGGTACCTTTATTTCTGAAGGTGTGACACCATGGGCTACCAACTGTAGACATCTCATTTCTCCACTCAGTGTGTCTTTTATGTCCACCAAAGGTTAAAAAAAGAGGTAAAAATGTCATATTTATCCAGGTCATATTTACCGTATGAAAAACGGTTATGTAATGTGTAATCATACGTGGGGAAAAAACATTGGGAAAAGTAGCAATGTTTAACACGCCATGCCCTGAAATTCCATGTGAACTCAAGACATCGTTCATACGAACAATCTGCAATGACCATGAAGAACTGTTCCTTCTGTTACATCTGAAAAACGGAACCACATGACAACACATGAAGTGTCTAAAAACAACGTGTGAACTTCACACGTGTATAATTGTGCATTTCAGTGCATTTCACCGTCCACGTTATGCCATGAAATTGCGTGTGCGTGCAACATTTACAAATTCACATAGTAAATTTATTCGCACGTGAACTTAATGTGACTTTTCTGTTTAGTTTTGTTTTTAAGTCACATTACATACATGCAGTTTGTGTTTTGTTACATTTGTTACGGGTATCCTCGCTTAAGAAATTGGTGTAAACACCGATTTTCATTTGTTTAAACCTGTAAACCAGTCTACAGCATAGTAACTAAAGACAGATCTAACAATGTACATGGTTGCACTGATCTCATATTTTGTATACCAGACAAGATCTAGAACCTATAGACTTTCCGAACTCCGTGTATCAGCCTGAGTTTCCCAACGCGGAAAGATCAGAATTAAATTTATGCATACATTTATATGAAACATCAAATGGCAAGCAATGGCAACATGCTTCAAAACACGTAGCGTCCTGTGATTGTGTTTAAGACATTTGTCGTATACATTCAAAATACCTCACTGGACCAGATGATGAAGTATATCAACATGACCCAAGTCAAAATTCAGATGACAGATTCTCAAATCCATTAAGAACATATGATGCAACATTTGCGTATATATTCAAATTTGATTTGTAGATCAATTAAAACAAGAATATTTAAATAATTACACAATAATATCCAATATTTACCTCCAGTCATCTAATGATCGCCAGTTGTATACCTAGGTGTTTAAGTTTTAATTGAATATGAGAGTTAAGTAAACTAAAGAAGTGTTTACTGATTTTACATAAAAACACCATCCTGACATCACAATATGTCGTATTTAGTAAACAGATCAGTGATTACTCCAAGAAACGCTTTAATCAGGGTTTGCGCAGGTACAAAGGTCTTCCCAAAGATCCTTGTCCTTTATTATGTTGGGGGGTGGGGAGTTGTGTGGAATTTTGTGTTGTAAAGAAGATTTCTACCTACATGCATTTCAATTTGCTTACAATTAACATTGTAGCATAGCTGTTACCATTGGACATGTGCATAGTTTAGGGACTTTCCTGTCTCGACATTGACCCTTCGTGCTGATCTGAGATCAGTTTAATGATCAGTCTCTCACGGTGCTTAACGGCATGTACCTGCTCCTACAGTGTGTGAGAGCTGTGGCTTTAGTTACTGTAGCATGGTTTGGGGAACTCTAGTTTATGGCAGCACGGCCAC
The DNA here is from genome assembly GCA_023630585.1 of Cranoglanis bouderius. Lineage (NCBI taxonomy): Eukaryota > Metazoa > Chordata > Actinopteri > Siluriformes > Cranoglanididae > Cranoglanis > Cranoglanis bouderius. Next base: position 5,272,970 of record CM042549.1, read on the forward strand.
TGTGACTGCTGTAGCTATGCAAAAGCATGCAAAGCACAATGTCCTCTGGTGAATGAACTCGAAACCAAATTTCCTCAAGAGCACGCAGCACAAACCACACACACAGCTATATTTCTCTTTCTTCTCCATCATCTGTCAGTCTTTCAGTTCATTTCAGTTGAACTCAGTTCACTTCAATGAAATGTTACCACCCCTTTTATTATCGCAGTACAAACGCATGCCAAGAGACTCCACTGTAAAAGAAATAATAGTTTTCATTCATTTCATATCTTTCGTAACACTTATGATGAACTCGCGTGTAGTTGTGTAGTGTAGGTTAAGGGAAAAGCTTCTCCTAGTGTATATGAGAATGATCGAATCAGCAGTGCAGCTGAGTGTGTGAAGCTCACAGTGTGGAAATCTGATGAATGTCTCTATGGATTCATTATCTCGCCAACTGACCACACCAGCTCTTCCCAAGACACCAGCTCTTCCCAAGACACCAGCTCTTCCCAAGACACCAGCTCTTCCCAAGACACCAGCTCAACCCAAGAAATCTTCAGCTTGAAAATACTTACAGGTTCAGCTAGGAGTAGAATGAGATGAGGGACATGAACATGTAAATCACATATATGGTGCAACATGGATGAAAGTGATTTAAATCATGTAATAGAACATTTCATTTTAGCATCAGTGTCAAAACATCAGGAATTATTTCAGTAGAAACTGATAAAATGATTTAGATTAGGGATTCTCAAACTTTTGAGCAGCCAGGGATCCATTTAACTCTAAAATAAATTCCTTTTAATGAATAAAATGACTTGTTTTGTTTTTTAGTTATTGCCGTTTGGATTGAACTCGATTCAAATCAAATGAGCAGTCAACCAGGCTTACAACTATAAGAACTCAAGAATAAATATACTTTGATAATGGTGGGTTGTGATTTCCACCACTGGTGTTCCACCACTTGTGGTTTTCACCACTAAATAAAAAAATTAAAAAAATCACAAACCCCACTTTATGAACATATAATATAGATTATATGTCAATACCAATTATTTGGAGGACCTACGTAAGAATTGATTTGGAAAAAAAAAAAAAAAAATAAAAATAAAAAAAAAAAAAAATATATATATATATATATATATATATATATATATATATATATATATATCAACAGAAGAGCTAAAATTAATGCAAGAAAAGTAATCATATCTGTAATATCAAGACTTCACATTACATTTCATTTACACCCACGTACTATATGGAAGAACAGATTATCACTACTATGTCAGAAGTCTGTTATGTTTCACAGCGATTGATCAGAAGGATTGCAGGGGATCCAACACCGGGCCCTTCAGCATGTCCTCCAACCTTCAACTGTTCAGCTAAATGCAAACATCTAATTTAAGAGATTAAAACCTGTCTTTAAGCCTGTGGTACCACAGCAGTTGGCCACCTTTTAATGTATTAATGAATGAAGCATCATACTTTTTACCCATTTATAGTTACTTTTAACGTTGTGGAACATCCACGAGGCAAGTTAGTTCCTGTTATCACTTATGTTATAGCAGCTATAAACAGTTGTTTCCTCACCATTCTCTGTTTTTTTTTCTCTTTCTCTTGAAGTTAAGAAAAAAAACAAACAAAAAAAATAAAATACACTCCTGCGGTGGAAAACATACAGCTTACAAGCTTCATCAAATCAATGATTACACATTTTAAAAGTCTGTTTATAATGTAGATTGGCCAGAATACAAATCCCTGTGAATTCGCCGTTACTATAAAAACAATAATATATTAGAACAAGCATATTAATATAAAGCTTGTGATTTGCCTTAGAACCAGTACTACTTTCAGAGCTGCTGTTATAGAAAATGAAACAAACTCCGACGAATCAGATTTGAGAATTCAGCAGCACATTGGTCTAAAGGAGTTTCAGTCAAATTTCCACCTGTGTTCTGAGTTAAATACATGGTTTTACTTCAGGCTCACGAAGGCAACACATTGTACAGTCAAATTTATTCATATTCATATATCGGATTGTACATTCTGCTTCAACTGGGATTTTATTTTTATACAGCCCACCTTTTTGTGCAGTTAATTCACTTGGAAAAAAAAAAAAAACACAATAAAAAAAACCCCAGAAACTTCAGTCTAAATCATCTTTTCATAATATGTGTAATGTCAGAAAGACAATGGTTGTTGCCAATTCTGAAATATATAGAAAGATAAACGAACTAAATGCGAATCTAATATACATGCCATCGGTAAGAACTTATGATATATTCAGTAGACAGTGATGCAGCCAAACCCAGGTTGTTAGCTGTATTAAACTAACGATACATAATATTATAAATTGCCAACTCAGTTTATAGTGGCAGCATCAAATGACACACATTCCAGTCAAAAGTCTTTTGTTTAAACAGGAAATACTTGCTGGCGAATCAGGAAAGGAGCTGAGTGATTCCATGATTGCAGTACCATTTAGCCTTTGTAGCTCATAAATTTCTTTTCGAAATCATTTTTCAACACTGAATTAAAAACAACAACAACAACAAAAAAATGTATTTAACTAACATTCAACTTTTGCAAGGTTTCTTTACTAACATTTTGCACTAACAAGGCTGAAAGTAACAGTCTTGAAAGTTTTTAGCAGAGAATAAGCAAATACATGAAATATAGTTAACAATCATCTATGATAATGACAGTATACTAATTGTTTTTTTTTTTTAATTAATAATTTACTTCCTGTCTATAATTTGGGTAACAGGGTTGTACTCTGACCTCATCAGTCAGAATCACAAGATCATTGAAAATGTGACTTGTGGAATTTTCCAAATATTTCATAGTGGTGAATATTTTCAGGTAACAGGGCTGCGTGAATGCACATTGTTTACTAATATATATAATGAACAAGTTGTGGAAAAGGATGTTTAATGTATTCACACGATAATTGAACAATAAGTTTTTTTTTAAATAGTATTTTAATGATTATATTTCACGGAAAGTGTAGTTATACTGTGCTGGGACAGACACAAACGCTTTTCATTAATGTTTTAAGTTATTTATCTGAAAGATGCACATGGGATGTTGTGAAAGACACTTTCCCCATGTTTAAAATGTCTTTTAGCTTTACTTAATGTACATATTTTATTGTAATATCAGTGTGACACAAATGGCACCTCAATCGTGGAATCACCCAGCTCGACCTCAAATCTACCCGAATATAAATTCTTTAGGTTCAGGATGTTGTAATGCATTAAATTGCTTAACAAACTGTTGTTATGTAACTCACATTGCGATGACACTTGGACCTGGACGCTAAAAGTCAGACTCATTCAAATCTGGTCATTTTCCTTTGTCCTAAGCGTTCTGACGTCAAATTCGTACGATGCTAACGCATGCAAAGGACAGGAGTGCAAGGTCGAAGGCCATCTGAAGAGATTTCAATTTCAAATGACATCAATTTGTATTGTTGCATGGGAGTTTAACAAGCTGAAACTGCCTCCTGGAGAAATGAGTTAAAAAAAAAACAAAACAAACTAGTTTATCTGGTTAAAGAATGAAAAACGTTACTGTGATTCATTTTATGCACTTTCCTTATACCTTTGTTGGTTGTGCTTCTTTGTACAACTACTTCCAGTAATGTCCACATGTGTGCACACACACACACACACACACACACACACACACACACACACACACACAACCAATTTGTTTAACAAATAGCATAGGCTGGCCGTGGCCAGTGCACATAGAGAATATCACCCATTTTGTAGAAGTTACAGTTTAGATTCTGAATGAATCATGAATCATTCTAGTGTTCAATTCCAGCTGTTTTAAAATTAGGATGTTATGCAAATGTAAAAATTCAAACATTCATGAGAACCTGCATGTAGGGCAGTGGTTCTCAAACTTTTTCACACCCCCCCCCCCCCTTGTGTAGGGTGCAACCCTTTGTGGCTCCCTAGTCGTCAAATTTTCGCAATTTGTTTTTTTTTTTCCACGCTAGGCTGTTCTGTATTGACTTTCTCAGCTAAGAGATTACGTCATCGATCTAAAAACTGTGTTAGGTTTTATCAGCGTGTGGCTAACAGTACTGTACACTGGTATACTGACGGATGTCTCTGTTTGGTGAGGTTTCAGCTTAATGTGCTGTGTTCAAAGGTTGACAATCCCGACTTACATATAGGTAAAAGTAATTAAAAAAAATAAAAATTCCATGCGACCCTCCAGGGGGCTGCGACCCTCCAGGGGGCTGCGGCCCCCAGTTTGAGAAGCAGTGGTGTAGGGAACTCACCTCTATGGTCATGTTTATCTTTGTCATTTCGAAAGTTTGGACTCCAAATTGATTCATTTATTATACATGTGAGAGAAAACAAGAGTGTAAACGAGATAGGACATCGCTGTTTTTTTTTTAAATTATTTTTTTTTTTAAATATGTAAATAGGTGTGGTTGTAGAACTGTTTGTTGGCTAGAAATGTCTTAGCCCTGCTTATCATCAGTGTATTTAGTCATTAAAATAGCTAACCATTACATAAATTTAACATAAACAGATAAATGTTAGTTTTTACTTGTTGCAAATTACTTGTTCATCTGTACTTTTTCCTAATATTTGTTGAATTTCTTCTCACATTCCAGAAGTATCATTAAAATATCTGATCATATTTGTACTGCTCGAGTCTCTATGATGCCCCAGAATGTTAGAGGGAGAAAAAAAAAAATCATGTGGACCGCCAACATCCAAACAGTCAAAACTCAATCTGACCTCACCTGTAGAAGTGACCAGATTCAACAGAGGCATGTTTTCATTCAGAAATGGACCACTGCTTATTGGTTTAGAGCTGAGAAAGAAGTTGACCTCCAGTCTCATGCAATGAGACTAGCGCAGTGACAACACCACCAAAAACTGTAGAAGCTTCCAGAAGTCCTCCCACTTCATGATGGACGTTTTATGGCTGCAGCAGCATAGTTGTGGTTTGATGTCGGCAGTAAAAGTCAGTGTTTACAGCCAGTGGAAAGATGGATGTCCAAACGGGCCTTCTCTTTAAACAAAACATTCACAGTGCACGTCTCTTCTGTCGGTTTCCTCTTCTCCTTGTCACTCCATTCATCTGTTACTCAACTCCCCGTTACTTTATTAGAGCATTAAAGTCATTATAGATACTGTGGGGAAATGGTTAATGATAACCATCAGGACAATTCACATTAAAAAGTGTTTTTTTTTTTTTGTATAAACAGAAGCGACTTGAGTCACTGCAAGGTCACACCAGTTCACAAAATCGTTTTCAGTACAAAGCATCCGCAAGCAGCCAAGTTCACGTCTCCTGTACATTTACAGTTGCCAAACTAAAATTCAGTTTTATGTGTATAATGATTTTAACAATAGACATTGTCCCAAAGGAGCTTTACAGAATGCCAGATGTAGATTTAGTTACTTAACAAACAAGCCAGAGGAGACAGTGGCTGGGAAAATCTTCCTGAGATGACATGTAGAAGAAACTTTAAGAGGAACCAGATTCAAAAGGGAACCAGTCCTCTCCTGGGTGACACCGGATAGTGAGATAGTGACATTATAGATCATTACAGTACACAGGTGTATAAGAGAAGACAAAAAAAAAAAAAAGGATATTCAGTATGAGCAGATTATTGCTACAGGACCGTCTTTATGATTACAGCAGCAGTTCAATCAACCCAATAAAGCAAAGCATCAGTCTCATGTGTGTCCATCACTCTGTCTCAACCTCAGGTACCGGTGAGAGCGGGAAGAGTACCTTCATTAAACAGATGCGCATCATTCATGGCGCCGGTTACACTGAGGAAGACAGGAAAACTTTCACGAAGCTGGTGTTCCAGAATATCATCACGGCCATGCAGTCCATGATCAGAGCTATGGAGACGCTGTCAATATCACTGGGGAGTCCCGACAACCAGGTTATACACCCATCCACACACACACACACACACACACACACACACACACACACACACACACACACACACACACAGCTGTTGATAACGTATTTTTTTTAAAATCTCCCCCAACCCCCTCCCTGATAGGCCACTCAGTTTTTGTCCATGCACTCTGATTGGTCTCCTGGTTATTTTTCCTGAATAATGATTGGATCCATATATGTGTGATTGCAGCCCCATGCTGATTTGCTGATCGAGGTGGATGTTGATAAGATGATGGAGCTGGAGGAAAGCTATGTGGAAGCCATCCGCTGCCTGTGGAAGGACCCAGGCATCACTGAATGTTACGACCGCCGCCGGGAATACCAGCTAACCGACTCTGCCAAATAGTCAGTCATATATTAAATATTATAGCTCATTTTCTTTCTGTTGTCTCAATTGATTATTTGTATTGCCGTTATTTCTTATAATTCCACGAAAGGTGGTAAGTGGTAAAATGCCAGGGTTATGGCATTTCTTTCCTTTCCTTTTCATTGCCATTATGCTACCTAAATGCCTTTATTACGAGCACCAACTCCTAGCTAGCTGCTTACTTGCCAAAATGATGTTGGGCACTTTACTTTACTTTGTGGCTTAGTCTACAGTCATCACCCATAATTATTTAGTTAGATTATCTCCACCTCTTACCACAGTTCTGCATCCACTTTTCCTATTCTTTTTTATTAGGTCCCTTCATTTCTGAACTGTGCAACAATTCAAAATAAACTAGCAAGATGGGGTCCTGTTTAGGGGTGTTTCTGGCATAGTGGTGTACATTACCTATCAGAGATTTTGGGGGAGTCCTTCACTTTGATATTTGACATTTTCATTGGCTTAGTGTCAGCCTTTATGGTGCCCCCTCAAAATTAAGGGCCCCTAGCAATTGCCTGCGTTGCTTGTCCTGTAGCTACAACTCTGGTTATTGTGAATGTCCAGTAGTGGTGAGTCAAGACAAGTGGAGCTCCTGCATGTAAATGCAAATATGTGATCATACTATTAAGATATATAAGATAATATATTAATATACATAACCCAGTTGGCCTCAGGACAAAATCGAGCCATCTTGTGGGCTCACCACCTGCAAAATGCAGGTTGGGGTCAGGTGCAATGCTAGCCAGGTGGCAGTCATGTGATGGAGAGTTTTAGATGGACTAGCCCCTTGCTATGGAAACTGGCTGGCTTCATGTGTCTCGCTGAAAACGGATTGGTAACTGGCTAACTAGTAAGTAGGTGGCAATTGCAGATGACTTGACTAGAAGAAAATTTAGCAAAAATCCAAAAAGCACGCCAGTTTTCTCCACACTTGACTGTGTGCCGTCTTTCATGCTTTATCAGTGCACAATTCAAAATGTGTTACTTTTTGCCTCTTGTGCTACAGTTACCTGAGTGATCTGGAACGCATTGCTGATCCAGCATATGTGCCCACTGAGCAAGACATCCTGAGGGTACGAGTGCCCACCACTGGTATCATCGAGTACCCGTTTGACCTGGAAAACGTCATCTTCAGGTGTGAGCGGCTGTTTTTCCGCTATATTTGGACTGCTGTCCTATCAAATGACATGAACATTTCATGAATGTTCAAGCACTAGATGGGATTATAGCATTACAGCGATACAAAAGTATCTAGTGACTCTTCCAAATTAGTGAAATCTACATTTGACCAATTTGACCTTGTTATCCATGACAATCACTAGGATGGTGGATGTGGGAGGACAGAGGTCCGAGCGCAGGAAGTGGATCCACTGCTTCGAGAATGTGACCTCCATCATCTTCTTAGTGGCACTGAGCGAATACGACCAAGTCCTCGTTGAGTGCGACAACGAGGTCAGTTGCTCCAGAGCTTCATTCCTTCACCATTACTAATGTATCTGCCCATCCAGATGAACCACCCATTGGCAGCTTAGCTGTAGTGTGTTAATAAGTAGTCTGGACTTTATACACAGATGAGTTGAATAGCGGGTTGATCACCAGGGCTGATATTTGTTCTTTTATTCACTTTTTCCTCAGAACCGTATGGAGGAGAGCAAAGCTCTGTTTAAGACCATCATCACGTACCCATGGTTCCAGCAGTCTTCAGTCATCCTCTTCCTCAATAAAACGGACATTCTGAAGGAGAAGATAGTCTATTCCCATCTCGCCACTTACTTTCCAGAGTTCACAGGTGATATAGGCTCAAAACTGATTCACTGCATGCTATAACTACTGATCACAAAGGCCTCAATGCATATAAATGGATGTTCTGAGATTAACTTAAAAGACTTATCACCCAGAAGTGGTGAAGATGATTATTTTCCAATAACCGCACATCCAAGGGTGTTTTAGTCCTCTTACACTACAGCAATTTTCCAATGCTAAATAAATAAGAATATTAATGAACGATGCATCTTCCTTTGATCTGTTTGTTACACTTTATTGCCGAACACTTTTAAAGTGTGCAAGTTTGCTGGGTTCAAATTGAACTAGATGAACAAAATGGAAGCAAATTACTTTTTCACATTCCTATGACTTTTCCCATTTAAATGCATTGGTTTTCTTGATATGCGTGGACAGAAACTGACAGTCAGGCTGTAACGGTACAAAAACACACAAGTGTAAACTGAATAGGTAGAAATTTCCCCATGTAACAATTGATGCATTGTTTCACCTTAAGTCGCCAACTCTGAATACAGCCTCAATCATGCATTATGTAATTTCTGCAACTATAAAACAGTAAAGAAGTATCTAAACCTAATTGTAATGTGCCTGTTAGTGTTTATATGATAGCTGTTGTACTCCAGCAGTGTTAACCATTTACAGAAAATTGTCCGGAAATATCATGCACTTCACTATTTATCAACTTGTAAACAAAACAGAAGCGAAAGTCATTTAATAGTAAGAGACATCCATCTATATTATATGCCAGCTGATAGTGGTCTATACTAAGATTGGTGTATTACTTAATCTTACTTTCTTTAATGGCATACAGCAATTCTCTCTCTCTCTTTTTTTTAAAAAATATATATTTAGCTACAATTAGCTATTTCCTACTAAACACTACTGCAGACAACATAAAACATCCAAGACAACACTTACAACAATACTGTGTATTAGATACATTAAATATTCTACGATTTGCTTATTTGCTATTTATCCCCTGTTGGGTTGGTCCTTGTGTAGCTTATTTACTCTACCTCTTTTCATTTGTGCTTTCCTTCTATAGTTTCTTGCAGAAGCAGAGTATCGATCACTTACCATTCTTTTATCTTATGTGTCTCAAGGCCCCCAGGGTGACCCTAAAGCTGCGCAGGAGTTTATTCTGAAGATGTACCAGGAGCAGAACCCCGACAAAGACAAGACCGTCTACTCCCACTTCACGTGCGCCACGGACACCGAGAACATCCGCCTGATCTTCGCCGCAGTGAAGGACACCATCCTGAGGAGCAATCTGAAAGATTTCAATCTAGTCTAAACCACGTTTCGAGCCTAAGCCTTAACCTCTTCCTCTTTGACCTTCTTTGACAGAACTTTCTTCACATTTTCTCCCAGTCTCTATTCTGGATGGCAAAAAGAACCTCCAGAAGTGTGTAGGGGAAGGACTCAGGGACTGAATTGGGATTGGAGATTCGGGATAACGCTTCACTGTGGCCTTATTCCGAGTGTGAAGAAATGGTTTGTCTCTTTTTGGATCTTCTTCTGAGGCTGTAACACACTAAATAGACTAAGGTAATTCAGATGTAGCTGCTGATGATTGAGTTGCTGAATATAGTGGTGATTTTGGGAAAGGGCATGACGTTTAAGATTTTTGGAATATCTAAAATAAGGGCACGATTTTCTGAATGTCTAAGGAATGTACAGAAATGCTTACAAATGAGCAAAATAACAGAAGTGCAAAAAAAAGTTTACATTTGTAGCAATATGCACACACAAAAACAATTGTGGGGAGAAAATACCTTCAATGTGCCTTAACTTAGTTGCACTTACCTTAAGTCGAATTGTGAAAGGTCAACTGTATGCTATTTATTTTTAGTTAATGTAAATTTCTTTCAAAAAAACTTTGCTTTGGGAAAAAAAATAAACCCTATACTGTTTTCCTCCTCTCACGATGCAACTTTAATTGCTGTTAAGAATAAGAATGCTTTTGAGAATGTCTGAGAAAGTAAAAAACCATCTTTACTACCTTTGACGACATCTTTGACGAAAAGTTGTAATGGCTTCCTGGTGTATAAAATGTGTAGTTAATGTATTTTGTGGTATTTCTTCCACAGATTTATCTTCTCTGTATTTAAACCAGATTAAACCAGTTATACTTCGACTGAATAAATAAGAAATACATTGTACTCTCAAACTATGCCTTAACTCTGCTGTAAACTAATAAAATATTTTTTAAAAGGTGCTGTTTGGATTGTTTTAAAACGTTTTAAAGATAATAAAGAAAACCTGTGACCGGCAAGTCAACAACTGGCCAATGAGAAGGATGTAAATGGCTGACAAATATTTGCAAAATGTAGTGAAAATGGGCACAATTTATTTTCATGTTGCGATGAGATACAAAATCGTAATACTTGCACCATATGTAATTTTTTTTTTTCAAGCTTTCTATTTGGAATTTTTGAATAAATACAATTGTACCCACATTTTGGTCATTTTTGCTCTTGTATACAGAAAATAATCCATGATACAACATATAAACTCGGACTCCAAACGATTTTAGACTGTGATTACAGGATTTTAAATTGTTACACTGGAAACGCTGCCAACCAAATCTTGGCTGAATTCTATAACAGGTTGTGTAATAACAATGTTCCCCATCTCTGATTATCTGATGAAGATCCTCTAACGATAGACCTAACGATGATTAAAGAAAATGATTACCCTCTGCTTACGTCATCAGTTCGGCGCAATCTGAGTGTGTCCAGAAAATGGGATCGCGTAAACAAACATTCTTCAAAGCAGGCTTGAGGTAGTAAGGAATTTTTTTTGTGTTTGTTTACGTGCCAGTGCTACTACCATATTTCTAGCTGTTCTGAGAGTCTCGTGACATCCCATGCCATCCTCTTATTGGTGGCTTTTAAATAAGCGCCGTAGCAGCGAGATTTTAACTAAAGGAATTTCTCGCTACAGCAAAATCAAGTGGATGATCTCGCAGTGTGCAGCCGGTTTAAGGTTATCAACTGGGCACGTTCTGCTTAAATGAGAGCACAAATTAACCAAGACATGGGCACAATTTTATTCATTTAAGAACTCGAAATAGCAAATTGACAATACAAATAAAGTCAATCGTGAGCATACAGTATGATTTGTGACCTTAATTTAGTAGTCTCATAGTTCTTTTCTGAAGTTGAAAAAGTTTTCTTCTAGAAGGAAAGAAATAAGCTTTCAAAAAAAAAATGTTTGCCTTCTTTTGACTTACAAAACTGCTATGTACGTCAGTATATACATTTTTCAGTAGTTCTTTCTGGAATGGACTCCTGGTCTTTTAAACACTAAAAAAAAAAAAAAAAAATGGTGTCCATGGTTGAATTTACTAATCAGCATAATTGCTCAAAATACATTTCTTTATTACGTATACCCAATTTAAAAACACGACAGGACACGGTTGTAATAATCGATAAATACTTAATAAACAGATTGTACATTAGTGCCACTGAAAGGGTAATGGAGTTCTTATTGCATATTATATTTCAGAGTTGGGTTCAGTGTTAAAGGTACAGAAGTGGAACAGTAGTACATCAGCACAAGCTGCATAGAAAGGCTGAGAACGAAAAATCAACAGTACGTACAGTATGTACCAGAGCCACCGAATATATACAGTACAATACTGTCGAGAAGCTGTAAACAGTTAATTACACACACTCATGGCCAAAGGAAAGGCTTCATGCAAAAGCCACGAGTAGAAAAATAAACTTGTTTGTAGAGGATGACGTACTGATACGTTAAGCTTTTTTACTTAACGAATTTATAAAATACATAAATATATTGGTCGTTATTTATCCATTCAACAAATAAAAAAAACTATTTGCCTTAATGGAGCAACAAGCAGTGATTTCTGACAAAATGCACAAACCATAAGATAAATGATTAGTATTTAATTATGGCAGCCATGGTATGCAACACTGAGTTCAGTGATTACTGAATTTTTCTATTGTATATTATGTTATTGATGAGCAAAACGTAAAAAAAAAAAAAAAAATGTTCCTGCAATTCCAGGGACATAAAAGGCATGCTTTCCATGTTGGCTTTGCAAAATGAATCATAAGATCTGCTCCCAGACATTACGTACTTCTGTTATGTCTGTGCACAAGTGATGCATGTGAGTGAGCCACACAAGGTAGTGACTAAAATGAAGCTGTAAACAAGAACACGCACACTTTTTTTTTTTTTTTTTAACAGTCACTATAACGGATGATAGATCTTCAGTCTTTTCTGAGTGACTGATGCACAGCCTATAAAGTGTTGTGTTTTGTAGTTTTGCATATAAGCGAAGGCACACACTAAGGATAAGGGAGTCTCTCTGTGCGTGTGTGTGAGAGTGTGTGTGTGTGTGTCATCTTTTCTTAAGGCTACCAGACACACAGCTTATTTCTGAAGGCTTTCCCTGGCATCCTGAAGCTTGGTCAGAACCCACTGTGGGGGGAAAAAAAAAAGTTAGAGTGAGTGTCATACAAAGTTGAAGAGTCACAGTCCATTTAAAATCTCCAGCTTCACATCACACTGAGGATTGAACCAAGCACTGGAAAAACCTGGCGACTCTAAATGGTAACATGAACTGCCAGTGCAAAACAAAACGTTAATGGCACTTATTTATAGCCAAGAAAGAATCAATAATGGTTGTGTTAAAAGGTAACTGTAACTGCCATTCAGTTGCCATTCTATGCTTATGTTTTTGTTTGGTTTTAATGTATGTTCGGTGTTTCTTTTTTTTGCCACTTATTTCTCTTCATTAATACAGCTGATGAACTCACAGCTGGATGTGTGCGAATGCAGCTGTTTATGAGCGGAACTGTTCTCATACCTTGGCTATTTCTGGAGTCTTGAAGTTGATAATCTTCCCAAACTCTTTGGCATGAAACACAGACTTCACCCTTTCCTGTGAGGGAGATGTGATTAAAAATTGTTCTTTGTTATCATTATTTATTTTTAAAGGTTTTTCGACAAGTTTCAACGTTAGTAACTTTAATCATTTGATAATTCGATTAAAGAATGTATTCTCTTAAACTGTGATCATGCCTGACAGTGCTTGTGTATAGATCATTTATTCCTTAAAGACAAGCTTGTATGCTAATGAGGACTTGGACTGTATTTTGTCTTATTATTTTTGGGTAACAAAAGTTCCCTGACTGAAATTCATTCATTCATTGTGTGTTCGCATTTTAAAAGCACTTAAAATAAATTAAATGAATATAGCCTTGTAATATAACATCGCTGGAGTAAAATAAAGCCGATTTTCTCAGCTGGCTGAACCATTATGATAAATAATCATTATTATTTTAGTAATTACACCACACAGTCCTGGTGAAAGGGGGCAAAGGCTGTACCTTTGCCTCAATGCGCAGTCTTCTGTCTTCTACAATCGTAGGATCTTTGGTGAACTCATCAAACAGATACTGCCACTCGCACGTCAACTGCCCAAAAGTGCCCTTAGTAACAAAAAATATGCCCCTGCAGATAGAGGAGGTGAATGACACACAGCTAGAATTATACTTTTTAAATACAATACAAAAATACAATAGCGCTGTAGGTGCTTTGATTTATGGACTTATGCAAACCTTTTGGTGATCATCAGGAAATCTGACTCGTTCACCTTGGCATGAGCAAAGTATCTGTACTTTGCAAACCGTCCATTTTCAATTTTCTACAATATAAGGAGGAAACTGGTTACACATGAAGCAAATGACCACACAAAAATGTCGAGCACAGAAATTTCGGAAATCCACACAAATCACATTACACATTCGATCAAAATACATATGGACTAAGCATGGTGTTGATCACTGATATGATCTCTGATTAAGGTGGGGTGATGGTGGAGTGCAGAGGAATGCAGACAACGGTGTGATGTCACACAAACAATGCCGCCCAAAACGCTTACAAACAAGCACGTAAAGGGGTAACATAATGAATCTGCATTCATTATCAACATTTAAGAGCAAACCAGCAAATAAAAGTTCTTAAGTCAATAAAGAAATGATTGCCTTTTCAAACAGAATCAGTTCATACACTCGTCTCAGACCTGTGTTGAGATTTTCAGAATCTCAAACAGACTTTTCAGCACTTAGAATAAAATAATGATTTATAATAAAATAGTGTCACTTAAAGGCCATTTAAAAGCTCGAATCACTTTCTGCCTCGTCACAGTTTGGTTTCACTACGAATCATATTCAGGTAGGGGGTTAGAAAGCAAAATCGTATTACAAGAGATTTGGATAATAATACAGCTCTGGCTACATTATGAAACTAAAACTGAGAGGAGTGTGTGATAATGTGGACATGCAGTTTGTCTGATGCTAAACTGGAGGTTATACATTTGTTAGGTACATTTGTCATATAGTAGCTCCAATACAAAACTAAAGACACCAAACTTGTCTCTGTTGACTGACTGCCTTTGGTGTACAGGAGAAATATCCCAAACTTCAAGGGAAAAATATTAGCACCAATTTTACAATGAGGAATGTTGATATCAGGATGGGAAAATGACGAGACATGAATTTTGAAGTGATTTTATTTCAGAAAATGGAGGAAAGGTCAGGAGGAATGGATGGATAAAATAAATATATATATATATATATATATATATATATATATATATATATATATATACATATATATATATATATATAAACAATAGGATAAAATCTTAAATGCAATAAAACTACTACTAATCATTATTATTTTTAAAAATATTTTTTTAAAAATACATCATATATAGACTCTTCATAATGTATCTAGTTCTCTATAAAGAATATATCACTCTGTCAGATTATTAATGGCACTTGTATGGCCTGCATGACTGTCTAACAGGCCTAATGACACAACTTTACTAGCTGTCCTGATTCTCATCCTCATCACTGTCAGTGCTATTCCATGCAGAGAGGGCCACTCTTTTCTGCGAACACGACAAGAGAGAGGAAAGCTACAGTCAGGTCAGCTTCTTATGTAAAAAGAATGATTCTACGCACATAAGCATCAATAACGTTATAATAAATCATACTAAACTACATGAGAAATAATGATTGGGTCATTAGACATCAAATACCAAATATCAAATTGAGGAGCATCACTAGCAGTACTAACTTAAGTAGAGGTCGACCGATAGTGGATTTTACTGATACTGATAACTGATAAAATTGATGCTGAATGAAAACATACACTCAGAGTAAAATATTGCTGAACTTTATTACAAATAAAAGATATACATCCAAACTGAACCAAAAAACACTTCAAACAACACAACAAAATTTGTCAGAGAAAGTTTTCATTTCGCCTCTAGAGGCCGCTGCTGATTCCAGCAATCGGTTAACAGTGCCAATTAATCAGCAAAACCGATCGGTCGACCTCTATTCTCAAGTACTAGCAATGAATTTGCAAAATGAAGTCGTTTAATAACCAGAAACCAGAAAGACAAAACTTGAACTAATAACTATATAATTACCAGTCACTTTCAGATCTTTATTTTGGAGAACTTATTTCAAAATGAAGAAATTCTCGAGTATGAAAAACTATTTAGAAATGATTTATAATGAAAAAAGAAATCTATAAAATCCAGTCATTTTAAACACTTATATGTAATTGTAATCCTGATATCCTGATAACGCTAGCCCGTATTCATCCTTACCTCATCTAGGAGACTTAAAAAAAAACAACAATTAAAATAAAAAGCTAAAACTCAGCGAAGACAATATCCCAGCAAAGCAAAGCAGTAAAGGGTGTTTTCAAGATCAATGTCAAAACAAATATACTTATAGTATACATTGAAATGATGAAGAAATATTAATGTTAAAATAATAAAATATTAACATTTAAATAAATATTTAAGCAATCTGGTTTTGTCTGTTTTGACTGTTCAGATTTTGAACACACCCTGTGTGTGGGACGGACCGTTTTTACGTGTGCTTGGAAGTGAATGCGTCACCTGTAACATCTGGCTACCGATGCCCTCTC
This sequence comes from Cranoglanis bouderius, assembly GCA_023630585.1. Classification (NCBI taxonomy): domain Eukaryota; kingdom Metazoa; phylum Chordata; class Actinopteri; order Siluriformes; family Cranoglanididae; genus Cranoglanis; species Cranoglanis bouderius. The sequence continues at coordinate 5,289,042 of CM042549.1, forward strand.
TCTCTTTATACGGTCTGATGACACCGTCCTCATGAATGAATCGCGGCGGTCTCAAACTCTCCACGTCCTGAGATGTTTCTGCCGCTCTGAATACACAGAATACATTACCACAGTGCATATATAATTAAATAAATAGTAATTAATTAAATATTAGGGATAGATATGGGGCAAAAAAAAAAAAAATGTCTTGAAATTGCTTTAATATTAATTACTACAACAAACTAAAATATAATGCTGTAGAAATTTCAGCCCTATGTTAATTATAAAATGTGCTTACATACTTACTTAGCAAACTAGCTAAATATAGAAAACAGCGAAGATTTTAAGAGAGCCATTTTTCAATTTGAATCATCGATGAACTAAAAAATTTAAACAATATTATCTCCACACATACTTTCATATTGGTGTCCATAACGCAAAAAGGCAGGCACAAAAACTCTGAAACACCCATTTTGATTTGTGGGCCACTTTAACAGGATGCTGTTTCTTTTATGTTCGTGCTCCTGCTTGGTCTTGTACAACCCTTTGTGTAATTGAACTGAAATATTCCTTTAAATGTCTGAGCTTGCACATGAGAGCCATAAATGTCTGGCTCTACAAAATAATTATGCTAAACAATAAAGACATTAAAAATTAGAAACTGAACTTTTTTTTAGTTTTGGTTTCAACCCCAATGCTGGCGGAATTTTCATTTCGCTGCCCCACTATTAAAAATATTTTCATGGGCTCCTGAGTGGGGCAACAGAATAGCGTTCACCCGATCATCAGAGACTGGGAGTTCAAATTCCGATCATGCCACAGCCATCCATGGCTGGGAGTCAAACACAGCGAAAATGGCCTTGCTCTCAGGGAGGGTGGGGTTGCATACTCTCTCTCCCCTATCAATCACAGTGACACTAGCCAATCATGGGTGTCTGTGAGCTCATGCATGCAGATAGTAGGCGGATAGTGCTTTCCTCCAAGTGTGCTACTCCACCCCACTGATGTTGCATCAGTTTGCAAAGCTGCAGGCGGCTAGATTCTCAAAGGAAGCACGTGATAACCTTCACCCTACCCTGGTTGGTGGCTGTCATACGTTAGGGGAGAGCTGCCTGATGGATGGGAATTGGCCATGAATAAATTAGGGAGAAAATCAGGGGGAATATGCAATATAAATGACCAATTGTCGTACCTACTAATGCCCCCCCAAAAAAAAAAAAAAAATCCTCATCCAGCAGAACACAAACACACACATACACACACCTCTTGATGCCCTGGAAGGTGCTGCTCGCCATATCAATAATGCCCCCTGTTGGTCGAGCCACAGCTCCTACAAGACCTTTGCCAACACCTTTAAAGAAACCTGCTGCTCCTTCCTTCTGAGCACCTGCACACACACACACACGTTTAGTGATGTAGAATTTCACTTGACTGAATTATAAAAACACATTGTCTTACACACTAACTTACCTTTGATAGGTTTAGTAACGATGCCTGTAATACCACTCACAAAACCCTAAATGGGAACAAGTACCAGAGCGTTACTCAGCCACAGAGCTAATAAAAGCCCTTTTGAAGAAAAAAAAAGAAAAAAAAAATTGATCTGGACATCATTATGATTAAAAGTTGAAGCCTGGTTGGATATCAACATTAATACTGTAATTATATAAACAGAGGACCAAAGAGATAAAAATCTACATCAGTGAGAAAGCAATACAGTTTCACTGGATATGATCCACTCAAGCATTTTTAGAAAGGAAAAAAAAAATAAGCCTGATGATGGAACAACTGTTCATAGCTGTTATAATAAAAGTGATAACAGCAACTAACTTATACTTTTAATCTGTTTATGGTTACATTTAACAAAATATGTGGTTCAGTAAAACTTTAAAAATATAATCATCTGCAAACTGCTGTTGTATAAGAGGAATAAAACACTTCGGGACATGCTTATACAGGAAAAGAATCAACTTCCAGGTGGCAGGTGTAACTCCGCTTCACACTGGGCTGCATTACACTTCTCTGTTGTGGATTATTTTCCTATATCTGCATGCACTTTTGTGTTTCATCCCTTATTTATTTTATTTTCAGGTGTTGCATGTTACGCACAGAGACGAGTCCTTTCCCTCCTCTGGTGAGACCCTCTTTCAAGCCGCTCGGCTGCTTGTTCATGGCCTCTCTCCTTTTCTGCTGATACTCCTCATCCATCGTTATGGCAGCCACACCTTTAGCCATCGCACCCGTGATGCGAGATGCTGCTCCGGCTAAACCCCCTGAGACACAGAGCATGAAGAAAACAAGTCTGAGGTATAATTGACTCCCGAGGAGACATTTTGTCCATATGTGTAAATATAAGCAAAAATAAATAAATACAACTTTTTACCTACTGCACCTCCAACCAGAGCCTTCATACCCAAAGCCACACCCTCCATGAACTCCTCCGGACCCTGAATTGCTCCCTGAGGAACACCAACACAAAGAAATATTTATAAATTAATTTCTAAGTAATCTCCGCCATTGGAATATGAAGGTTTTCATAATAAGGGTAAAGTCTCACCTGATACGGCTCATAAAAGAAGGCCTCAACTCCCTCTGACAAACCCCGGATCAGACCAAAGGGGTTTCCAAGGACGTCTAACCCCAGCACCAGTACATACATTTGCTTGATAGCCTGGAGAATACAAACAAACCAGCTTATAAGTGCACATGGTAACGTGTTGGCAATGTGGGAGGTCGAAAGTTAAAAAGGTTAAAGGTGACCTGTTTGGAGTAATGGCGGATGACCTCCCACTGGAGCTGCTGTGTGGTGCGGAACTGGAAAGTCAGCTCAAAGAACGCCAGCCTGGAATAACACACACACACACACACATACACACACACACACACACACACACACACTCTCTTACTCTCTTTCCAGATTAAATACATTTTCTTTCACACATTACTTTCCCTGTAGTTACTAAATTAATATGTCTAAAATGAATAACTAAATAAGCAGCTGTGACTTTAAAGGGTGTAAAAGTCAACTAGGCTCGGTAATCGGTTATACAACATATTGCAATAGTCAACATTATTCAATACACAGTAGTCTGCTTTCTTAACATCCACTAGAAGGCAGCATTGTCAACACTGTACAAAATCCCTGGTGTCTGGTGTGACCATGTGTGAAATCCAAATCTAACCACACTGTCAGCAGGAAGTGTTGTAAAGAGGCAAGTGTGAAAAAATAATAAGGAAGTTTGAACCACAGCCACCACAGCTGGACAAGAGTGTGGTATTGTAACACACACACACACTTCTGGCTGTTCTTTACATCTCTTGCATCTGGCATACAAATGCATTCAACTACACCTGGTTTATATTATATTTCGGCAGACCCTGGGGTTTTAATGCGCTCGATTATGATATAATGATAATGTGGAAAACACTCTGCTCAACACAAAATCAGGCTGCATGATTATTTCCAAAACCCACATAGTCAACGGACTGATCTCATAGATCTATATTAAGCATATAGTGATTAAACATCTGAAACTGCGCACTAGACACTGGAAAAAGACACTGAAGCACCAACACTTTAATCCTGATTCTAACTGCTACCGGTATTGCATGTCCTGCATTTGCATACTACAACACGATTGGTTTTTATGTTTTATGATGCAATAACCCTTGCATGCCGTGCGTTTAATACTAACTCAAATTTCCCGACGAGATTTTCAGATCCCTGAATTTAATCATAAAAATGATAAAAAGCGAGAGTGACTTCATGGCACGGTAGAATTCAGAGTGTATTTGCTGTCGTGAGGAAGCACGCAGGGTGAAGGTGATTACTTGAAGACGACGTCCTGGACGTCGGTCAGTGTCGCTCCGATACTCTTTAGCAGCAGGTTGAGGGATTGCACAGGAATCACCTCAGTCTCTCTCTTCTCCTTGTTCCCGTCCTCACCGCCAGAACTCAGAGAGAAGCTCAGATGGAGCTGAGGAAACCAAACACATAACTTGGTCATAACTGTGTAAGCAAAAATCACTCAGCTGACTGAGACTGATAGAATTTCCCTCTAGCCAATTGGAGAATTTTTATTATATTTAATACCATAAAACCAGAAATGCTGTCTACATAGTGGGGCTAACAAATGCAATGAAAAGTAATGAAAATTCAAATGTAATCTGAACAGCTGTAGAGCTTGCAGAGCATAAACCAAGGCTAATTTGTATCCCTTTATTAAGTATTGATAACTTTATAATAAACTTTAATGTTTTTACATTGCTTAGGTGATCCAAAACCCACTTAGATACTATAATAGCCATGTTCTGCTCAAGTTTTTTTTTAATGATGTAAAAAGCACACAGTAAGACTTATGTAAGGAATAAAATGAATAATTAATGACGAAGTGGTGTGATGTGGCCCTATGATAGCACAACAACGTTTTTTTTGTCTGTTTGTTTGTTTGTTTTAAGATATAAACAGTCGTTCATTCACTAGCCTAACAAGACAGAAATTACAGCTTGTATTGTTACTGTGAATTAGGACACAACTGTTTATTTTTGTTTTTAATTAAAAATAACTTTCAAAAAGTTGAAATACAATATGACATAATCGGAACACAATACATACTGAGTTTTTTTTTTTTTTTTCCCCCTTCCTCAAACAATTCTGTCACAAAACCAATGCCGGTTAATTTGTGATGAGGTTTATTATTATTTCACGTTTTCTTTTGTATTTTAATACAAAAATTAAAAATTGTTATGTTTAATTAAATCTTAAACATAACAATCAGCATGAGGACTTCATTGATAACAGCACACAACAGCAACCAACAAACATAGCTGAATAAAATCTTAATGGTAACTTGTTTAGGAAATGCGTGTTTCAGCAGAACATGAGATCCTTAACAGTCAACTGAGAATTTTTACTTTTGAACAAACAAAATATAAGTATGAATAGTATTCAAACAGTGAAATTAATTCTGATTAATTCAGTCCTAATACACAGATGTAAAGACAAATCCTAGGTGCCAAACCTTAATGGGAGAGATGTGGAAGTACTCGTAAAGGCTGGTGGGGGACGTGTCTGTGGCGGACACGTGGTTCAATCCTGTCTTTAAATACTCAATGTCCTTCTCAAACAGCTCCACCTCAGAGAGAAAGAGTAAACAGTGTGACTAAAAGTTCCACTGTAATTCATTAAAAAATTTTTTTTTTTTTTTTTTTTAAACAGTCAGACAAATGGTCACTGTGCTATCACCTCACCAGAACATTGACTAAATCAGAGACCATTAAGAAGCATGTGTTGTATTAGTGTGTGTTTATATTACCTCCTGTTCTGAGGTGACAGTGGCAGCATTCTCAGCAGTAAACAGATCCAAAATGGCGTACAGGAAGCCTAGGTCCAAACGTAGGTCCATTTCCTGAATCAACACCTTAAAATACCTGTGGACAACAACATTCATTATTGCAATGGCAGCGACACGCCGGAAATACAGGAACGATTACACTGGAAAGAAAAAAAGAAATATACTTGATGCGTAGGATGTCTGAGTGTCCCGCTGCTCTCGTGATGAGGCTGAGGTCAGTGAACGGTTTTGCCTCTTTAAAAGAAAAATGACTTTTTATTGATACAGCAATGCCTCGATAAGCTTGATCACTTGGTATGTTGTGAATGTTACATTGCTGACCTGAGTCCATTCTGACTGATTTGGGAGGTTTGATAGGGTAGAACACAAATGGGAAAATGGCTCCAGGAAGCTGATTTTGGATCTGCACACACAAGAGAAATGTTTGTTGTTTCCTATGTGTGTTAACAAATTAGCAAAGCATGCAAGCGAGTATACTACGTATTGCGAGTTCGTGTGCGATAGACGAACCTGAACCCTGTTAATCTGCACGCGGTACGCTTTCTGTCTGGCCGAGACGCTGTACTCAACCTTCACAGCTGGAAGGAAGTTCCTTCGGAGAGGTGCGTCGTAAGGCTGCAGCATCCTCATGTCCAAACCGTTCGGCGTCAAACTCACCTGAGAGAGAGACAGAGAGAAAAAGACATAGATACACAGAGAGAAAGACAGTGAGTGTGTGAGAGATACAGAGAGATAAAATAGCCAAAGAGAGAAAAATAGAAAAATATATATTTAGAGATATTAACTTGAGGTCAATAATTACAGTTGCAATCAGAATTATTCAACCCCCATTGCAAATCAGGTTTATTGTCAAAATTTACAGACTTTCAGCTGTTTGCAATGAACAAATCAAACAAAAACAATTGAAATAGTTCAACACAACGAATGCTTCAAGTGGATTCAACTGAAAATGCAACGTATAATGACTTCTCTAGTTTCAAAATTATTCAACCCCTTCATGGCAAGCATCTTTAATACTTAGTAGAGCACCCTTCTGCTGTTATGACCTGCTGCAAACGAGATGCATAGCCAGACACCAGCTTCTGGCAGCTTTCCTGAGGAATCTTAGCCCATTCCTCATGACCAAAGGCCTCCAGTTCAGTAATATTCTTGGGTTTGCGTGCTGCAACCGCCTTCTTCAAATCAAGTCAAGTGACTGATGGCCCTGCAGAATCTTCCAGGACTTCTTCTGCAACCAAGTCTTGGTGGAATTTGAGGTATGCTTGGGATCACTGTCTTGTTGGAAGGTCCATTGCTTCCTCACAGACAGCATGACGTTTTCTCCTAGGATTTCCTGATACTTCAATGAATCCCTCTTGCCTTCCACACGCTGCAGGTTTCCAGTGCCAGAGGGTACAAAGAAGCCCCAGAGCATCACCGAGCCACCACCATGCTCGACTGTGGACAAAATGTTCTTTCTTAATTCTTCTTTCTCCAGACATACCGCTGATCCATCGTGCCGAAAAGTTCCAGTTTTGTTTTATCGCTCCACAGAACAGAGCCGACTTCTCTTGTGCTTTTGGGTCAGTTGTGGTGTACGTCTTGGAGTTCTGGCATGAAAACCTTCTGCGTTTAGTATGCACCATACTGTGCTCATTGAAACCTCAGTGCCTGTTGCCACCAAGTCTTGCTGCAGGTCTGTTGCAGTCACTCGAGGGTTTTTCACAACCTGACTTCTCAGAAATCTGGTTTCAGCCGTTGATAGCTTCCTTTTTCTGCCCCGTCCAGGTATTTCATGTATTTTCTGCCCCTAGCCAGTTCAGGTATTTCATGTGTTCCAGCTCAAGCACACCTGGGTGCAACTAATGAAGCCCTTCATTAGTTGCATCAAGTGTGCTTGAGACAACACCTGTTTTACGTATTTATGCTGTTGTGAGGGATTCTATTCGGGGGTTGAATAATTTTGAAACTGGAGAAGTCATTATAAGTTGCTTTTTCAGTTGAATTTGGGGAAACCACTTCATTTGTTGTGTTGAACTATTTCAATTGCTTTTGTTTGATTTGTTCATTGCAAATAGCTGAAAGTCTATAAAGTTCGACAATAAACCTGATTTGCAATGGGGGTTGAATAATTCTGATTGCAACTGTATTTGTTTAATCATTTTTAATGCAAAACAAATTACTTTAAATGCACTAGCAACTGGCTCAAATTAACATGCACATGATGTAGATTTGAAAATGTCCTCACATCCCAGCTGCCGGTGTTTTTATGGGCAGGTGCAATATTAGTATTTCAGGTTAAATGCAGGACACATAGTACTTTTTCTGATGACAGTGTGGTTAGGTGAAACCAGTGTGATTTGTAACCTGGTAGCCGTTCTCCAGGTCTATGATGCTGTAATCCAGTGGGTTGCTCTCTGTATATGATTTGTAGTGCTGCTCTAACATCTCAGCGTCTTTCCCACTCATAACCTTCCAGCGTCTCTTCTTCTTCGGCTTGGTCTCCCACACCACGTCAGAGCTGCAGGCATAAACAGATAAGGCATATTTATAAAGTCAGATTTATTCACTATATTGTGCAATATTGTATGAAACATAAGGTATAAAACATAAGATATTTTCTTACGTCATCCTTTTCATTTGAAGAATGCAAATGAAAATATAAAAAAATATATATATTGATAATACTGTACATGTTTGATAATTATCGACCCAGCAGAGACTCGAACTCTAGGAACATTATACATCTCTTAAAGAATCAGTTTGTAATTTTTAGTGCCCTCTATCGCATGCAACGTAAACTGCAATGGCAATAAAAACACTAACAACCCTTCCCCCAAAGCAAACATAGTCCCCATGTATGGAGACTTTTCGGACACTGTGTATATTGCATAGTAGTTTTGTGGCCATTTTGTGTGCGTTCTGTAGCCTGGAGTCCCACTGTACACTACCTGGTGATACCGATGTAGGCCACCTCCTGGCTGGTGCTGTTGTTGACCAGTGAGATGCCCATATCCTGCAGTGAGAGGCTAATTTCCTGTTCAGCTAACTCCACCCTCTCGCTCTCACATAGCAGCTTGTAGACACGCCGCTCTGTGGTGAACAATGCCACCCTCTGAAGGCCCTCATAAAATGAGATGACGAACAGCTTTCCCTCATTGTTCATGTCCATCAGCAGGTCCTGCACACACGCAGCACAGCAAAGGTTAAATAAATATCTTTCAACTTTGTTGTTTAGTGCTAGTTCATTTTTGTCTGAACTTTTGTTTGATTTCATGCTAATGAAGAAAAGAAAAGATACAAAAACTAAATCCCCCCCCTAAACCTAGCCTTTGTCGATTTTTATGTAAATTGACTCATTATTCATTACTTGTTATTAGCATAATTAAGTACATTAAGTGTGAACACTTTCTATCTTTTCTCAAGCATAATTTTGACTTGCTATCTCCAGTCTGAAGTAAGAACTTTAGCTGTAATTTTTTACCCATAATTATACTTAAGTATAAAACTTTCTGTACTTTGTTCCCTGTAGTCAATAGGTCCAGATTCAGGTGTTAGTTCCTCTGTGTCCTCACCTGCTCATTCTTTAGCTCACCACTGTAGGGTCCCCAGCTCCAACGGAGAACTCGAGATCCTGTGGGCTCGGCCCATGTGTAGTAGACGGCCTGGCCTGGACCCAGCTCATCCGTCTCCAGCTTCTGAGAGCTAACGGAGTAAGACAAGCAGTAACTTAGAATCATCACACACCACCAAACACAATACCACTTCTCTTCACAAAGTGTCTTGGAGTTTGGTGAATGCCATTTCTGCCTTGCTGGAGTTTATTTGCATTTGGCAAAGAGGTCAGCCTAAGGGAAACAAAATCATCCAGCACAGAGTAAGATCAGTCTGAGAGAGAAGGTCTGAGTATAACAGCATACTCCACACGATCCAGTCTTACTTAAGAGGAAAGAAAGGAGCAATTCAACTTGCAGTTTAAAGACAGATAGAAAGACATGCTGTCTTACACAGAAGGGGTGGACGATATGGCAAAAATATCATATCATGATACTTTGGATTGCTAACAAAGTGCCAACAAAACAGTGATGCTGCATTTATAAATGTGGAGTGTTACTCCACAGTAACTCCAGTTCACATGGGGCAGCATCAGCCCACAATGTAATTAATTATTTTCATACAACAGCATAGTCTGCCATGCTTTATTTCGTATTCAATGTCTAGAAAAACAAATTATTAATAGTAAGATTCAAGAATCAATACAAATATATTTAACATACAGTTAGACACGTGTCAGTGAGTCGGTGTTATCCACCATATTCTTGAAAAAATGTATTATGATGTCATTTTTCACAATAATTATATCGTCATATCACCCAGCCCTAATGCATCGGAGGATATAAATGATCTCAGAAAACAGAAGGTTGACATTTTGCATCTATCCAAGAATCAAGAAGCTACAGAACCTAAGCCAGTCAATCGCAGTTTTCATTTTGGAGTGGAAATATACTGAGGACAGAGAGAAAGACATGCTGTATAGAAATGAGGAAATGATCAAATGAATGATCACAGAACCAGATAATTTATTCCGCAGCAACAGCGTCCATCCAAAAGCTGCAAAGGGGAAGCAAAGCAGGAGCAAATAACGTAACACCAATTATACCGTATATTTAAGTTAAAAATGAATACAAATGATTTTAAGTAATCTGACTATATATACTGTATGTTTGCGCATCTGAGAAACATAAGGAGCACACCATAACTCTCTAAATTTAAAAAAAAAAAATTGTACTGTTGCAATGTTAATATGTGTTTGTATACCATCTGGACTGTCTGTCCTCCCCCAAAGCAAAGGTTCCATCTGGAACCCAAGTAGAGGGTCTACGCTCCTTGCAGCTGAATATGTAGCAAAGGGACAAAAAAACATTAAAGTGGTCAACAGAAACATTTAATACACCTGACAGACAAACACACACACACACACACACACACAAGACTGAACAATGAATAGCAAACAAAAAAGTAGACTAAACAAACAAAGCACATCGAACTGAACTGTTAGTTTCATGAAAGAACAAAGCCAAGCATTATTGTGTTTCAGGGTTTCATTAGACGTCTTTCCACTGAGGAGCTGTGCGTGACTACATCACTAAATCAGTAAGAGAATGTTCAGTATTGTTACTGTAGTAATCACACATTTTGGGTGTGCAGAATCTACTGCTTAGAATCGTGACCTTGTACATTGCAGACAAACAAAAGAGTTGGGAATCAACATACAATAGTGAAGTGTGTGCAGAACATGTAAGACGATGTGTTGCTGATGAACAGACCGCGCGATCTGGGTTTATTTCACTATTTATAATGCCAATCAAAGTAAAGCAGACTGTTTTCTGCAAAAATATCAAGAGGAGGAACTTTTATACTAGCACCTTTGTACTAGACCTAAATATACATAATACATAAAACACCTCCAAAACCAAAAACTCAGCATGGGTTTTTTTTTTTTTTTTTTTGCCAGCAGTACACAACAGAAATCAACACTGCAGCACATGCTGACTGCGTGAGAAAAAAAAAGTCTACAGACAACACTGTGTGTGTGAAAATACCAGCTCTTTCCCAGTATACTGTTCTTGATGATCAGCTACTATCAGTGACTGACAATAAGTGATTCTGATGCAATGAAAACTGTAAAAAAAAAATGTACTTTACTTACAGCTGTACAGAAGAATTTTTCCGAAGTGCAACAAACTTGCAACCCTACTCGAACCAAGGTAGCCAGCTAACGTGCTTCATTTAAAATCAACCAGTGAAGTTAAAAAGAATGAACCTAGTAGCCTAATTGTATCAAAACACAAGTGTGCTCGTCTGATAGCCACTATATAGAGTGGGGAAACATAAACAGAGCTAAATAAAATGCTTCTGTGGTATCCCTGATTGAGTAATACTAGTAAGTAGGTTACTCGGTTTTGTATCAGTATCTATTAATATACAAAAACATGTACTTGTATTTGTTCAGAAAAGAAAATGTAAATTAAAAAAATATATAAGCTATTTATATGTTTCAATAAAGAGCAACTTCCTTCGATTTCCATTTATGTTAAGCTAAGCTTATCTGACAGCACATATGAAGGGGGGAAAAAAAATAAAGAGATATCTCCATGTCAAGGTAAGTTTTGCCCAGGATCAGTTTCATCCCTCACCTCTGGTGGAACTCCAGTGTGTTTTCCTTGGTGTGGTTGATGATAAGAAAAGGAGCTGCACCGTCGTGGTAATCAGAGAATCGGATTACAGCCGAATGCTCAGTCAGGTTCACGTCAACGATGATACCACCCAGCTGGAACCCAAAGAAAAGAAAAGCACAACCTACATTATTTGGCGTGATTTTCCATGAATGTGTGTTTAAGAGTACATTTTTATTAAACTCACGGTGTTGTCAAGGTGCAGTAGGAGGCAGTTCTCGGGTTTATGGAAGGCGATGGCTTGAGCAGTCGACTGGCGGCCGTCCACCTTCACTCTGAGCTTCTTTGAATCTCTCTCTGGCCAGAAAGGAGTGGCGGTCTGTGAGAGAATTGTTTTCAATTAAAATCAATTTCCAATTAGAGCTATATTATACAGGTGCATCTCAAAAAATTTGAATATCGTGGAAAAGTTCATTTTTCCCCCCTTAATTTAATTCAGAAAGTGGAACTTTCATATATTCTAGATTCATTACACATAAAGTGAAATATTGCAAGCCTTTTTTGTTTTAATCTTGATGATTATGGCTTACAGCTCATGGAAATCAAAAAAATCCAGTATCTCAAAATATTAGAATAAAAAAATTTATAATACAGAAATGTCGACCTTCTGAAAAGTATGTTAATTTATGCACTCTGTGCTCGTTTTGCACGAATTACGAGCTTTTAGTGCACTATGTAATTTCTATCAGTATGTAATACCCTATGTAGTGAGCATATGTAGTGAATAGTAAGCCATTTGAGATTTAACCAAACTGTCTTCTGGAGTAAATACAGGTTGAAAATAGCAGAATTTCATATGGATCTTGGGTCATTAGAAATGTAAAACCTGTAAAAATAAAATAAAACTGAATGTGAGACAATTCTAATAAATGCATGATATAAATATGTTGCAGAATAAATGACAAATACTAAACCTTTTAAGTGATTAAAAACGCATAAGCATTTCTAGCTCTACTTTCAGTACCAAGTAGGTGCGATTGAGGGAATAAAGCAGTATTCTTACAGCTAATCAAATTAACATGAGTGCTGACCTCTCCAGGTTTTGCCTCAGTCCATTCATCCTGTCCCTCTTCACACACTTGGATTACGTGCTTTGTTCTGTTGACAAGCATGTAGAAGGGCAGGAACGTCACCAGGCGTGTCAGACTGAAACTGCTTGTGTCAATCTTTACCCCCACCTAAAAGCAATCAGCACCTTTGTATTAGTATACTGATGTATGTGGCACAAAGATATTATACATTACATAATTACATACATTATATAATATACAGTGCCCTCCACTTATATTGGCACCCTTGGTATTTGTACACCTGGGTGACTAGGAACAGGAAATTGTTCAACCATGACTTCCTGTTTCACAGGGGTATAAATATGAGGTAACACACAGGCCAAATTCCCTTAGTCATTCATAACAATGGGTAAGACCAAGGAATATAGCTGTGATGTGCGGCAAAAGGTTGTTGAGCTTCACAAAATGGGAAGTGGCTATAAGAAAATAGCACAAGCATTGAAAATGCCCATTTCCACCATCAGAGCAATAATTAAGAAGTTCCAGTCAACTGGAAATGTGATGAATCAACCTGGAATTGGACACGTGTTTATATTGTCTCAATACACTGTGAAGAGGATGGTTCAAGTGGTCAAAAAATCTCCAAGGATCAAAGCTGGAGAACTGCAGAAGTTAGTTGAGTCTTGGGGTCAGAAAGTCTCCAAAACTACAATCCAAAGTCACCTAAATCACCACAAGTTGTTTGTAAGGGTTTCAAGAAAAAAGCCTCTACTCTCATCCAAAAACAAACTCAGGCGTCTTCAGTTTGCCAGACACTACTGGTACTTCAAATGGGATCGGGTTCTATGGTCAGATGAAACCAAAATAGAGCTGGATGTAGAGGAGATTCTGTATGGAGGAATTGTCTCGGATCCCTTGCCATGTATTCTCCAACCTCATCAGGCATTATAGTAGAAGACTCAGAGCTGTTATCTTGGCAAAGGGAAGTAGCACAAAGTGTTGACTAAAAGGGTGCCAATAATTGTTGGACACCTATATTTAACAAAGATTTTTTTTTGATAAACCTGTGTTTTGTTTGATATCCATGAGAGCAGAGTATTTTTGTGAATTAAAAAAAAAAAAAAAAAAAAAGTTTCATCAATCAAAAGTTTAAACAATAAATACAATTTTTCACAGCCTTCTCTGCTCATATTGACCAAAGGTGCCAATATTAGTCGAGGGCACTGTGTACAGTGGGTATAGAAAAGAATCACCCCCTTTAAAATAATCACATTTTGTTGCTTTTCAGCCTGAAATGAAGACGGACACAGTTTTTGTTTTATCCAGCTGTATTTACTCAGTGCATATTAAGGGGGAGTGATTTTTTTTTCTATACCCACTGTATACACACGTACAGTATACATGTGACCTATGTACACTATTTAAAATAATTACTCACTAGGTAATCTTTGGCCCTTCCTTTACATTTGACGTCACCATAACTACCGACTGTGTCTATTGAGAAGTCGTCTGACAGCTCGCTGTCTGAAATCATCAAGCGGACCTAGGGAAAGAAAGGGAGATTAATTTTAAATAGAATAGATCCAGAAAACTGCAGTGATCTCAGCGCATTATGTCAGTGCTCACACCTTGTTATTCTGCAGAAAGTTGCGTGGTTTAAAAGAGAACAGCAGGGGCATGTCGTAATCTTTGGGATGCTTGCGATGGATGTCGTCAGCTTTATACTGCAACAGCCTGCCCGTCTTGTTCACCATCCAATAAGGAGAATGGATGGCTACCACTACTTGGCCCACTTCCTTCTTCACGTGAACAGCAATATCGAGCTCGGTCTTCGTGCCCTCCCCGTCTACCTCCTCGTCCAAACGGCTCGAGTGGAATGTAATGAAACTGATCTCGTCGTGGTCGGAGCGCAGGTGGTACTGGGCCTCCCAGTCCTGCTGCAGGTAGCCGAGGAGTTTCAACTCCAGACTTGAATGGTCCATGATGGCCGTGTGAAGCTGGGATGAGTGGCCTTCCTTCAGCATTGTGGGGGCGGGGCTTCCGTTGACCTTTCAATCACAAAAAATAAAAATATAAACAAACGAAAAAACACAGGTGGTCTTTTTATAGTTTGTTAGGATTTTACCAGTTGTACCGCATATCCAAGGTTTTCATATACTTCAATAAAACTAATGGGGCCTTTTCATTGTCCAGTCATTTTGATTTACTACTTCTAGTCTTTCCACAAGTAAGCTAAACTGACGTGAGCAAAACTAAACAAATCAGCATAAATGATACAACTGCAAATACTAAAGGGTAACTCCATAGCTCAAACAGCACCGCACAATATAGATTCCTAGCCTTCAGTTTTAGCAAGACGACAGATACCATGAAGCTGTAGGTGATCGGGTAGGGCAGAAGGTTCCGGAGAAGCACGGTAGGCCACAGATGAAGGACGTACGGTTGGTCAAACTCCTCCTGAGTGCTGTGGGATATCACAGTGTCCCGAACAGGAACCATCTTGACCTTGAAAATTTGAGCAGCGTCACCACGGTGATGGCATGTCTTCTCCACACATTCGTCGAGTTTCTGACTGAGGTTTTCGTAGCTGAAGCTCTCGGAGTGCTCGTACTGCTCGTCTCCCTCGATTACGGGCTGCAGAGTAAGCTCCGATCTGCGAGGACATCATAGCTATGAGTGCATCTGGGCAACTTACTGTTCTAAACTGACTAAAGAAATATTCATATATTACATACGCTATAATATACACAAAAGTTTGTTCTACTCAGTCAAGAACTCTACACAACATGAAGATGTTGATCATTATTCAGAATTTCCTATGCCTCAATTTTTCAGAGGAAGGCCAATGCTGTCATGGAGAAGGTAGTCCATTATTCATTACTAAGATAATTATGTAACAGATAAAAATGGAATAAAAGACTTGGGGTGAATGAAGTTAATAACTGCACTATTTTTATATACAGTCAACAACTGGGTGGTGTGAGATGGAGTTTCTGTTACCAACCCAAACGTAATTACCACTGACTGTTATCAAGTCCTGACACTGGAGACTAAAATATTAAATAAACATCTAATTACAGAAAAGTTATCCACAAAAAACCTGTTGATGAGGAGTGTCCACCATACAAGTCCCTATCTAAGTTGTTACTACAGAAATGATTACAGTGTATTAGAGCGTATTAGTACAAGAGCGTTAATATAAACCGTGCTGTTATGGAAAATTAATGGGCCTTCAGGCCAATCAGAATCTGTATTCTGCTCTGTGGTATATATAATGATATGATACATGTTGTGGTTGTGACATCACATGAATGTTTTTGGGACAAGATGACATTTTAGTCAATTCTACATTTAAAAAAGCTTTGCAGAAGACCTATATAATTTATAAATGAGGCTGGAGCAAGTATAGTATCTTTCTATTGAATATGTGATGTGCACTTTTCCTGTGCTCGCAATATCTCCATGGTAACGCTGATTTGTGCATGTACATGTGCTAATGTGCATTATACCTGTAGGAGCCGAGAGGGACACAGAACTCCTCAGTAGGTGAAGAGATACCCAGACACGTGGATCCCTCAAACACCCGGAATGGCAGGGAAAAGTGATTAATGATCTAGACACAGGAGAAAAAGTTCACGTTCATACACTGGTTATTATCAACTAATCAAGAACTAAACACATCTGCCAGTCAAGTGGTCTATAAATACTTTAAAAATCTACAGCTTATACATGATATACTTTTAACATTTAAACAATACTTTAATAATTGTAATTTACAATATGTACAATATGATACATGTCTGGTGTTTAAAGTGGCAGATACCAGGAAAGGTGACCGGATCTTGACAAACTTGCTGCCCTCGTTGGAGTAAATCTGACAGACAAAGAAGCGCGTGACCCCAGACTCCAGGTGCATGACGCTGTACATGCCACGGCCCACTTTGATTAGCGGGATGACGCTGGCTGAGGTGTGGCCGACAGGGGCTGGAAGCATCCAAAAAAGAAATTTGTGCAGCTGTTCAATAGCAGTTGACCATATTTGCTAGTGCACAGACCAGCTACCAGTTATGATTTCTTTACTTTTCAGCAATGGCTGCTCTATAGCTCTTATATACAACTTGATATACCACAGCACTAAGGAATTCTCAATTCTGATGGCCAGAATATGAGATACAGATACAAACCTTCTCTGGCCAGAAGGTGTTCATTTTTTTTTTTTTTTTAATAATAGCAGCTCTAACAATAGTGCCAGCTGTAAAACAAATTATAGGTTTATATTATTGCACTTGTTAGCATTCTTGGAAGGAGTCTCCAGCGTCAACTCTTTGTAACAGTAAAAGCGTAAGTTTAACAATTTAAGCATTCTGAGACGGGAGCGTCTTCAACTCTTCAACAGAGAGTATATAAGAGAGGCTGGTGAGGGAACAACTGTTTTTAACTGTAACAACAAGCGATTAAAGTAACTAACTTGGTTCGCAGACGTTCCACAACGTTAAATGTAACTATAAAAGGATAAAATGAACAATGTGTCATTTATTAAATCAATTCAATTAAGAATTGTAATCATTCGCACATTGCTGTGGTTTAACAGGAATAAAACACTTCAGGATGTGTTGTTATAGGAAAATAATCAACTTCAGGTTGGTCACAGTAACTCCGCTTTGCGTCCGGCTGCATCACACCATCCCCTCGTTGACTAGTTTCAGCACAACCAGTCATGTTTTATTCCTTAATTTAAGCTGTTTTAGTTTCACTGAGTAACATGTAAAACATGCTGTCTTACTAGGCTGGATGTAGTTTTTGCTGCTTAGGCTGGTCATAGCTGAGAACTGATCAGCGTCTGCAGCAGTGAGGGTGTAGTCCATGTTTAAGCTCTCTCCGTCCTGCAGCTCCACCACACGGTCTTTACACTTCTTTCCGATAGGCTTAAATACTTCGCTGTACAGAACAGCCACTGGTAAACCTAACTGATTCTTCACCACAAATGGAGCCTCGTCCTTTTGGAAACACTCCGCCGTCTGCTTGGCAGCCTCCGCAAATGCCTGGGACAAGATTGTGGACAAAAAAAGATAAATCTATCAGAAATGCTTCAAGAGAAACTTTTCACCTTAAAGGAATGTTTCACTAAATTTTCTGTTTACATTAACAAATCTTATACCACAGTGTGGTTGAATTCTTGATTCTGATAGGTCAGAAGGTGTTGATTAATTTCCTAAAACAGCAGCTCTTCCAATAGTGCCGATTATTATTCGGTTATTATTATTAATCACACGTACTAATACATTATCATTTCAGTAGTAACAACTCATTCTCAGTGACTTGTGACATGGCAGAAACTCACAACTTACAATTCAAGGCTAATAATAAACAGATTTTTTTTAAATGTGTCATTTAACCAAGAAAAACTATTAATATGGTTTTCTGTAATGAGACAATTATTTAACATTTATAGAAGAAGTTTCTAGTGTCATCATTTTGTCACAGTCAGTAAAGTTTCCATGACTGAAAAGTCTTCAGGACATTATTTTGGTAACATGCTGTGTTTTTTGTCTATTAACTTTTAGCTTAGGGAGTGCAGGTGTTATTTAGACGTCTCACAACTAGTGTCTGGTGTTCCCTTTGCTATTGAAGTGTGCGGTGACATCATGCCAAGATCTAAAGAGTTATGTAAGGCCTTCAGAAAAAAAGGCTGCAGATGCCTATTAGTCTGGCAAGGGATTTAAAAAGATCTCCAAATTATTTGAAATAAATCATTCCACTGTAAGGAAAATCATCTACAAGTGACAAACAACTGTCAATTTGTCCAGGACTGGCCGTCCCAGCAAACTTAGCCCAAGAGCAGACCGTCTGATGCAAAAAGAAGTCTTCAAGAACCCCAAAATGTCATCACAGGATCTGCTAGTAAGTCCTGCAACTGTTGGTGTCAAAGTGCATGCTTCTACAATCAGAAAGAGATTGCATAAATTTGACCTGCGTGCCAGGAAAAAGCCTTTGCTGTCTTAAAAGAACATTAAAGCAAGGCTCAGGACAGACGAATCAAAGACAGAGTTGTTTGGCCACAGTAACAGCAGACATGTCTGGCACAGACCAAAGACAGCTTTTCAGGAGAAGCACCTCATACCAACTGTGAAGCACGGTGGTGGAAATGTTACGGTTTGGGGTTGCTTCGCTGCCTCAGGGACTGGACAGCATACATTCATTGATTCAACTATGAATTCTACATCATATCAAAGAGTGCTTGAAGATAATGTGAGGCCATCTGTCCAAAAGTTGAAATTGAATCGAAAGTGGACCTTTCAACAGGATAATGATCCTAAGCACACTAGCAAATCCACCAAGGAATGGCTCAAAAAGAAGAAATGGAGGGTTATGGAATGACCTAGTTGAAGCCCGGATTTGAATCCCATTGAAATGTTGTGTGGGGGGGGGGGGGGGGGGGTGGATTTGAAACGATCAGTACATGCAAGAAAACCCTCAAACATCTTGCAACTTGAAAGAATATTACATGGAAGAGTGGCCAAAAATTGCAGAAAGCCAATGTCAGAGACTGGTGGACAATTATGCAAAACGCCTACAAGAAGTTATTTCTGCTAAAGGGGGCAATACTAGCTTCTGAGGCCAAGGGTGTACTTACTTTTTCCACAGAAAAATATCACATCTATTGATATTTCTGTTGAATAAATGATTGAAAAAGCTATTTTTCCTTGTGGTTTTGTTCAAGGATATCAACTTCATTAATAGGCACCGTTTCAAAGATGATCAAATGTTTGCTTGTCCAAATATGTCAAAAAAGCCAACAATTTCCTTTATACATTTCCTTTGTACATTATTCTCACCTAAATATGCAGAGCTAACAGGTGAAAAGTTTTCATACCGTTCCTAAATTACTGAGCATGTTCAGTCCACATTTGGAGAGAGTAATATTCAGCTGGTCTTTGCTATTGATGTTGATTACTGTTTTGTAATCTGGCACAGTGTAGTCCACCTCATCGGAAATACTGGTCCGCTTCACTTGCTTTTTCTTCATCTGTGTTTAAGAAAGAACACTATTTAAACAAACAGCATTCAGATAAATTTAGCTTGGATCAATATTGTTGCTTAGTTGTTGTTGTTTTAGCTTTTATTAGCATGTACCTTTAGGTCCAGTGTCCAGGGTCTGAAACCATCTTTAGTTTCATCTTCAAGTGGCTCCAAAAGTGGCTCCCACACTCCCAAAATCTCGTTATAATAATTAACCTAAAACATATGCAGATAATCACACATTTAAAGCTATATTGATATGGAGATGAAAACAGTTTCTGCATAGTTTCAAAGAATATCACGTTACTAAATTCCTTCAAAGAATACCTACGAACTCTAACTCAGACAAACCTCCATGTCGAGGTGGCACTGCAGGTTGATTAGAGTGCTCCAGTTCTTCACATCTCCATGAAAAGAGGATTTGGCAAGCAGCATGGGGACGGTGCGATGACCCACACCTGCCTCTAGAGTCAGGCAAATGGAGGAAATCTTAAGCTGGAGTGACTCGCCCTGGGGGATGAGTGGGACCACGGACTTAGCATCTTCTTCTCCCTCCTCTTCCAGGAACCAGAGTTTGAGGTCCCGCCAGTCCCTGCGCTCCCACAGGTCAGGGGGCACCGGGCTCTCTAACTCCTCAGGGGTCTCGGCTGCAGGGGTCAGCGCTGACTGGATAGTGATGACTGTGTTTATAATGATGGGTGACACCTAGGAGAGAAAGAAAAAAAAGTTAGATTTGATGGAGGTAAGATGAAGATAAAAGTAGTCAGAGGTGCACTTCCTGAAGGACCTGGAATTTTACCTTTAGGGTGAGGGAGTTCATGGAGAGCTCTATTTTTTGAGGCTGAGTAGGCGACTGTGTTTGTTTGAAGAACACCTGGCACGGCTGCAGCACTGTGGTGATGTTGCTCTCATCTTCCCCACACACAAAAGGGCACGCTACCACTTTCAGGTCAGTGACGGCGGCAGTCATGAGCTGACCGGCAGAGTCATTCTTCATCACCAGCTCACACTGCGTGGTCATTACGAGGGCAGGGGCATCGGCACGGCTCAGATCAGCCACAAACACGATCTCAGGGTTCTTCACCATCACGTTCATTTCCGTCTTTGCCAACACAGGCTGAGCAGGAGTTGCTGTAAAACACATTTAAAAAAAAAAAAAAAAACCACAATGTATTCAATATACTAAAAATAGTTCTTGGATAATTCTTAGCAAATTAGTAATATTTATTAGAGGATTATTAGCAAAATCACTCGAATCTTTGGTGGAGGTGGATGCTGGTTTGTTGCTCTTGGGTTGGCTGGAGAAGCCCTGATCCATGGATTTCAGAAAGACATCAGCCACCGTGAGCAGGAACTCCATGCTGGCACAGAGGTAAAGATCCTGAACTACAGTGTCGAGGGTGGTGCCATCCCGGCCCTGGCGATAGTTCACCTCAACCATGACGTTCTTCTCAGCACCCTTTCGCATTGCCATCATCCTGATTCACACAAAGTCACGCACGTGAACACGTACACATAAATACAAATGTTAGACTTGCGTTTGGATAAGGTTGATATAGCGTTTGCAATACAGAGTAATGTGCAGATTTATTTATTCATAACCTCTGACCTGGAAGTGATCATGTTGACCCGCTTCCTCTTATCGTCCAACAGGCATTCAGCGAGTTTGACAGAGGCCTTCATGGAGCTGTCTGAGAACATGTGCACCGCAGTGGAGATGGTGCCCAGGGTGAACTCCGCCAGCTTCAGCTGTTCATCATGAGAGTCCAGCAATGCAGTCTGAACACACACACACACACACACACACACACACACACACACACACACACACACACACAGGTAGGTTTCATATTATTTTAATATTTAATGTTATAAGAAAGCATGTTGTGTTTCTAGAAGTGTCTCTACTAATTTGAATGGTCTTGAAGTCTATAAAAATTGGTATCTGCCAGAGCTTCTTATGGCTATACTGTAGGTGTTGGCACCTTTACATCTATCATTTCAGTGCTAGCTACAACATGTGGCACAATTCCCAGGGATCATGTTGTGTTACCTCACTTCCACTTGAGCTGTAGAGAACCAGAGTCATTGAATCAAACTTGAAGTGGAGTTTTAGTGTGCTTTTCAGTTTGGCAGTCTTCTGTCCCTCCACTACTGCTGCTGTTACCACTGTGGTCCCTGCTGATCAGTTTAAAATGACAGACACCTGACACTCATTCACTTATAGAACCATGTCACTCAATGTTAAAGTCTCCCAAAATTCCACACGTTTATAATGAAAGCTTCTCCCACATTCATTTAAAAAACACAAGGGTGAAAATCTCGATGGAAGTTAGTTTTGAACAACTGTTATTGTGTCACACTTAATTATATAAGTGTGACTCATGATCCAGTATGCAAATGCAGCCCATGCAACACTGGTTTACTTGGGGATGGGAGCGGGGGGTGGGTGGGGGTGTATGATTTTGTAGTAACAGATGTTGCTGTGGCTGGAAAACCAGATTTTAAAATGCTAAAACTTTACTTGTGATTGATTTACATACAAAAGAGAAACATATTTCAGTCATAAAAATAAAAAGTTATAAAAAATAAAAATAAAAAAATTCGAAATTTCACCATGTGAGGGGTTTTCCCTGACTGCCACACATTTACTGCAACAAATTGTGTGTGTGTGTGTGTGTGTGTGTGTGTGTGTGTGTGTGTGTGTGTGTGTGTGTGTGTGTATACCTCCAGATTCCTGGGAATCTTTGTTAGACACAGTCTCTGCCTTATCAGAACTTTTAGGAACAGGAACTGCGTCAGAAGTCTCAGACAAGTTCTCATTCAGAGTCCTCAAAACTACAGTTAGGTCCTCCTGACTCAGTATCAGCTACAGTGTAAGCGCACACACACACACACACACACACACATACACACATACACACATACACACATACACACACACGCAAATTAGGCAGGTAAATATATTCTCACCAATACAACACAATGGCTTTCTGGATAAACAAGTTTCCATCCAAGTTGCGAATTTAACTTAACTAACAGCAAAAAACTGTAATATCAATTGAAACATTTGCGAATAAAGCACCGTTTCCATCCCATGTGTTCAAAAGAACAAAACCGTCACTTCCGGGGAAACCGGCGCATCTCATTTCTCACTCTGCCATTTTTACTTTTCTGAACCAATTATCCAATGAAATGATTTGCTGAGGCAAAGTCGCCTGAAACTTTTTTGATGCGCATCAAGGAATTTATTTGGTAAATGTGTTTCCATCGTAGTTTATGTGCATGTCTTCTAATAATAAAGAATAAAATTAGAATAAAATAATTATCCGCCTCAATTGAGTGCATACGTTTTTATGTGCATTTTGGAGATATTATTTGCATCTGGTGTTTCCATCCAGCGTTTTTTTACGCGATATCCCTAAACTCGCATAAAAATACATGGATGGAAACATAGCTACTTACACTCATGGGCTTGAGGTGTGCGTTGATCTGGTTGTCAGGGATACTGTGATACCAGGAGGCAGAGAGATTGCGCTTGATTGACAGGTCCATGTTTACAGGCTTCAGTAACTGAATCTCACTCTGGAACTGGCCATCCTTAAATGTGGTTCTAAGGACACACACACACACACAAAAAAAAAACACAATCATCCTTCATATTTAAAATAAAATGTTCGATCCACATGAATAAAGTCAATTTAACACATGAACCAGCTGCATACCTGTACATCTTCAGCTCACTCAGAGCCACACTCATGATGTCCAGGATGGGGGGAATCTTAGTGTGTGTTTTTGAGGGCACGATCTCAAAGTGGTTCTTGACCGTCACCAAACCCAGGTCAGCCACAATGACGTTAGTGGAAACGGAGGATTGTGGGAGGAAAACGACAGGTGCTTTGATGTTCACGTTCAGTGAAATGCGAGTGCTTTTCTCGGCAAGCTCCAACACGCCTGTGGCCGCTTTCTCTGCTGCCTGCACCGTGACCTCTGCTAGAGCATCCTTAGCTTCCTGGAAGTTATTGATGAAGGCCTGGAGTGGGACCATTGAGAGAGCGAGAGATATACAATGTATCTATGCAAATTTATGTGTCTTGCTACCCATGCAATATAAAATCATTCACACATTGCGGCACACATAAATAAATCAAGGGTTAGGTTCGACGAAAGTCAGCACGCTCACCAGTATTGAGGAGATGAACTTGTTGACGAAGATGACCTGGATACAGCCCACGGTCAGAGTGACGCTGGTGTCCACTATCTGCATGTCCGTGTAGGCGTCTCCGTCTGTAGCGTCCACGTAGTTCACCATGTGGAAACCAAACACGTCCTCATCCGCTACAGACACTGCCTACAGGGGACCATTACAGTCAGTCATTACTATTTTTCTACATCTACACGTTGTTGAAACTTACAACTGCCTCAGGCTTATGGTTATATGAATATATGTTGGGTCTGCTCAGTCGAATCAGTTCAGCCCATGGCATTTGACTTGGCTCATTGCATAATACAACATTAAACAATGTTCACCTGTATTTAACATGTAACACAATGTACCACTGAAAATAATTATTGTGCACATGTACATATACACAGTGTACGTATCATGTGAATAAGCCTGAAACTACCTTTTTGTACAGAGCATCTTTGTCACAGTCCAATATGACGATATTCTTCAGGTTAGCTAGAATCTCGACTGATTTCTTTTTCATCTGTACTTCAGACACCAGACCTGAAAAGAGAGAAAGAGAGAGAGGGTGGAAAAAAGCCCAAGAGTGCTCTATTCTCTTAATCTCTGTGTGTCCTGACTATGCAGGAAATCCAGAAAAAAAACTGGATATTCCTGATAACATGAGCTGCTTTTAATAAAGGTTATGAGCTTCTTTTTTCAAAGCTGAACGTATACAATTCATTTCAACCTTGCTGAGATTATGGTTAGGATTAGAATAACGCTCAGGTTAGGTAGTTACATACGATACACACGTATAATCCAATGTCCTGAAATGTGTGCGTGTGTTTTGTTACCTTCTATACTGATCTCAGAGATTCTGGCTTTTTCTCCTCTGATGAAGACCTTCAGACAGGACAGATCTGCTCTGATGTGCAAATTCACCACATCCTCAAACTTTGACTTCTTTGTAGCTGCAGTGAGGAGGAGGAACAAAGGGATGTAGGATCAAAAAAACTTGAGCGTGTGGAGGATACATGTTTAATCATAACGGTGAGACCAACTAGTTCTCAATAACAAATCAGTTATTAAAATTAAAATGAAAAACACCAAATTATAGAGATCCAGCCCATGAACAAGCAAGTAATCTGAGTAATGTAATGCTATAATATCAGTAATACAAGCCCAGTGAAGCCAATGGGTGATCGTATATCACTACACAGGACTCCCCTGATATTGATATCCTAAATTAAGGGAACATTACAGGATTTCTTGGTAATGGTGGACTCCTCTTTCTTCTCCTCCTCGCTGTCTGCCTCTCCCTCATCATCTTGTTGGGGTGCAGGCTGCTCAACAGGCTCCTCCTTCTTTGCAGGAGGGAGGAGGCTGTTCAGGAAGTTCATAGAGTTGAGGAGGGCTTCAGTGTGGAGGTGCACGTCCAAGGAGGAGAAGTTTACCTATAAAACAAAACAAAACAAAATAAAAAACAATATAATAGTTTATATGGTGATGACTTTTGTGAGGAGACATTGGCTAGCTAGCTCACAATGATTTGTGCATTCCTGTTAAAGGTTCCTTTTCATCTTCATCTGACGAGCTTTGATATATTAGGTCAGAAGTTATATCCATGAAAAATGTATTGTTTGTAACCATTTCAGTGGGACTACTGCTACAATTGGAAATTTATTTGGCAAACACAGACAAGCGGTGTGGTACAAACAGTGAAACCAGTGAAATCCCAGTGTGCTCATACTAAACTCTTTTATAAAGGGTAATAACCCTTTAGTAAACACATCAATAATGTGTTAATGCAATGGATTTTAATGACACTATTTTTGACACTGTAGTTCTTTTAAGGCTAATAACCTTGTGATAATGAGTGTTAGATGTAGCGTGAAAGGCAATTTGCACAACACTCCAGCTCAGCCACATTTCACCAACATCTTAAGAAATATTTTGGTAGCTAGGTGCTTGAATTTACCTTGATAAGTTGCTCTGTGTTTTTATACACCGCTTTAAAATCTGGAGCGTTCTTGTCCGCCTGAACAGAAAGAAAAGGACAGATCAAAACTAAGTGTGCACACTTTCCTCACTTCTCCTAGACCACCAAATGCAGAAACAGAAAGCACTTACCTTAATGTACTCCAGTGTGAGCAGATCATCCTCTGTGTTGTCCAGAGTGGTGATGAGGTGAACCTTCTTGTCTTCTCCATCTTTAAACACAAAAAGACAAATGCTTGGTTCCACTTGACAAATGGAACTTCCTGAAAAGGGTCATCATGACGTGTGTGTGTGTGTGTGTGTGTGTGTGTGTGTGTGTGTGCGCACGTTTGGGAGGACATACCCATGTACTCTGAGCACTCTAGACAGATTTCCCGCAGAAAAGTGTAAGAAGACATATCAAACGTGCGCACTTTGAGCTCCGTGCCCAGACCCTCAATTTCCAGGTGCAGGACAGGAACCTCCAGGCCTGCTGAAAGGCGGCACAGCTGGATGGACAACTGCAGAAAATGAAGAGGAAAAACAGGAAGCAATTCCCCACTTGAAGACAATATGAGAGTTCCCCCACTGGAGTAAGTGCCATATTTATTATTGGGAAATAATGCATGCATGGGGAATTAAAAAGCTTAATATTTATTTTTTAAAAAGAAAATAGGGTAAAGTGCATATGAAATTAAAATTTTTTTGGGGAAAAAAAAATCTTACTTTATAAATGAGAATTTTCGAGGGATAATTGTGAATGTATTCATGCTAAAGAATTGTAACGTTTTAAGCAAGGTCATTTTCACACCATGTTTATCTCGAAATTCAGCAGGAACTCTGTCATGTTCTTCTTGGGGTCATGTTTCACCATCGTTTTTCTTTTTACGGAGGTTGATTGCTCTAGGGAGCCAGAGCTGGCCTCAAAGAATGGCAGGTCCTCAACTGGTGAGCTGGGTGCGTCAAAGAACAAATCCTCCTCCGATCCTGATAAACACACAAACACACACACACCACAGGTCATTTAATGTACGCTAAAATATCCCATGCTCCGAACATCCTGCAGAACTCCATTAAATGAATTATTGAAAATGATAAGAATAAAGCACAACCATGAGGCCATCCACCAAAAGTCCATTGGTAACCAGTGACCATGTAAGGAGGAGAAGCAACCAAGAGGCCAAGAATACCTCTAAAGAACCTGGAGAGATCCACAGCTCAGATGGGAGAAGCTGTTGATAGAACTATAGCCAGGACACTATGAAAAGCTGGGCTATAAGGAAGAGTGGTGAGCCAAATAGAATCCCAAAAGACATGATGGAGACTCAGCAAACGGGGAAAATATGATCAAAACTGAACTTCTTGGCTTTAGTACACCGATACAATTGGCAGAAACATGACGCTGCTCATCAAACTGAGAACACCATTCCCACTGTGAAGCATGGTGGTGGGAGCATCGTATTGAGAGTTACCACTGGCCTTTTGGTTGCTGCTCTGACTAATGTCTTTTTTGCCTGGTCAGAATCACGGTTGTGTCATATCCTTTCCAATTTTAGTGGATTTAATGATGCACCACAGGATGTTGAAAGTACGGGATATATTTGTATAAACAAACCCTGACTGATACTTTTTCACAACTTATTTTGACAAGTTGGTCTTCATGATGCTGTTTCTTTAGCTATGTTCATTGACAAACTCTGGGGCCTTCCAGGAACAGGTGTGCACACAGGTGGAGTCCATTCAGCTAATGATGTGACTTCTGATACACCACAACTAATTTAAATGTTTCAAAGCAATAATTTTGCAAACTGCATTGACTTTTTCTCTCAACTTATATTACATATAGCACATGCTTGATTGCAATTCTTTTATTCAGAGCCTTAACTATACTGTGTGCATACATATGTGTGCCTAACCTGAGTCAAATATTATCGAGGAGCGTAGGTCAACCATAGCTGGTTTTCTGGGGGTCAGCTGAGGTGTGTCTCTTGGTTTGAGAACCTGCAGACATACGAAGGAAACACACTACTGACTACATAAACCACACACAAGCCCTCACTGTTCATGCAGCAATAATATTAAAAAAACACACTGCATTCTAACAGAAGGTGCAGTTAAACAAACATACACACCTTGGGTGTAGTTTGTGGACCAGTAGTCCGAGGTGAGGGCCGACTCTCAGGCAGTGGAATGCTGTCGATCAGCTCCAGGATACCGCGAACTTTGTCATCGGAGATGCGAAGGGAGAGCAGACGAAGCTCGCCAAATATCTTAAACCTACCAGTCAGGAAAAATCCAGATCCACATTACATCATTAATGACTTTCAGGCATGAATACTCACATGCACATAAATACACTGTAGCTTTAATCAGAACTAAAACTGGTCTAGTTGTATGTTGCTGTTGTTGTGGGGTTTTTTTTTACTGATACAAACCGCTGACACTGGAGACTCCTTCTATAAATGTTAAATAAACATCTCCTTAGAGTAAGCTTCACCATATCAATGATTCAATGTTTTTTTTGGTTTTTTTTGAGAAATAATACTAGGCTTAGATTATGTAAATTATCCATCCTACATGTTCCTGTATATTAGCCATTACTACAGAAATGATTGAATGAGTGCTTTAATATAAACCTTGCAGCTGGAACTACTGTCAGAGCTGCTCTTACAGAAAATTACTCAACACATTCTGACCAATCAGACTCGCAAATTCAACAGCACTGTAGTATTTAATCAATCAAAGGACAGCACCCTTACTTTGGCATCCTTGAGTCAGAGACCACCATGGCTCTGCTGAAAACCACTTTCAAGTCGACGGGCTCCAGAATGTGGAGGGAAGACTGCCTCAGCTTCCGAGCCTTCTCCCAGTCCCCATCTGAAAACAAACCAGCCACTGTGTTTTCTAAATTGTGTGTATAGGCGTGTGAGGTAAGGAGGATGGAGGATGGAGTTCGTACCTGGTTTAGAATATAACAACTGCAGGCTGGTGAGTTGGACATCAAAGCTGTCGTAGGCTCGAGACATGATGTCCTCGATGGTGTTCTTTCCCACTGAGAGCTGTGGCAAATTGGCTCTGCTCTGACTCGACATCTGCATGATGGTTAGGAGGAATCTTATAAAATATTCCAGGTATGTCTGCTACTCTTAATTTTGAAGTATTTTCCCATATTCTTTCTCACAAATTCCTTTGCATGAATGCTGAGAAGGCTCTAGTGTATTGTTATTCTCCTGATCTCATATGTAAAAGCAACAACAAGGATTTGGCTGAATCTAAAATGGAAAGCTGTAAACCAATAAAGAGAAAAAAAAATCCAAAACGTGGCAGAAAGTTACCTGAAAGTGTCCCAGATCCAGAATGATAAGGTTGTGCTTAGGGTCATAGAAGCCCATTTGGGGCACGATCACATAGGATGCCATCAGGTTGATCTTCAGGTCAAGAACTTTCTGTGTCTCGATGACGTACATGAGTCCTACGTTAACAAAAGGGCTCAGTTTTTCTAAAGGTTTGCTTTGGTTATTGTACTAAGCATAACAAATTCAGTCTAGGATATACATCCCCTGGCAAAAATGATGGAATCACCACACTTAGAGGATGCTCACCTGGATTTTTTTTTTCTTTTTGCTTTGTAGCAAATAAACAAATCACAGATATGACACAAAACAATTTTTGTTTAATAGCTGAACATTCTGGCTTCATGAAACATACATTTCCAGATCAAGTAGAGGAAAAAATTATGGAATCACTCAATGTTGAGGAAAAAATTATGGAATCATCAAAAATCAAAAAATCAAAAAAAAAAAAAAAAAAAAAAAAAAAAAATCACAATGAATACTTTGTTGCCCCTCCTCAGGCTTTTACGACTGCCTAAATTCTTTGAGGCATGGACTTCACTAATGAAAAACAATATTCTCCATCAAGCTGGTTCCAACTTTCTCAAATAGCGGTCAACAGATCAGCTTTGCAGGATGGAGCCTGGTCATGGACCAATTTTTTTTAAAATTTCCTCCATAAATTTCAATCGGATTGAGATCCGGACTGTTTGTTGGCCATGTCATGGAGTTGATATGCCTTTCCTGAAGAAAAGCTTTAACACTCTTTGTTCTGTGGCATTATCATCCTGAAAAATTACTTAATCATCACCAAACCTATTTTCTATCGATGGAATGAGAAAAGTGTCCAAAATTTCAGTGTACACCTGTGCATTGACTGTTGAGGTCTCCCCTGGTCCTTGACCTCACATGCAACCCCGTATCATAAATGAGGGAGGAAATTTCATTGTCTTCTTCAGGCAGACATCTTTATACGCTTCATTAGAATGGCACCAGTCAAGAGTTCCAGCATCATCTCCTTGGCCAATGCAGATTCGTGATTCCTCACTGAATATCACATTCATCCAAACATCCACACTCCATGATTGCTTCTCTTTAGCCCACTGTAACCTTGTTTTCTTCTATTTAGGTGCTAGTGCTGGTTTTTGTTTGGCTTTTCTATACGTAAAGCCCATTTCATTCAGCCGATTTCTTACAGTTCTGTCACAAACATTGACTCCTGTTTCCTTTTGTTTTTCATTTGTTTTGTTGTGCATTTTCTATTTTCAAGGCATATTGCTTTGAGTTTTCTATCCTGACGTTTGCCGTCTTCCTTGGTCTACCCGTATGTTTTCCTTTTGTAACATTCCCATTTTGTTTATACTTGCTCCAATTTTGAGACATAGCTAATCTTTTGCCACCGTGTTGGAGTTTTGAAGGAGTTTTGTAATCCTTTCCATTTCAATTGTCCTTCCCAACTCTCTTGCTGGGGTCATGTTTCCTTCCAAAAACTCCCAAGGTTAAGGTCGGTAAGCATTCTCAGACTGCAGACTAATTTGCATTTTTACACTTGTTTTAGAAATGCAAATTACAAGGTGATTCCTTAATTTTTCCCACAACATTGAGTGATTCCATAATTTTTTTTCCTCTACTTGATCTGGAAAAAGATATGCCATTAATTAAACTAATTTCATTTAACTTGTTTGAGGTATGTTTCACAAAGCCAGAATGTTCAGCTATTAAACAAAAATAGTTTTGTGTCATATCTGTGCTTTGCTTATTTGCTACAAAGTAAAAATTTGACAATTTGCTACAAAGCCGGGTGAACATCCTCTAAGTGTGGTGATTCCATAATTTCTGCCAGGGGTTGTTTAAAAAAAAAAAAAAAAAAAAAAAAAAAAAATGTGCAATGTATTATTTATTATTTTTTTTTAAGTATTCATAAAATGCACACTGCACAAATACACACCGGTTGAGGTTCTGTCTCTGAATTGCTCCAGCTTCATGCGGGTGGCGTTAGTCAGTTCGTCCAGCTGCAGGTCATTTGGAGGCATGAAGAATGCCGACATGTTATTCACCGTCATCTACAGAGAGAACACAAATAAGAACTGATGCTTTTTTATTCAAATTGAAAAATTATGGTCTTCTCTGCCACACTCACTGCATCGTATATGATCTCCAGTGGCTGTGATTCCACATGCAGTCTCTGATCTGCCTTGGCATCCAGTGGGTTGGTCTCGAACATTAGGCTGAGCAGAGGTTTATCTTCCTCCACCACACGACGTGGAGAAAGCAGCGTGGGAGCGACGCTGTTCCTCGAGACACCGGTTACCTCAAATGATGACAACTGAGCTGTTATCCTGATTAGAAAAACAACAAGGGGTCATCTATACAAGGGATATAATATGATAACTGATTAAAGCTGCTGGCTATAGGATCTCTACCTGGTAAATGCTACTGTATATAACTTTTACAGTAGAACAGTTCGTATTACTATACACTGTAGTGTTGTTATTACTGTAGAATACATGGGAACGAGAGAAAAGGACACTTAAGAGAAAAGGCAAGAAGAGAAGAGAAGAGAAGAGAAGAGATTACTTTATAGCCTGAGCGGAGGGTCTCTGCGTCAGCATGGCTCTCAGGTCGATGACGGACAGTTTGATAATCTCTGGCTTTTCTTTGCTTTCTTTGATCGACACGGACATGCTCACCAACTGGAACCAAACCTTCATGTCCTCAAACTGCAAAACATAACACAACACAACACGAGTGCTTTTGTGTGAGCAATGCTGCTAAATTTTTGTAAGGCATCCAAAAAAGGCTAATATTATGGTAAAATTATCCAGCAATCAAGTTACTAATATGTCTTTAAAAAGAAAAACATACACATTAAATTTAGTTCATATTCTGACTGAATGGACAGAAA
Source organism: Cranoglanis bouderius (assembly GCA_023630585.1). Lineage (NCBI taxonomy): Eukaryota > Metazoa > Chordata > Actinopteri > Siluriformes > Cranoglanididae > Cranoglanis > Cranoglanis bouderius. Next base: position 5,321,005 of record CM042549.1, read on the forward strand.
GCACTCACATTTTTTGGCAGGTTAGGATTGACAGCCGTTTCGCTGTATCCGATTGCAGTGTAGAGTTTGGCTTTCTCTGCTGGAGTCATCAGTGTGTCAAAACCTAACGTTGTGCAAGAACACCATTAAACACCAAGATGTTACATTACACAGGTTTGTAATGTGTAATGTAACATCTCGGCGATGTAGCAATGGCATACCTTGGGCTTATGTCTTAATATCTTAATTTTGAAGACTTTCGCATGTTGGAAAACAGCTTTACCTCTGACAAAGTGCTGACATTGGACACTCCTTTCAAAAATGCTAAATAAACGTCTCTTCACAGAAAACTTCACCAACTTACACACTTTTTTTTCATGTGTTTATTGTGAAGCATCTGCCGATCGATCACAATCCCTATGAATTAGTTGTTACTATATAAATTATAACTATAATTATATTAGAGCAAGCGTATTAATATGAACCTTGCAGCTGGTACTACTGTCAGAGATGCTGTTATAGAAAATTAATTAACACCAATCATAATTGGGAGGGAGTATGATCAAAATTATCACCTCAAGCTGAGTGTTTTAGCCCAAAGTGAGGCTTCAGGTGACAGAAACAGGAGTGAGTGTGAAATGAGTAGTAGCCATTTGTTTGAAGTGATTAGTGTTCAGTACCTCCAGGTTTGACCTCTTTGGTCTGAGCAGCGCTGTCTCCAGACCAGTTCCACATCCAGCCGAACCAGCCCTCCGACTGCTCCTCCTCCATCTTTAACCCGGGCCGGTAGATGCGCAGGCCAGCTTTAGATGCCTGGAGAGCCAGAGGTGGACCGTTACAACTTAAAATGGAAGACTGCAGCTTTCGTAATGATGATGTACAGACTTTTTTGTGCATATTGTATAAAAGTTGGAAGAAAGTGTGTGTGTAAATTAAGCTGTACACCACCTCCATTTCAGCTTGTTGTCTTGCGAGCGTGATATTAAAAATATCCAGACATTTTTCTGTCTCCTATAAATAAGATTAAATGGAAGAGGCTTAACGGGTTATGAGAAAACAGGGAAGGAATAAAAATGAACAAGTCTTTATAGTACAACAGCACATTGTTCAAGCTTGAAGGAATCAAATTTCCCCTTAAGCCTAAATGTAGTTTTCCATTAGAGCTACAAAAACTAATATAGCTCAGTAATAGAAGTCATTCACTCAAAATGTCATAATGTGTTTTAAAGCACATCTGCACAAATCTGACAATTTGGTTTAGGACTCAGTGCCTCCTACTGTAATTTATAAACACAAACAAAGCTTTACTGTGTATCTGAATACTGTAATATGGGAGCAGCCAACTGGGACAACTGGATTCTTTGCTTTTGTCCTCAATGCAGTTTAGTAACATTTTGCGTAAGACACAAAGGTTGTAATACTTCCACATTGAACCTTTTGAACTATTTTAAAATGAGAAACGTTCATGTTACATGAAGCAAGGAAATGAAGATTTGGGAATGTATTTACAGAGACCTTGTTAGCTACTTCAGCCTTGTAGCTTCAGTGCAAAAAAAATAAATAAATAAATAAATAAATGTTAAACACTTAACATATCAAAGGTGACCGAGTACAATTGGAGCTAGTGGAAAATTGTGTAAATTTGTTTTTGCGCCAAACTTCGAGCTGAATCATCAATTTGTTTGTTTTGTAACACTGTTTATAACACCCTCCTTTCCCCATTTGACAAACATGCTGCTAATCATGACCGCATAGGACACCATCAACACTTCCCACAACCACACACCCTAAACTTCCCTGCTCCTGAACACACACTAATCAAAACGCAAAACTAATAAACACTTCATAGCGACTGTAAGAAAGATATTTTCCAAGTCGCCACTATTTACCTCCAGTTTCTTTAGCAGGGTCTCTGCAGGCTTCTTGTTGGTGATCTTGGTCTTATAAAGCTCTTTGCACTGCTTTACTTGTTGCCGGTGCCGTTTGATGCGTTTCCAAGACCACATGTGCAGGGAGGGTTTTACGTTCACCTCCAAGATGCCCGTGATGACATAACGCCACCTGGGAAACAGGTAAATAAAAAAGAAAAAAAGCACATAAAGTTCCTGACTATCAGACATAATAAATTACAAAAATAGAGAATAAAAAGAAACTTCCTTTGTTAAAGTGAGAACGGGGACTGAACTACCCAATATTACACTTTAAAAAACTTTTTTTTTTTTTTTACATCTTTAATGAGAATGATAAATGATGCAACTCTACAGTGGCAGTGTGGTTACAGAGACCAATCCAGTCTTTTAAACTAGAGCTGGAACTGAATTCTATAGGAAGGTTGATCTCAGAAATGATTTCAGTAATCACTCAGTTAGAAGAAACTGGAAGACTTGTTAAGTGGATTGATCATGTATGCAGGAGAGGGTAAATAGCACTTTCCTCCGAGAGTGTTACACTGCGTAGGGATGCAGCAAAAAATGCAAAGGGTTGACTTCTTGGATTCCATCAAATACCTAGTAGCATTTACATACAAGTAGTCAGTCATTAGGTAAGATGTCATTCACAATATAGCACCCATAGATAAAAGTGGAACTTGAAGGGGAGCTGGAAAACCAATCCTTTTCCTCCATCTATATTTCAGCAAATATTTTTTTACCCCCAATTTTCCACAACGTGGTTTCTCAACTTTTTAATCAGCAGAATGCTAATGAATAAAACCACTAGCTGATCCTATTAGAGGAAGCCAAAATAATCACTGTGCAAGAGACAGAAATCATTTGTAATGCGGTTATGAAAAAAAAGTGGTAGTGGACTTCCTCATGACCCCTTGTTTTCTGTTTTTAGTTGATTGATAGATTGATGTCTATATTTTAGGTCTATATCACCACCTACTGCTCAGATGTCCCAAGGGACAGTCAATCAATCAGTCAGTCAATTAATGCATGAAAAAGTTGGACTTAAAGAGCTCTTACCACTCGTACGCATTGGTGTGGACCGGCACATCTGGGCGATACTTCCTGTATGGAAGATTGCGTGACATCATATCCACAGAGCCCAAAAGCTCTAGAATGCTGATGTACTGCAGAGGAACAAAGAGCAGACGGTGCTCAAAGCTCATATTTTATTCCTACAATACGAGCTTTATTCAACTAAACAGAACTTTGAGTCACCTGCGGTCTGCTCAGCTCCACAGCCACTTCAGGCAGGTTGACGACCAGATCCACCTTCGGTGAGGAGAAGTCCACGTCCGAGCGAGGGTTCATGCGAAGCTTGGCGTTGGCCGATATTGGACGGAAAACTAGAAAAGCAAAGTAGGAAGAAGTCATGACAAGTCTGGTGACTGCATCCAAACGCTCAAAGACAAATTAAACCAGAAGTGAAAGCAGTCACTCACTAAATTGATAGTCATGAGGGATGGAGTTCTGGACAGCCACGTTTTGCTGCAGAAATCGCTACAAAACATGAGAGAGAGAGAGAGAGAGAGAGAGAGAGAGAGAGAGAGAGAGAGAGAGAGAAAACAGGGTTACATTTTTTTTAAAATTCCTTGTGGAATTTTCCGTATAGGAGACTATAAAATGATCTTTTACCAGGGCTTCACTAGCAGAGTGGACGGAGTACAGCTCCGAGTTAACATTCCAATATGCGAAGAGATTATCCAGACGGACGAGCTGAATATAGCAGAACACAATTAAGACATAATTAATACATCTGATGACCTTAATTGTACCACATGCTGTTGAATTCTCAAATTTGATCCTGATCTGATCACGTTTATATTAAATGTGGTCTAATACATTATCGCTTCTACAGTAGCACTTTGTTTACAGGGACTTTTACGGTGGACACATAATCTAAACTTAATAATAAATGACGTGTTAAAAGACATGTTGTTAGTCAACAAAGAAAAAACAAAACAAAACATATAATTGTTGATATGGTGAAGATTTCTGCAAGGAGACATTTATTTAATATTGATGGAAGGAGTCTCCAGTGTCAAAATGTTTTAGAACACTGGAAAGTCTTCAGGACAAAGGGATGTGGACAGAAATGAATTTTTGAGGAATAAAACACTTCCGGATGTGCTGTTATCGGAGAACAATCAACTTCGGGTGTTAGCGATAACTCGGCTTATCTCATTGTTGACTGTTTTCCTATAAGTGGCCACACTCTTTTTGCACACTCTGCTTTATACACTCTAAAAAGAACACCTACAGTCCACATGAACCGAATATGAAAATGTGATAGCACAAGAGAGAGGCCTAGAAATCATCTAGTAAACATCAATAACCATAAACTGGCCCTTCCAAATAAAGTGAAATAAAATGGGACAAGCAGGCAGTCTATAGAGTGTGCATAGATGATTTACTAACATTAAAAACCATAAACTGTTGGCATATTGTTGAGGATCAGTTGATAGGCTGGTGGATGACGGTCACCTGACAGCCTAACATCCAAATAAAGTCAGTAAAATGATTATTAACTCAAAAGGCATCATAAGCTGTTAGAAGCTGTGTCTAATCGACTGATCTTTAATTCTAAGCGAATTAAATATTTGGATTTTCTACCTGAATTTACAGGCCTTATAAAGGTCACATGACCACACTGAATGGACTGTATGGCATATTTCTCATCTAACTTTGAAATATGAACGATACGCGAGTTATGAACGAGAATGTGGAACCACTGCGGTGTAGATGCATCGTATTAGAGCGTTCTTCATCTAATAGTTTTACCTTGAAAAACAGCTTGGCTTGCTCATCCAACAGGCAAGGCTTCCAGTTCGCATCTGCTGTCTGCAAATGGACAACAAGCAGACTTTATGAAAATAAACGTCCACCTACTGCAAATAGGCCATCGTCACTTAGCCCTTGTATAAATGTATAATAATCAAATTATCCCTGGTTAGACATTAGATTTCATTTACGTGACACCTTTTGTTACATATGGCACAGTGCTTCAATATTTTTTATACTGGACCGTTCTTCACTTGCAGCCGAAAAAAAAAGGGAAAAAAAAAAAAAAATGATTAGGATTTTTCCTGGAGTAGTATGTACCTGAAGGCTGAGGTTTTGGAGAGATACTCCGAATGAGAGAGGCGAATTCGGATTGGTGACCTGTGTTAAAAAAAAATAAAAATGCATGTTGAACAAAGAATCTAACCATAAATCAGAAAATAAGATATAACATATTAGTCAAATCGTGTACTTACGCTATCTTCATAGCGAATGTGAATATTGGAAATTTTCACTTGCAGGTTTTTAATCACCTGCGTGACCAGTTTCTCCACAAAGGTGTCCTGCTTTTCCGTCTTTGGATTTTCTGCACAAAGACACTCACAATGTAAATATGCTTCAAACGTAAGCGACTGTGTGGAGCTTGTAAAGTTATAATCCTTATCCTAACCTCGTTCTGCCGCTTTCATTTTTGTTTCCTCGATCCTCTGAAGCTCCCTCTGCCGAGCCTCCTGCAGCTGCTTCTCCTCCTTTTCTGCATCATACTTTATACCTGATGTGTACACACACACACACACACACACACACACACACACACACACACACACACACACACACACACACACACTTAGACCATGTTCCAAAATGTCAAAACCCTGTGCTTAAATTCATTCAGGATAGCGGTGTAAGCTGATCAGGCTTATTTCAGGTTATTGATATAATTGTTCAACTCAACAATTACATTATGTTCAAATAAACAAATGTATAATCAAATTGCTACGCCAGTGTACTGTACTTTAACTATTGTTCTCAGTCAAAAATTTTACTTCTATAAAATACTTAATATCGTAGACGATTATCGTAGGAAATGTCGGAATGTTTTATTATTATGATTATTCTCAGTCAAAGGTTTTTTTTTATCTATGGTGTTTATCTATGGTTATAAATATTTAATACAGTTTTTGCTAAAACATGTCGATGACCAGATTTAATACACTAGCACAGATCATTGTTTATTTATTTACTCTGGATACATCATTATACATCACTACCATTGCTGCACTTGACAATTAGTAGTCACTGAAAACTTCAGAAATGTGAAATCCTCAAACTGAACACATTACTTTTTGGTGTTAAATTACATTTCAAGTGGCATTTAAAAGTAAAGCTAAAAGTATCACAGAGGTGAGAATTGGAAAAAAAAATAAAAATTTAAAAATTAAAAAAAACAAAAAAAAACCTATATGGCCAAAAGTAAGTGCACACCTGACCATCACACCCATATATGCTTGTTAAACATCCCATTCCAGAGTTATTCTTCCTCTTCCCGCTGTTATAATAACCTCCACTCTTCTGGGAAGGCTTTCCACTAGATTTTGGAGCATGATTGTAAGGATTTGTGCTCATTCCGCCACAAGAGCATTAATGAGGTCAGACACTGATGTTGAGTGAGGAGGTCTGGGGTGCAGTTGGTGTTCCAGTTCATCCCAAAGGTGTTCTGGGAAAAGTGTGCTCACTACTGTGCTGAGTTTTTCCATTTGGAGATAATGGCTGTGGTACTTTGGAGTCCCGGAAGCTTTGAAAAAGCTTTGTAACCCTTCCCAGACTGATGTATTTCAAATCACCTTCTTCCTCATTATTTCTGGAATTTCTTTCAGTTTTGGTATAGTGTGTTACTGGGTAAGACCTTTTAACCAACTTCATGCTGTTGAAAAAGTTCTATTTAAGTGTTGATTTGATTGAACAGGGTTTGCAGTAATCAGGCCTGGTTGTGTCTAGTCCAGCTGAACCCCATTATGAATGCAGTTTCATAGATTTGGGGAATTAGTAACTACGGGGGCAAATACATTTTCACACAGACCCAGTTGGTATTGGATGACTTTTTTGCTTTAATAAATAACATTATCATTTAAAAACTGTATTTTGTGTTTACTCAGGTTGCCTTTGTTTTATCTTAGATTTTGTTTTAATTTAGTATGAGATATACTCAGAAACAGAAGAAATCAGGATGGGGCAAATACTTTTTCACAGCACTGGAAGTGTGTGCTTCCAACTTTGTGGCATCAGTTTGTGGAAGAACCACGTATGGGTGTCCATGTACTTTTGTCCATATAGCGTATTAAAATACTCTTCAAAATAATGCACATTTTTGGCTAAATTTCCATTTCCATTTCCATGCACGTTGTCGTGTCTCGCTATTCATTTTCACGTGCAGAGGCTGTCCGACCGACATTAAAACCACAGACTGGTGTGTTTATGTGACGTGTTGTGGGAGATGATTGTGGAAATAAAACCCTGTGAACAATGTATTCTTGGATTCTTCTCCACAAGAAGGTGTGGCGAGTGAATGAGATTGTAAGGACCACAATTTCTGATAGTTGTGTTCAGCTACAATATAAACGTACACCTTAGTGGGTGGAGTTATCCCGTGTTTGTGATGTTAAATGTCTTCAAATTAGATTCGACAGCACATTAAAACGTACATTAAATGACACCAGATTAGTAACGTGTGTAGTCTGAAAACCACAGCAATGTACAATTGCTTAAGTTACAGAAATTTAATGCTTATAAGTCATGTAATTTGCTAAATATATATAATTTTAGATATAAATGAAGACTCACAGAGACCCTGTTAAAAGATGTGCTCAAAGCTCATGCAAGAAACTGCTATTGAATCCCTGCTACTGACTGCTTGCTAAACCATTTCAGTCAAATATAAATAACAGGCATAAAATAAGGAAAGGTCACACGGGCATGTCGGTAAATGAATTTCCAGGTCGCACAGGAAGACAGGATATGGGAAATGTTACATATGAGCAATGGGAGTGATTAATAGCTCTTACTGGCAGTGGGGACGATGAGCAAGTAGACCTCATCGAGTGTCGCCTCCACTGACTGCGTGTACAAATTCTTCCATGGGATCTTCAGTTCCAGGCGGCCTGATGGACAGGAACATTACAAAATATTTTAGGCAAATATGAACCAGAAAAGATCCGCTTTACAGAAGCGTGTTCATTTTGTAAACCCACATTATTCACACTTCTTATCGCTTCTTCATTAACATCTCTTTCCTGACTATTTGAATCGATTAACACAGAGTTTAAGAGAACCATCATGCTCAACATCAGGTTGTAAGTCATTAAAGGAAAAGATCAGTGAGAAGTCCACTTTTGTTTTAATTTTGCACTGGAGCTTCGATGAGGCTAACATAGCTAGTAAGTAATAGACGTTTTCTATAAAAGCAGCTCAGACAGTAGTGCTGGCTGTAATTCAAATTCATATTCAAGTTTATATTAATGCACTTGTCCTATTACGTTACCGGTTTTATAGCAACAGACTTGTTTGTAAACTTGTAAAGTAAACAAATGTGTAATGGTTGATAGTGAAGTTTTCTGTGAGGAGACATTTATTTATAAGTTATGGAAAGAGTCTCCAGTCTCCGAGGTAACGCTGTTCGTTTAAGTTTTCAGCAATGGGAAAGTCTTCAGGACACAAGATGCTGTTTCTCTTCAACATTACACCATTAAATGTTACTTTAAACGGATAAAAATGCAACGTGTCGTTCTTTAAAGTCGCCATGAAATGAAAATGGAAGTTTTGTGTCTTTTAGTATGAATATGGTCGCCTTAAGGTGATCTATAAGCTGGTGTGCTCCAAAACAATGACAAAATTCACATTTAGAAGATATATGCATTCAAAACATACAATCTCTCTCCATCACCAATACGGATCAACAGTTTTGATGACATCATTCTGCACTTCAGTTTCTCATCAGATTTTCTGTCCAATCAAATGCTCTCTAGAATCTGAAGTGTCCCGCTCCCGACATTATAACAATCCATGGTACTAACTGTCATGTACGGCTTAGCCCGGGCCGTGAGGTAAGCGAAACGTTACTGGCTATTTAAAAGTGGGAGGAGCCACTTGATATGCCACTCCCGCCCTGACTTCCTGTTTCAGTGGAAATTAAGTCAACACATCGAATAATGTGGCACGTTTCAAGGCACTTTAGAGGGACTTTAATTTTTAAAAAATCATTTGGAATCATCATGTAATCAAATTGCTGTTGTTGAGGACAAATAAAACACTCTCACATAAAAGTCTTTCTTACCAGTATAACAATTTGTACCTTGAGGAAAAATTACAACCAGTTTAACCAGAAAAACCATCATACCGTACACTATTAGTTGAGTCATATGGTTATAGCAAAGACTTTGGGTGAGACAGACTGCCATTAATTGCTAGCAACATAACCCTACAGTATGTTCACACTAACAAGTGACAAGTCGCTCACGCAGCTTGTAGTTTGTCTCTTGTGGGTGTTTAGTGACTGCTACTGTTGCTGTTTGGAGGAATACACTGTTCAGCGTTTGTTTAATTCAGTTGTTTAATTCTTCATGTACTGCACGCTCAGCTTCATACTAGCTTCCCTAGCAGATCAGTGACTAAACGACTGACTAAACGTCTAACTGATCACGCTGAAGACTGGTCCGAGGAATATTTGTCACTTTACCGTGTCATAACTAATTTGCATAGAATTGAGAAAGTCTATACTCGTATAGCGCTTGTCGCGCTGTTGCTTGTTGCTGTCGCTGATATCGAGGCTCTGTGCTGCACACGTACAGCACTGTGCAAAAGTTTTACGCACCCTAATTTTTAATTTTTTTTTGTATAAACTTTGTTATAGATTTTTTATTTTATGACTTCTACATTATCAAGTCAGTACAAAAATACATTTTAGATTCCCAAACATTAGTTTTCTAGTACAAAATTAAATGTTACAGAAAAATGTTTGTACGTCATTAAAGAAAGCAGCATATTACTTAAGAGACTCTTTTCAGACAAAAAAAAAAAATACAATGAAGGCTGCTGGGTTTTGCTGCAAAAATAAGAAGCGAGTGCGAAAGTCAAAGTCTCCAGAAGAACTGTGGCTGGTTCTGCAAGATGCTCAATAAAACTTACCAGCTCATTTCCTTATAAAACTGCACTAATTGTACCGGAGACTACTATTTTTATTTTTTTGTCATAACAAATATTGACTCTTTTCTTTGCATGTACCTAAAACTTTTGCGCAGTACTGTACGTACCAAAAGAGAAGACGCACAACAGTGCTTGAGCGCTGCAGGTGTTTATGGAATTATAGTGAATCTGACTCACCTATATGCCCCGCCTTGACTTTAAAAGGAATGTCCAGCTGACTCTGATATGCAAAGAAAGAGGTGGTTAGATGAAGCATTTACATCCATTTGAATTTAAATGTATTTCAGTGGGGCAGCACTGATCGGACACGCCCAAACGTACGCTGTGAAGACGAGACGCTTTTCCAACCTTACTGACACTTACCAAAGCATTTTCCTTTATTTCCAGATTCCGCAGAATTGCATCACCTACGAAAGACAGAAGCAGTCCTTAAGACAGAGCAAGAGGTGACAATACAGCGCTGACATATCATCATATACATTTACCTCCATCCTTAATACAGCACACAGTATAAATCCCCTTTATATCAACATGCTCAGTAAAAAGTCTCCGGTATTTTCTGCATTATTAATAAGCATATTTATTGCAGGGAGACTTAGTTATAGAGTCGGACAGTCAAAACAAATATAAGTGATGTACACTGGCAAAGATAAACTAACTGCAAACGCTTGCTCTTCTTTGTGGATGTGTCATGTGCAAACAGAAAACAGCACGCCTTATCTACACACACACACACACACACACACACACACACACACACACCACATGATCGCTTTTCACAAGACGTACCTTCTGACAACTTAAAGATAACAAAGCAGCTATCAAGATTATGCCTTTATGGAATTATTACCCACGTCTTTTCCCCCTAAGATGAAGGATCACATGTGTCTGTTGGTTTATAATAAAACACCACCGAAAGTGGTACTAAAACGTTGTTTGAATGTGGACTTGAAGCTTCCTCGCACACTGATGGACACCTGAGTATATGTGACAGATACTGAAAAAATCCTTTACGATTTGGTGAGGAAATTCGGGGTCAGGAAAGAGGAAGTCGAGAGAGAGCAGGACCAAAAACCAAAATAAAAACCATGAAGAAGAGAGAAGAATCTGAGAGATCTGGTACAGCTTCTCTTTTCCTGCTAATTGTGTGAAAAAAATAATAATAAATAGTGCGAGTGAATTTATCTAGTCCTAAGATCAATCAAACCACAACTCTGTCCGCCCCCCTACTGCAACACGTTTCCTTCAGCCCTGTGAGAAAAACTGCTAGGTACTAGAGTTTTAGACCATATGACAATATGATATGAATATTGATCCCAGTGTTCCGAGAGTATGACGGGTGTCGACTGCACTTTTGGACCCTGAGCAACTTTCCTGCTACTGGAAGTTAAAGACAATATTTGTATTTCACATTGCTTGGTTCAATGATTTACTTTTGAAATTAGTTCTTGAAACGTGTCACAGAGGATTGTCATGATACCAGGACTATCATCTTTGACTTTCATTTATAGTATCGTAATGTCTAATACCAAAACTGTACAATAAAACAAAAACACATAGCACAGAGCTGCTTGATTCTGATTGGTCAGAAGGTGCTGATTAGTTTCGGCTGTAATTCAAATTACTTACGTTCACGCGCCCTTTCTAATTCAGCGTAGTTTCTATAGTAACAACCAACACAGTGATGCGGTCTCTCCAGGATTTGTGGATTTTGCGATCGCAGAAATGAACGCTAAAACAAGAAACTCCACAATATTCTTGCAATTTTTCAAAATTACCGCAGTTTTGGGCCAAGACGTGTCATGTGGCGTCATCACAGCGCGCATTCAGCCAAAGCCCTCTTCGATTCACGCGCGTCGAACGTGAGCACAGCGAAAAAGTCTTATTTACCAACAAAAACAAAAAATTCGTTTTCCGCGATAAAAGCATAAAAAACTCCACAAGTTGCATCGCAAAATTTGAAAAATCAAAACAAGTTTATGAAGCTTTAATGAAATTAGACAACAAAAAATCAGCTGGAATTGATAAGATTGAGCCCTGTTTCTTAAGACTTGCAGCAAATATCGTGGCAGAGCCTATTGCCTCTATATTTAATTTAAGTCGTAACTTCTAACGTTATGCCTAGAATGTGGAAATTGTCAATGGTTGTCCCTTCATTAAAGGGTGGAGATCCCTCTGATCCAAATAATTATTGCCCGATCTCTAAACTGCCTGTCTTGGCTAAAGTATTTGAATCTTTGATAAACAATCAATTAAAACAATTCTTATTTGATAACAATATCCTTAATGACTATCAATCAGGCTTTAGATCGGGCCATAGTACTATTACAGCAGCCATGTTAGTCACAAATAATATTATCAATTATATAGTTAGGAAACAGTCTTGTGCAGCTTTATTTGTTGATCTTTCGAAAGCATTTGATTCTGTAGATCATAATTTATTATTACAGAAACTCAAGCATATAGGTCTTTTAGAGGTTGCTTTAAAATGGTTTGAAAACTATCTTTCTGAACGAACCCAATGTGTCTCAGTGGAAAATTATAGCTCACCAATTCTTAAAGTTAACAAAGGCGTTCCACAAGGATCTGTTTTAGCTCCTCTTTTATTCTCTATTTTTATCAATGATTTAGGTCTTGGAATAAATTTAGCTAAAATACATTTGTATGCTGATGATACAGTTATCTATACTATTGCTCCCTCCTTAAATCAAGCCCTACAGAGATTGCAGAGTGCGTTTCAAACAATGCAGTATTCATTATTACATCTGAAATTGGTTTTAAATTCAAATAAGACAAAATATATGATTTTTAGTCGTGCACGCTCTAAAACAGTGGATTTGACGATCTCGACTTTAGAAGGTATACCTATAGGAAGAGTTAGTGCTTATAAATATCTAGGTATATGGCTTGATGAAAGATTAGCCTATGATGTACATATTGATAACACCGCCCTGCATCTAGAAAAAAAAGTTTATGCTGTTTTGCAAATCACACTTGTTTTTACCTTGTTATTTTGGTCATGCTGAGTTCAAATATGCCACTGAAAATTCCCTATCACGTACAGTTTTCCCACAAAATAAGAAGGAAGTTTTTAATGATTTTGCTAAATTTATATTGCTTTCAGGGTTTTATTTAAATTGGCAGAAGCTGTCAAATTTCACTATTATTATTTATTAATTACAACAATAGGCACAGAAAACATAACACTTGTTTGCAACATGAACAGCAGACAAATAGTCTGTGAAATGTTTGTGAAAATCTCTAAATATGTAAAATAAAAATGAGGGATTTTCTGGACTGTCAAAACACCCACAGATGTAGCAGAAATCATCTGGGCTATGCTCGCATTTGCGTCTTTCACTGGTCATTATAAATCCCTGAAATCAGGAGTTTTGTGTGCATGTAAGTGTGCCTAGCATTCATATAAGGGCTAATCCGAGGAAAAGTGATAAATGTTGCTCACCTATTGTACATAAACATAGTGTTTCCTGTGCTGGTGGCAGTGTATCTGGCAATAGCTCTAACATTTATGGTCCATCTTAGGCACAAAAGCTCTACACTGGACATCAGGCTTTGGGAAAGGTTGTGATGTTCTAGAGCAAAACTAACAGCATATCTGCACTCAGCATCTACGTATTAGTAAGAAACAACTATCAGATCCTATTCAGCAAATCTGATGCAGGGCGGTGTGATCTATTGAAAAAGCTTAGGCCAAAATTGGGATTCTTTTAATGTTTAAAATAACGTTTAAAATGCTTCCCCTATGGGGCAAGAAAGAAAATAGCCAAGAGTACTTTTTTTAAAAATCTGTTTTAGATTATGGTGATTTATTATATATGCATTCAGCTGCATCGTTACTTAAAAAACTGGACTCTTGTCTATCATGCCGCTCTGCGCTTTGTTTGTGGTGCCGAGTCACGTACTCATCACTGCGTTTTATATGAATCGTTAGCTTGGTCATCCTTATATCACAGGAGAAGATTGCATATGTTTTTGTCATTGCGAAGGCACTTTTAGGTAAATTACCCTCCTATGTTCCTAATCTTTTAACTTATTATACGAACAGTTACTGCACGAGATCTACAACTCAAATTAGGCTGAAAGTCCCAGGGGTACATTCAGAATTTGGTAAGACAGCTTTTTCTTTTTATGTTCCTTGGGTATGGAATGACTTGCAACATGTAATCAATTTGGATATACTTCCCTCTTTGAGTATTTTTGAAGGTGTTTTGCAAACTGCTTTGAAGGAAACATGTAATCGTTTTTATTGATTGGTTTTTATACACTGACTTTTTTTTTTTTTTTCTATGTGTGTGTACTTGTAGTATTTGTTATTCTTGTTGTGTGTTATTGTGAAACTTAAATGTGCTGCCATCTTCCTGGTAGAAGAGATTGTATTATCTCAATGGAACCTTTCTGGTTAAATAAAGGATATAATAATAACATGAGACATCCTTTGCATAAAATACATCAGTGCATCAGACTGGAAAACATGTCTGATCCGATCCGATCCAATGTTTCAGGCCAGTATGAGTCCTGATATCAAATGTATTCCTTGTGTGATATCTTTAAGGTTTTTTTTTATTTTTATTTTTTATTTTTTTTTTATTTTGAGAAATCAGCTGCTATCCATCATGTAAAGTGAAGAGCAGGAATCTAGAAGCTTGTCAGGAACCATAAATTAGTTTCAAGCATGGCAGATATTTGCTGAATCCCAAGTGAAACCTAACTGATATTTAGTAAATGTACCTATATAGGAAGTAAAGAGCCATTTAAGATTTGAGACTATTTCTAGTTTAGTAAACACATTATTTAAAAAAAAAAAAATTATGTAAAGTTACTTCTTTCTCTTTTGCAGTTTTCCCAATATAACACCCTAAGGATTTATAGTGAGCTAAACTCTAAATACTTCCTTACGTGACGCTTAGTGCACTATATAGGGTGCACGAGCCATTATTTCGAACCCTAGGTAGCGCGCGTGTGCAGGTAGAAGGGAGTCATTTAGTATTGAACCACAGCTACACGCTAGCTAACGTCTATTATAACGTTGGCTGTCCTAAGTAATGTGCATGAACTTGACGCGCATTAGCTAGCCAGCCAGCTAACTATGTATAAAGACAGAATTAGCCTGCTGTCTGAGGCACAAAGTGTCAGTTTGTGTGAGAAGCACAGAGCTAATGTTAGCTGTGTAGGGCGCGTTTCTCTGGCCGGTTGTCACTGTTTACCTCCCCATATGCCCAGCTTGAGTTGGGAGCAGTCGAGGTTCACCACGTAGTCTCCAAGAAACCTGTTCAGGACGTCCACCACCAGCGACTCGAACACCATCTTTTATGTGCTATTCACACACGCAGTGCCATGTTGTCCTTCAGTGTCGGTTTGTAAATCGCCCGAACTGAAATGCACCCGTTTTTCTCCCCTTAAGCTCTGACAGACCAGTTTCCTGAAATAAACATGTATTGGAGGCGGGCAGGGAGGGACCGCGTGCACACTCTCAACGGCGACGTCACGGCGAGAGCCATGCACGAGCGCCATCCGGAGGTAATGGCGGGAAACAGTTTTGGGGTGGGCGGGGGACTTTTTGTGGTGAATGTGTGACTTTTTTTTTTTGGGGATTTTTGTGGTGAATGTGTGACTGTTTTTTTAAGGGTTTTTTTGGTGAATGTGTGACTTTTTTGGGGGGGGGGATTTTTGTGGTGAATGTGTGACTGTTTTTTTTTAGGGTATTTTTTTGGTGAATGTATGACTTTTTTTAGGGATTTTTGTGGTGAATGTATGACTGTTTTTTTTTTAGGGTTTTTTGTGGTGAATGTGTGACTTTTTTTTAGGGTTTTTTGTGGTGAATGTGTGACTGTTTTTTAGGGATTTTTGTGGTGAATGTGTGACTGTTTTTTAGGGATTTTTGTGGTGAATGTGTGACTGTTTTTTAGGGATTTTTGTGGTGAATGTGTGACTGTTTTTTAGGGATTTTTGTGGTGAATGTGTGACTGTTTTTTAGGGGTTTTTTTGGTGAATGTATGACTTTTTTTAGGGATTTTTGTGGTGAATGTGTGACTTTTTTTAGGGATTTTTGTGGTGAATGTATGACTTTTTTAAGGGATTTTTGTGGTGAATGTGTGACTGTTTTTTTAGGGATTTTTGTGGTGAATGTGTGACTGTTTTTTTTAGGGATTTTTGTGGTGAATGTATGACTTTTTTTTTTTTTAGGGTTTTTTGTGGTGAATGTGACTGTTTTTTTAAAGGGATTTTTGTGGTGAATGTGTGACTTTTTTAGGGTTTTTTTGGTGAATGTGTGACTTTTTTTAGGGATTTTTGTGGTGAATGTGTGACTGTTTTTTTAGGGATTTTTGTGGTGAATGTGTGACTGTTTTTTAGGGATTTTTGTGGTGAATGTGTGACTGTTTTTTAGGGATTTTTGTGGTGAATGTGTGACTGTTTTTTAGGGGTTTTTTTGGTGAATGTATGACTTTTTTTAGGGATTTTTGTGGTGAATGTGTGACTTTTTTTAGGGTTTTTTGTGGTGAATGTATGACTTTTTTTAGGGATTTTTGTGGTGAATGTGTGACTTTTTTTTTAGGGATTTTTGTGGTGAATGTATGACTTTTTTTAGGGATTTTTGTGGTGAATGTGTGACTGTTTTTTTTTTTAGGGATTTTTGTGGTGAATGTGTGACTGTTTTTTTAGGGATTTTTGTGGTGAATGTGTGACTGTTTTTTTTAGGGATTTTTGTGGTGAATGTATGACTTTTTTTTTTTTTTAGGGTTTTTTGTGGTGAATGTGACTGTTTTTTTAAAGGGATTTTTGTGGTGAATGTGTGACTGTTTTTTAGGGATTTTTGTGGTGAATGTGTGACTGTTTTTTAGGGTTTTTTTGGTGAATGTATGACTTTTTTTAGGGATTTTTGTGGTGAATGTGTGACTTTTTTTAGGGATTTTTGTGGTGAATGTATGACTTTTTTAAAGGGATTTTTGTGGTGAATGTGTGACTGTTTTTTTAGGGATTTTTGTGGTGAATGTATGACTTTTTTTTTTTTAGGGATTTTTGTGGTGAATGTGACTGTTTTTTTTAGGGATTTTTGTGGTGAATGTGTGACTTTTTTAGGGTTTTTTTGGTGAATGTGTGACTTTTTTTTAGGGATTTTTGTGGTGAATGTGTGACTGTTTTTTTTTAGGGATTTTTGTGGTGAATGTATGACTTTTTTTAGGGTTTTTTGTGGTGAATGTGTGACTTTTTTTAGGGATTTTTGTGGTGAATATGTGACTTTTTTAGGGATTTTTGTGGTGAATGTGTGACTTTTTTTCAGGTTTTTTGTGGTGAATGTGTGACTTTTTTTAGGGATTTTTGTGGTGAATGTGTGACTGTTTTTTTAGGGATTTTTGTGGTGAATGTGTGACTTTGTTTTTTTTAGGGATTTTTGTGGTGAATGTGTGACTTTTTTTTAGGGATTTTTGTGGTGAATGTGTGACTGTTTTTTTAGGGATTTTTGTGGTGAATGTGTGACTGTTTTTTAGGGATTTTTGTGGTGAATGTGTGACTGTTTTTTAGGGATTTTTGTGGTGAATGTGTGACTGTTTTTTAGGGATTTTTGTGGTGAATGTGTGACTTTTTTTTAGGGATTTTTGTGTTGAATGTGTGACTTTTTTTTAGGGATTTTTGCGGTGAATGTGTGACTTTTTTTAGGGATTTTTGTGGTGAATGTGTGACTTTTTTTAGGGATTTTTGTGGTGAATGTGTGACTTTTTTTTAGGGATTTTTGTGTTGAATGTGTGACTTTTTTTAGGGATTTTTGTGGTGAATGTGTGACTTTTTGGGGGGATTTGTGAGTTGAATGTGTGACTTTTTTTTAGGGATTTGTGAGTTGAATGTGTGACTGTTTTTTAGGGATTTTTGTGGTGAATGTGTGACTTTTTGGGGGGATTTGTGAGTTGAATGTGTATTTTCTTACAGGATTTCTGTGAATGTGTGACTTTTTTAGGGATTTTTGTGGTGAATGTGTGACTTTTTTTTTAGGGATTTTTGTGGTGAATGTGTGACTTTTTTTTAGGGATTTTTGTGGTAAATATGTAACTTTTTGGGGGGATTTGTGAGTTGAATTTGTGACTATTTACAGGATTTTTGTGGTGAATAAGTTTCTGTGGTGAATATTACTGTTTCTCAGGATTTTTGTGCTGAATGCGTGAATTTTTTCAGGATTTCTGTGAATGTGTTACTATTTACAAGATTTCTGTGAATGTGTGACTTGTTTCATTTCTGTGGTAAATGTTTGATGTTTTTTTTTCTTCAGGATTTCAGTGGTGAATGTGTGACTGTTTTGGGGGGGGTACTTTATTAACAAAAATGTAAATTGAGCACATGCAGCATCTGATGCCTCACTGCGTACTACATCCAGGGTTTTCAAGACGAACAGTAAATGTCACTCGCAGCATTCGCTAAACATATAACACCTGCAACACTCTAGGATTTCTGTGGGGAAAGTGTGACTCCTTTTTACAGGATTTCTGTGGTGAATGTGTGACTTTTTAGAAAAATATTTTTGGTGATAAATGTTTCACAATTTTACAGGATTTCCATGGTGTGACTGTTTTACAGGAGTTTGATAGTAAATAAATATATATTTTTAATTTATTTATTATTATTTTTACAAGATTTCTGTGGTGAATGTGTAACTGTGTGATTAATCTGGCTTTCTTTGGCAATATTATATATATAGAGGTCGTCCTCAGCATTCATTTCTTCTGTGACGTGGAGAATTTGTCATCTGTGTCAGTTTTTTAGATTTAAAATGTGGTAGAAGTGGTGGACGATATAGAGCAAGTCTCATTTTATATTAGCAGACATCATATATTTTATGCGTCTTTAGTATCACATAAAATCTATAGTCTATGAGAAACTATGAGAGGTAAAGATTCAAAGTAGATTCAAAGTTTCTCCCATGGATCTTTAGAAATTCTTCTAAATGAGTGTCAAGTGTCACTCATATTATGACACATAATGTGGCTGTAAAGGTAAGTACATAACATCTCTTGATGTTCAAGAGTTGCTGCTAGATAATTATCAGGAAACTCAGCAGAGGAAATGTGACCATTAGTGATAAACATCAGCTAGTGTTTCTAGTATTGCTGTGACAGCAAGTTGTCTGTTGCTTTACTATAGAAAAACATAAATAGTTTCTCATAAACTATAGATTTTATGTGATACTAAAGACGCATAAAATATAGGATGTCTACTAATATAAAATGAGACATGCTCTATATAGTCCACCACTTCTACCACATTTTAAATCTAAAAAACTGACACAGATGACAAATTCTCCACATCACACAAGAAATGAATGTTGAGGGTGGCCTAGATAGAGCTGTTACAGTGCTTTACATCCCTCATGAGCTGCTCTATACAGGTCTCTAGAGTCACATGGTGGGAGGTGTATAATATAATATAATATAATATAATATAATATAATACAACACAATATAATATAATACAACACAATGCAACATAATATAATACAACATAATCTAATACAAAAAAAATCATTGACTCAAGAACATAATGTTTAAATAGAATTTTTTCTACTGCAAATTTTTCCAAGTATAAATTTTCCAAAGGCTTAAACGTAAATGAGTAGTCTATATTCAGTTTTTTTTTAAAACATAGCCTCACCAACAGGTGGCGCCAGATTGTAAAACCATATAACATAACACAGTACGTTACATTATTTGATATTTAATGCTGTCATATAGTTACTGTGACCAAAAACCTCTAGTGGTTAAAGCCAAAAACTGTGCAAAGAAAAAGAGATTTTTTTAAAAGGGGACCAAAATCGTTTTAGCCTTTATTATTTATTATTTATTTTCTTATTTATTTTATATTTGCATTACTTAGCCTTAATTTTTTTAACAGGAATACAATTGAAGTATTTAAATGCTATGTTAATTTAACATTATCTATAAACAGCTAGCTCAAGAATATAAATCTTGCAGATATTATTCATGAGCATTCAGGGGCACCACAAGTGATACATGGATAATTTAATACTAAGCCTTTACTAGGAAGGTCTAGGGGCATACTCCCTGAGGGTAAATTTGAAAAAAAGAAAGAAACAACAACAACAACAACAACAACAAAACAGTCCCAAAAAGTCAATAGGTGTAAAATCGGTCAAAAATATGGGTATTTGGCCAAGTTGGCTGGCAGAGCAATCTCATCATAGCGTGTTTTAGGTGACTGTCATGAATAACATTGATTATCTAGTTACAGTGGCACCTGTCAAGGGGTGGGATATATTACATAGCAAGCAAACAGTCAGTTCTCAAAGTTGATGTGTTGGAAGCAGGAAAAATAGACAAGTGTAAGGATCTGAGTGACAAGGGCCAAATAGTGATGGTTAGACGACTGGGTCAGAGTATTTCCAAAAGGGCAGGTCTTGTGGGGTGTTCCCGGTATGCAGTGGTTAGTACCTACCAAAAGTGATCCAAGGAAGGACAACCGGTGAACCGGCGACAGGATCATGGGCGCCCAAGGCTCGTTAATGCACATGGGGAGAGAAGGCTAGCCCGTCTGATCCGATCCCACAGAAGAGCTACTGTAGCACAAATTACTGAAAAAGTTCATGTGATAGAAAGGTGTATCACAGCTTGCTGAGTATGGGGCTGCGTAGCCGCAGACCAGTCAGAGTGCCCATGCTTACCCCTGTCCACCGCCGAACACACCTACAATGGGTACGTGAGCGTCAGAACTGGACCATGGAGCAATGCAAAAAGGTGGCCTGGTCTGATGAATCATGTTTTCTTTACATCAGGTAGACAGCCGGGTGCGAGTGCATCGCTTAGCTGGGGAAGAGATGGCACCAGGATGCACTATTGGAAGAAGGTAAGCTGGCGGAGGAAGTGTGATGCTGCTGGGAAACCTTGGGTCCTGGCATTCATGTGGATATTACTTTCGCACGTATCACCTACCTAAACATTATTGCAGACCAAGTACACCCCTTCATGGCAATGTTATTTCCCTAATGTCAGCGGTCTCTTTCAGCAGGATAATACACCTGCCACACTGCAAAAATTGTTCAGGAATGGTTTGAGGAACATGACAAAGAGTTCAAGCTGTTCACTTATCCTCCAAATTCCCCAGATCTCAATCCGATCGAGCATCTGTGGGATGTGCTGGACATATATGTCCGATCCATGGAGGCCCCATTCGCAACTTACAGGATTTAAAGGATCTGCTGCTAACATCTTGGTGCCAGATACCACAGCACACCTACAGAGGTCTTGTGGAGTCCATGCCTAAACACATGACTACACGATATTAGGCAGGTGGTTTTAATGTTATGGCTGATTGGTGTATATGAAAACAAAGTATATAAAGAATTTTATCTTAAGTCATCCAGGTGTATATGAATTCCCAGCAAGTATTTAATTTAAGTCAGTCATCTGGTATGCTATACCCTGGCCCCTTAAATTCCTGTAAACCTACTAAAATGACCAAAATGAAGATAAATTCTGAAAGACCGTGTAGTCTAATGGCTAATACTTAGTCTGAATAATTGCACAAATATTATTTGAAGTGATGGTTATATAGAAACTAGACATTCCTTAAAAAAAGATTACAGAAGGCCGATGCATATCAATATGATTATATCTTTAGTAATCAAGCATGTGGGAAAACAATGCACAGTGGGTTACACTTATAAAATATAAATAGCTCAAATAAAAATAGAATGCTTATAGTGCTACAAGGAGTAAACAATTATTGTGTTTTGTGAGGGTAATTGATATAATGGATTTATTTGTCTCGGCAATGGAGAAATAATTATGAGTGCCTGTGGGAAATATATAGGTCCATTTCTTGTACTTTTACCAGACATTCAATTAGATGCCTGGCATTTTATAATAAAGCTTGTAAATGAACTGAAATGTACTGTATGTACAGCACATTTATCTGGCATCCGAGGAAAACCCTTTACATTATGAACTTTTTACCTGTTCATCTATATAAAACTGATAACTATAAAAGATCCTCTGGGTTTAAATGGAATAAAATGCTTGGGGGGGGGGGGGGTACTCTTATAGGAAAATAATCAATGACGGGGTGGTGGACATGAAACAGAGGTAATATTATTAACCAATACAGCACTTCCAGTAATATTTTATTCTTCTAATACCTCAGCAATTTGGCAACAATTACATGGTTTTATTAGTTAAACAACATGCCATACTTTTTATCTGTTTACAGTTACATTTAATGTTGTGGAACATCCACAAAACAAGTTAGTTCATGTTATCACTTAGGTTATAGGCGTTATAAACTGTGGTTCCCTCACCAGATTCTTTTGTTTTACTTGAAATTAATAAGACAATCCGGATAGCATCCGGATGTGGGCCACTTCAGGCAGCGATGCGGCACTGCTGGCCTTGTTTTGGCCCGGACAAAATGGATATGAGCCTGAAGTGGCCCACGTAAAATAGCAAATATGGCCCAAATATCCCAAATCACATGTGGGCATTTTTAGGCAAAGATGCGGTGCTCATGGCAATGTGTAATCTGGATGTGACCCTAAAGTGGCCCGTGTGGTAAATAGTGAATATGGCCCAAATATCACAAAACAAATGTGGGCCACCTTTGGCAAAAATGTGGCACAGTCGACAAAGGCTAATCTGGGTGTAAACCAAAAGTGGCCCACATATGTTGCATGTGGCCCAAATCTGGCAAACAGGAGTGGACCGCCCAAGTGTTATCATTCCACGTGGTATGTGGGCCAGATGAAAGTGTCAGGTGTGGGCCAGATCTGGGCCACAGTAATTTTGCTATCTGGGAAAGATTGCAGCATGCCATGTTACCGAGAAGCCATAAAGCCCACCATCCTGTAGACACTCCCATGATAGAAAACTGAAATCAGAAAGTACTAGCTTTAACCCTTGACTGTTACAAAGAGATGATTCCTTCCAAAAATGCTTAATAAGAAAACACAGAAAACACCATATCAACAATTACACATGCTTTAAAATAAACAAATTAATAAATAAGTAAATAAATAAAATGTTTATTTTGAGGGCCTTCTATACACATTTCCATGTAAGTTGTTAATATAGAAACAATAACATACTCCAACAAACACATTTATTATAATCGTCAAAAAAGACTGTACTGTGAACAGTTTTTCACAAAGTTAAAAAAAACAACAAGATACTACATTTACAGTTGTTCAGACCTTTTATTCAGTATTTTGCTGAAGCACCTTGGCAGTGATTACAGGCTTTTTGGGTATGTTTCTACAAGCTTAGCACACCTGAATTTTGGGCCCCTGTCCCCTGCCTCTCTAATAGAGGAAAACTTCTCAAGTTCAGTCAGGTTGGACCTCACACTTTGCTGTATCGCTATTTTTAAATTATGTTTGAATCCTGGCTGGGCTGGGCCACTTACAGACTCAACAGCCACTCCTGTGTAGTCTTAGTGTGTTTTGGGATATTGCCATTTTAGACAATGAATGGTAGTCCCATTCTTAGGTCCTGAGCAGGTTTTCCTTAAGGAGTACTCCATCCATTCAACTTTCTTTTGATCTTCAGAATCTGCTCAATCCTCTCAGTCATCTCCACAGCACGAAGATGCCACTGTGCTTTACCTTGAAATTGGCCAGGTGATGAGTGGCATACTAGAATCTTGTCTCTCATAGCCCAAGAGTGCTTTTTAGAGAAGTGACTGGATACTCTATAATAAATGTCTCATTGTTAGATGGCTGCAGAGATGGTTGTCTTTTTGGCAGGTTTTCCAATCTGCATACAACCTTTGGGATCTTCCCCCCTCGATGATTTTAATCGAATATAACTCCCCCCCCCCGGATGCACCTGAGGCCAGTTTTGAGTGTCATAGTAAAAATCTAAATAATAATAATAATAATAATAATAATAATAATAATAATAATAATAATAATAATATATACAGTACTGTGCAAAAGTTCTAGGCACCCTATTTTTTTTAGTACAAACTTTGCTATAGATTCTTTATTTTATGACTTCTACATTATCAAGTCAGTACAAAAAACATTTTAGATTCCCAAACATTAGTTTTCTAGCACAAAATTAAATGTTACAGAAAAATGTTTGTATGTCATTAAAGAAAGCAACATATTACGTAAGAGACACTTTTCAGACAAAAAACACAATGAAGGCTGCTGGGTTTTCCTGCAAAAATAAGAAGCGAGTGCGAAAGTCAAAGTCTCCAGAAGAACTGTGGCTGGTTCTGCAAGATGCTCAATAAAACTTACCATCTCATTTCCTTATGAAACTGCACTAATTGTACCAGAGACTACTATTTTAATTTTAATTTTTTTTTTTTGTCAAACCAAATATTGACTTTGTTTCATTGACTACTGTTTACTGCTTCTTCTTTTTTTAAATATAGAAACATTTAATTTCATTATTTTGAAGGCATCTTTGCTCTACAGCACTTACATGTGCCTAAAACATTTGCACAGTACTGTATATATATATATATATATATATATATATATATATATATATATATATATATATATATATATATATATATATATATATATATATATACAGGTGCTTCTCAATAAATTAGAATGTCGTGGAAAAGTTCATTTATTTCAGTAATTCAACTCAAATTGTGAAACTCGTGTATAAAATAAATTCAATGCACACAGACTGAAGTAGTTTAAGTCTTTGGTTCTTTTAATTGTGATGATTTTGGCTCACATTTAACAAAAACCCACCAATTCACTATCTCAACAAATTAGAATATGGTGACATGCCAATCAGCTAATCAACTCAAAACACCTGCAAAGGTTTCCTGAGCCTTCAGAATGGTCTCTCAGTTTGGTTCACTAGGTAAGCCACAAACATTCATTGCCAAAGAAGCTGGCTGTTCACAGAGTGCTGTATCCAAACATGTTAACAGAAAGTTGAGTGGAAGGAAAAAGTGTGGAAGAAAAAGATGCACAACCAACCGAGAGAACCGCAGCCTTATGAGGATTGTCAAGCAAAATCGATTCAAGAATTTGAGTGAACTTCACAAGGAATGGACTGAGGCTTGGGTCAAGGCATCAAGAGCCACCACACACAGACGTGCCAAGGAATTTGGCTACAGTTGTCGTATACCTCTTGTTAAGCCACTCCTGAACCACAGACAACGTCAGAGGCATCTTACCTGGGCTAACGAGAAGAAGAACTGGACTGTTGACCAGTGGTCCAATATCCTCTTTTCAGATGGGAGCAAGTTTTGTATTTCATTTGGAAACCAAGGTCCTAGAGTCTGGAGGAAGGGTGGAGAAGCTCATAGCCCAAGTTGCTTGAAGTCCAGTGTTCAGTTTCCACAGTCTGTGATGATTTGGGGTGCAATGTCATCTGCTGGTGTTGGTCCATTGTGTTTTTTGAAAACCAAAGTCACTGCACCCATTTACCAAGAAATTTTGGGGCACTTCATGCTTCCTTCAGCTGACCAGCATTTTGAAGATGCTGATTTCATTTTCCAGCAGGATTTGGCACCTGCCCACTCTGCCAAAAGCACCAAAAGTTGGTTAAATGACCATGGTGTTGGTGTGCTTGACTGGCCAGCAAACTCACCAGACCTGAACCCCATAGAGAATCTATGGGGTATTGTCAAGAGGAAAATGAGAAACAAGAGACCAAAAAATGCAGATGAGCTGAAGGCCACTGTCAAAGAAACCTGGGCTTCCATACCACCTCAGCATTGCCACAAACTGATCACCTCCATGCCACGCCGAATTGAGGCAGCAATTAAAGCAAAAGGAGCCCCTACCAAGTATTGAGTACATGTACAGTAAATGAACATACTTTCCAGAAGGCCAACAATTCACTAAAAATATTTTTTTTATTGGTCTTATGAAGTATTCTAATTTGTTGAGATAGTGAATTGGTGGGTTTTTGTTAAATGTGAGCCAAAATCATCACAATTAAAAGAACCAAAGACTTAAACTACTTCAGTCTGTGTGCACTGAATTTATTTTATACACGAGTTTCACAATTTGAGTTGAATTACTGAAATAAATGAACTTTTCCACGGCATTCTAATTTATTGAGAAGCACCTGTATATATATAGGACAGTAGGACACTAGGTGGTGATGTAGTGCTAGTGTTCAGCTTTTATGCAGCGGCTCCTTGTTCTATTCTTGAATGTTCTCTGGAGTTCTGCACTTTAATGTCTTTTAAATCTTTTTTTTTTAATTAAAAAAAAAGCTTAATTTAATTTAGTATGCTAGACCACAAAAGCTATGGTAGATTAAGTTGTCAATAAAATAATGGCTGAGAGGTACTGATTAAATTCTTCTTTCCTGGTTTATTAAAGCCTAAACTCAGAAGATCCAGAGTTTCTAAATGGCACGGTCTTATACACTGAATACTGCCCACACACTGGATCTGCATAATTGTATTTTTCTTATACGGAAGGCCCTGCAACATTCTTTCGCCCCGCAAACACTTTCAAATTCTCTTAGTTATTATTACCATAAATATTACACTAGCTGTGCATCATAATAGCTATCAAGATTTCTAATATTAGCTAACGTGAGTCACTTGTTAACGTTAATTATCAACAGTGAGGTAGGAATAGGATACTACCATATGCATACTGCCACAAACTTGATAGTTAGCTAGGACATTTGTATTTAGCTGTCGTATTTAGTATTGTAACACTAAAGTGCATAAGAAAGTACAATAATTAGCAAATTTGTAATCTGCAACTCTGAAACCATGAAAAATAGCTAGTGTTAGCTAACCTGAGTCACTCACAGTGATAGGAAAGTTGACCACTGCATTTAGAATCGTTTTTGTAAAAAAGGGTTCATATAGACACTGTTACTCCTGGTAGTTTGGAAGAAACAAACAGTAGTATAATAATATTCTTCTTGACATTGTATTTTACCCAGAGAAGTGAAATGACCTTCGCTAATTATAAGAAGAGACCTCTATTGGTATCCTATTATAAAGTAATTATCCATAAATTACCGACATATATCACATCTATGATACAAAGGGAATGTAATACGTGCTGTAAAAACCTAACAATGCAGTGCATACGACCTTCAGATCCAATTCTCTGCACACCTAATTACACTGAATCCTTTTCAGAGCACATATCCTAATTACACTGAATCTTTTTAAATGTGTAATTGTACATGTATAGCTTTGTGTGTTATTCAGGTTTGTTTCCATTTATGTGTTTTTTTTTGTTTTTTTTTTGGTCTCTTTTGTATCTTTTGTAACTCGTTGCTGTTGCTGAATGAGGGCCTGACCCCTACATGTTTTCCGAGATTTGAATAGATGAAATGAATCGTCTTTTGAAGTGAGGAACCTTTTATGCGATGTTGGAGCGTGAGATGAGGAGATGAGGAGATCTCCAGTGGCAGGAAGCCTTTGAGAAGCTAAGTGGGATGCAAAGCCGGGGGTAATCCTGAGAGTCTCGTGGTAGGGTTGATCCTGCTAACGATGGACAAATCTAAATGAACATGACAGCTGGATATGGTGAAGAGAGTTTAATCAAGGTATTATCCAAGTGTGAAACAGTAGATAACAGTCAGGCAAACGAAGTAGGAAACATAGTGCCTTCTATCTACATAAACTCATTCCTAGATACAGTTGCAGAGTGCAATAGAGTGTGTATTTCAATGCTGTAAGATTGAACTATATCCCACTTTTTAGACCACGTTAAGGTAAAAATTAATGTACTGTAGATGCATATTTTGCAAGTTTTTGTTTTTGGATATTTACGCTCTTTGAGCACAAAAACAAGCATCCACAACACATATACTTATTGTTACAGTTTAGCATGACCCTGAGTATTGAATGGCTGTAACCATTTCAAAACAAATTACAGCACACACGAAGCACAGGAACAGTTTTCCAGCTCTTAAGCAATTAAAGCATGCAAACAGGACAGAGCAAAGAGAGTAGCGTGATAGACATAAAGCCAGTAGTATCTTAAACGGGAACTCCAGCCAACTTAAACACAGCCATTCATAGATCTGTTGTAAACATGGCTATGCTCTTCTTCTTCTTTTCCTTTCGGCTGTTCCCTTCAGGGGTCGCCACAGCGAATCATCTGCCTCCATCTAGCCCTATCCCCTGCATCCTCTTCTCTCAGACCGACTACCTTCATGTCCTCCTTCACTACATCCATAAACCTCCTCTTTGGTCTTCCTCTCGGCCTCTTGCCTGGCAGCTCTAACCTCAGCATCCTTTTACGGATATATTCACTCTCCCTCCTCTGAATATGTCCAAACCATCTCAACCTGGCCTCTCTAACTTTGTCTCCAAAACATCTCACATGTGCTGTCCC
This sequence comes from Cranoglanis bouderius, assembly GCA_023630585.1. NCBI lineage: Eukaryota > Metazoa > Chordata > Actinopteri > Siluriformes > Cranoglanididae > Cranoglanis > Cranoglanis bouderius. The sequence goes on from CM042549.1 coordinate 5,349,223, forward strand.
TCTGATGTACTCATTCCTGATCCTATCCATCCTCGTCACTCCCAAAGAGAACCTCAACATCTTTAGCTCTGCTACCTCTAACTCTTCCTCCTGTCTTTTCCTCAGTGCAACTGTCTCCAAACCATACAACATCGCTGGTCTCACTACTGTCTTGTACACCTTTCCTTTCATTCTTGCTGGTACTCTTTTATCACACAACAGACCTGACACTTTTCTCCACCCATTCCAACCTGCCTGCACACGCTTCTTCACCTCTTTTCCACACTCCCTGTTGCTCTGGACTGTTGACCCTAAGTACTTAAAATCCTGCACCTTCTTTATCTCTTCTCCCTGTAACCTCACTGTTCCACTTGGATCCCTCTCATTCACACACATGTATTCTGTCTTGCTGCGACTAACCTTCATTCCTCTTCTCTCCAGAGCAAACCTCCACCTCTCTAGACTTTCCTCCACGTGCTCCCTGCTCTCACTACAGATCACAATGTCATCCTCAAACATCATAGTCCATGGAGTTTCCTGTCTGACCTCATCTGTCAGCCTGTCCATCACCACCGCAAACAAGAAGGGGCTCAGAGCCGATCCTTGATGCAGTCCCACCTTCACCGTGAACTCCTCTGTCACACCTACCGCACACCTTACCATTGTCCTACTGCTCTCATACATATCCTGCACCACTCTAACATACTTCTCTGCCACTCCAGACCTCCTCATACAATATCACAGCTCCTCTCTTGGCACCCTGTCATACGCTTTCTCTAAATCTACAAAGACACAATGCAGCTCTTTCTGACCCTCTCTGTACTTCTCCATCAACATTCTCAAAGCAAATATTGCATCTGTAGTGCTCTTTCTTGGCATGAAACCATACTGCTGCTCACAAATGCTCACTTCTCCCCTTAGCCTTGCTTCCACTACTCTTTCCCACAACTTCATTGTATGGCTCATCAGCTTAATACCTCTGTAGTTTCCACAACTCTGCACATCTCCCTTGTTCTTAAAAATCGGCACCAAAACACTTCTCCTCCATTCCTCGGGCATCCTCTCACTCTCTAAGACCTCGTTGAACAACCTAGTTAAAAACTCTACTGCCATCTCTCCTAGACACTTCCATACCTCCACTGGTATGTCATCAGGACCAACCGCCTTTTCTCTCTTCATCCTCTTCAAAGCTCTCCTAACTTCACCCTTGCTAATCCTTTCTACTTCCTGCTCAACAATATTTGCCTCTACTACTCTTCTCTCTCTGTCATTTTCCTCATTCATCAGTTCCTCAAAGTACTCCTTCCATCTTTCCCTCACCCTCCTGTCACCTGTCAACACATTTCCTATCTCTATCTTTAATCACTCTAACCTGCTGCACATCCTTACTATCTCAATCCCTCTGCCTCGCCAACCAATACAAATCCCTCTCACCTTCCTTACTATCTAACCTTGCATACATGTCCTCATAAGCTTTCTGTTTGGCCTTTGCCACCTCTATCTTAACCTTATGCTGCATCTCCCTATATTCCTGTCTACTTTCCTCCGTCCTCTCACTGTCCCACTTCTTCCTCCACTTCTTCCTAGCTAACCTCTTCTTCTGGATACTCTCCTGAACTTTCTCATTCCACCACCAAGTCTCCTTGTCTTCTTTCCTCCTTCCAGATGACACACCTAGCACCTTCCTACCTGTCTCCCTGATCACTTTGGCTGTAGTAGTCCAGTCATCTGGAAGCACCTCCTGACCACCTAAAGCCTGTCTCAACTCCTCACACTCCTCTCCACAGCACTCTTCCTTTTCCAACTTCCACCACTTTGTCTTCTGCTCTGCATTTGCTCTCTTCATCTTCCTCACCATCAGGGTCATCTTACACACCACCATCCTATGCTGTCTAGCTACACTCTCTCCTACCACTACTTTGCAATCGCTAATCTCCATCAGATTACAGTGTCTACATAAGATATAGTCCACCTGTGTGCTCCTGCCACCACTCTTATATGTCACCCTGTGTTCCTGCCTCTTCTGAAAGTACGTGTTCACCACAGCCATCTCCATACTTTTAGCAAAGTCTACCAACCTCTGTCCTTCTGGGTTCTTTACCTGAAGACCAAACCTGCCCATCACTTCCTCATCCCCACTATTCCCTTCACCAACATGTCCATTAAAGTCTGCCCCTATCACCACTCTTTCACCTCTGGGAACACTCTGCATCACTTCCTCAAGCTCGCTCCAGAATCTGTCTTTCTCCTCTTGCTCACAACCTACTTGTGGAGCGTAAGCACTAACAACATTCAACATCACACCTTCAATTTCCAGCTTCAGACTCATCAACCTATCTGACACTCTCTTTACCTCCAGAACATTCTTCACAAACTCCTCTTTCAGGATCACTCCTACTCCATTTCTCTTCCTGTCCACCCCATGATAAAACAGTTTAAACCCTGCTCCAATGCTTCTAGCCTTGCTCCCTTTCCACCTGGTCTCCTGGACACACAGAATGTCAACTTTCCTCCTCTGCATCATATCTACCAGCTCTCTGCCTTTACCTGTCATCGTACCAACATTCAAAGTCCCTACTTTCAGTCCCAAACTCCTGCCTTTCCTCTTCTCTCTCTGCCTACGGACACGCCTTCCTCCTCTCCTTCTTCGACCAACAGTAGCCCAATTTCCACCAGTGCCCTGTAGGTCAACGGCACCGATGGCGGTCATTGTTAACCCGGGCCCCGACCGATCCGGTATGGAAGTCATGTTAGTGATTCGCATATTGAATTTGACAAAAGTTTTACGTCGGATGCCCTTCCTGACACAACCCTCTCTATTTATCCGGACTTGGGACCGGCACAAAAAGTACACTGGCTTGTGACCTCCTGTGGCTAGATTGTAAACATGGCTATGCATAATTCACTATTCTCTTGAGTGAGAATTCCTGGTATGAATACTTGGGGAAAAAAAGCTATTGATGCTTCTTTAAGATTGAAGTAAAATTTGAAGGATTACAGCTGCTTTGGGGTGGATACTTTGGTGGCAGGGGCTGTTTTGTTTCACTAGCTGGTGCACTAGCTAATGCCATATTTTTCTGTCAGACAAATTTCCAACACAATTACAATCCTTTTAAAAGAAATTCGCTGTGGTTCAATGGTTTTTCTGGTCACAGAAGTCTATAGAGTGAGAGAGTAAATTTCCCAAGTGAAACTTTGCATTGGGTTCAAACTTTGGTGAGCTCCGTTGAGCCACAGCATCACTGTTTCGTCTGGGTTGACCTGTAATGGGTCCTTTGTATTGCAGCACAGAAGATCCTAAATGATGGAAGTGAAAATGGAGGAATCCGATTTTATATAATTTTTGATAGAAAATGAGGTGGTATGGTCTGAGAATGTATTCTTATGACAGACTTTTGTTAGTCACAGCTAAAATCACAACAGAATCACTAACTGCACCATATTTTCATGGCAGATTTTCTGGTCCTGCATTTGTCATCAAGGAAATTCAAACTGCAAATTTCTAGTGGCTTAATGCACATATGCTCTACATAAATGGATTTTTAAAATGTCATTGTTGATATGGTTAGGTTTTCTGCAATAACATAACTATAACTGGATAAAAATTTATGACAGGGCAATATTTAAGAATTAGGAAATTGTAATTATCCTATCAACCTATCAACAGTTATTATTATTATTATTATTATTATTATTATTATTATTATTATTATTATCCTATCAACCTATCAACAGTTGCCACTGCTTGCAGTCATATCTTGGTTAAAGCTCCAGCTTTTTTTCAGTCGATTGTGTGATTGTGTGATTCTCTGTACAGAGAAAAGTACGGAAATTCCATTTATTCCAAACTTGCTTATAATACACTTGTAAGGGCAGTTGTTGGGCCAGTCAGTACATGTTTACAGTATGTTTGACATATTTTGTAGAATGCTTTCATGATTTCTGCAGTCAAAGGTATTTGTAAATAAAAGTCTAAATCTGCATAAATCTAAGATGGGACCAATTTTTCAGAGGGAAGAATTTGTGGTTATGCATTACCTATATAGTAAAAATAGCTCAGAAATGACCATGCCTCAGTTTTAGCCTAATTGCACAATGATACCACAAAACCTAAGTGGCCTAAGTAGCTGTACTTATTATTATTATTATTATTTTTTTTACTGAATTGCTCCATGTTTGGTCAGACTTTCTCTCTTGTGTGCCTCACCTTAAGACCTTTACCCTAAGAAAAAGAGGTTATAGTGGGCATAGGCCAAACGAATCTGGGCAGTTGAAGAATGGAAAAATACCAGGTGATGTTTTTCCAATCTTCAACTTTCCAGTCTGTGCTGACTGTAGCCTAGAGAGTCCTGTGCTTAGCTGACAGGATTGGAACCTGATGTGGTCGTCCTCTGTTATAGCCCATCCGCTTTTTGCCATTTTGTATGTTCCTCAATGCTTTTCTGCTCACCATGGTTGTAAAGAGTAATTATTTGGGTTACTGTAGCCTTCCAGTCAGCTCAAAACAGTCTAACTGTTCTCCTCTGAACTCTCTCATCAATTGCCACTCACTGGATGTTTTTTTTGTTTCTCACACTATTCTGTGTAAACTCTGGGGACTGTTGTGTGTGGAAAATCTCAGGAGATCAGCAGACATCAACAACCATGCCACAGCCTGTGATCACACTTTGTACTGATTCTGATGTTTGATATGAACTGATTCTCTTGATGTGTATCTGCATTATTGTGCTGCTCCTACATGACTGGCTGATTGGATAATTGCATGAATGAGCAGGTATACAAATGTTTTGAATGCGTTATTGTAGTAGTCATGTTTATTGCCGAAATTTAACATCTGTCCTTAGACTTTAGACTTAGACTTTAGACTTTCATTATCGGTGACAACCCAGTTCACATATTGATTGAATATTGCCTATATACTGTATATATACAGTACTGTGCAAAATTTTAGGCACCCTATTTTTTTTTTAGTACAAACTTTGTTATAGATTTTTTTTATTTTATGACTTCTACATTATCAAGTCAATATAAAAAAAAAATTTAGATTCCCAAACATTATAGTTTTCTATCACAAAATTAAATGTTACAGAAAAATGTTTGGGAAAATGTTTACTATTTTTATTTAAATTTTATTTATTTTTTATGTCGCACCATATATTGACTTTGTTTCATTTACTACTGTTTACTGCTCTTTACGGTTTTTTATTTTTTATTTTATTTTTTTAACGTAGAAACATTTAATTTCATTATTTTGAAGGCATCTTTGCTCTACAGCATTTCTTTGCATGTGCCTAAAACTTTGCACAGTACTGTAGGTATACTAGTAAATACATTTGGTCAAGAAAATGTCTGCTACGATAATCTTGATGTGTCTTCTCACGCTATCAGATTTTAAATGAGTTGCGCAGGCAAGAAGCATTATCATGCCATTACAGTGAGCACAGTTTTAATGTCCATCAATTCAGAAACATTATACAAGTGTGAGGTTGGGTCTGAGCATTTGTGATGGATTTGTCTGTGGATTGATGATGGTGTGTGTTCCCTATATTCTATGGGTTTTTTTGTTCATGTGCGTGTACATCTACGTGATTACAGCGAATAGGGAAGGGGTTGCTGTTGGGCTAAACCACTATTATGTGTGTTTTTGTGTCTAGTTCATCCTTCTCATAACTCTAGTTAAACTTTTTTTTTTTAAAACCCTGTTTTTCCACAAAAGATGGAAGTGTGTTTTTCAAATACGCATCTGGTATGGTAGCTTGGCTGCCTTCCTATTGCCATCGAGATGCAATGAGTAGCTTGTTGTTCTCACGTAGCATATATTTATCATGCTCAGAAAACAACTTCTCAACAGCTCTCTAGACAGAAATCTGACAGCAGGCTTCTCTCTTTACCTCCGTCTCTTTCTGTTTCCTTTATATAGGTTTGTTAAGCCAGCACTGGCTCCATCGTGCCTATAACCACCTGAACGCTCCTCGCTTTCTCCCACATGAGAAAGGTCTGACTTAATTGCACAGCACATCTGGACAGCTTTCCCTCATTTGAATAAACCAAGGCCAAGTATCAGCGCATTTCTGAGAATAAGAAATAAGCAATTCCATATGGGAAACAGTTGAATTTTCCATATTGGACATTTCACATGTTAAAGTGAATATTTTACTGCATGTCTTTAAATGTGTGTGTAATTGGAGTGAAAACTGTTTTCCACAAACAAGATGCTGGAGCCTCGTCTTGAATGGGTCGCCCGTACTTTTTTCCACTCCAAAAGCGTCAGTTATTGGATGGCAGGATTAGGTTGATTCCAGCTCTACAAAGCTGCTGGTCTGCAGCCAAGTACAGTTTGCCATGGCAAACAACTCCGGTTAATTTCTTCACCATTATATGAAAATGATCAATAAGAGTACGACCATGAACCACCGGTCTGTGAAGAAAACAGTTTTACTGGTCACTGCAGCAAACCAAATGTTGCTAAGACTGATACCAGGGTTAATTATTTGCTGTGTATTATTATATATCTGTTGTCTTTTTAAACTTTGGATGGTAAAATATAAGCCAAAATCCCAATTTAAAAATTAAAATGGTTATTATTATTATTATTATTATTATTATTATTATTATTTTTTATTTATTAATTTTTTTTTACGCCCACACATGATTAAGTAATGGTTCATCTCTCACAATGATGGGATTGCAGGTGGGTTTTTAAAAAGGTTTGTAGATTCCCTATACAAGCACGATGCCCATGGAAAAGAGAAGTCATGTTTTTCCACCAGCGAATGCACGCAAAGGAAATATCCATCATTTTGGGCATAAAATAAAGGACATGTCTGAATATGTTTATAACTATATTTAATGTAGTATAATTAAGTTACATTTTGTTGTCATTATACTTACAAAAAAATGTACGGTACAGTGAAAAAATGAATAAATATAAGACCAAGTAGCGGTTTAAAATGTTCCAGTAAAAGTGTAATGGTAATGACAGTGTGATTTCAGTCATTTATTCATTACGTGAGGAATAAAATACTTCAGGGTGTGCCATTATAGGAAAATGATCAACACCAGGGTGGTGTGATGTGGCGTGACCGAAACTGAAGAGACCATCCCATAGCACATGTTTGTTAGTTAACACATAGGGGGTAAACTAAATCAAACATGCTCTATAAGAAAGACTATGAATTAAATGTGCATAATTTTAAATTGTTTCTATAATTCGCCATATGCAGCTGCGTACACAAACATCATTGGATGGCGCAGGATTACTTTATATTGGTCCTGCTTATTGAATGTAGAAAGAAGAACTAATAATAAACACCAATAATTTCATCTCAAAGCCACCCAATGATGTTTGTGTACGCAGCTGCATATGGCAAATTATATAAACAATTATAAATGATGCACATTTAATTCATATTCTTTCTAATAGAGCATGTTTGGTTTAGTTTACCACTATGTGCTAACTAACGTACTTAAGGTGGTCGTTATTCACGCATGAATTCAGAAGACTCATGTCGTAGTTAAGGTTAGCTCTTCATTAGTTCGTGATTAGTACATGCCTTAACTCATCATTAATTCATATGTAAGTAAGTATTAATTCAGGTATTAGTGCACGATTATTCATGTACTGTTATTGTAAAGTGTTCCTTTACTATCTTCTTTTGTGGACATTCCACAACGTGTAGCTATAATCTGATTAAAAACGTATGATGTATCATTGCTTAGGAAAGCCAATAAAATGTGAGCATTAACAAATTGCTGTTGTATAAGAGAAATAAAACATTTTGGGACATACTGTTAGTGAGAAATAATCAACTCGGGGATGGTTAGGATATCTCTTCACTTTGGGTCAGGCCACATCACACCACCCTGGCGTTGATCATTTTCCTATAACGGCACGCCCTGAAGTGTTTTATTCCTCATGTTATGCCGTCATTAGCATTGCACTTTTACTGGAACATGTCGTGAAGACTCTCCCATGTTGGAAAAAGTTTTACAGCTTACAGCTTTACCTCTGACTGTTACCAAGTGCGGACACTCGAGACTCCTTCCAAAAATAATAAATAAACAAATAAACATTAAAAAAAAAACAAAAAAAAAAAAACAGTTTATGTGGAGCATCTGCCATACAAGTCCCTCTGATAGCGGTTACAATAGAAATGATAACATATTAGAGTGAATGCATTAATAGTATGATCCTATATTTTGCCTTTCGGCTGGAGCTACTGGAGTACAGAGTACTATCAATACCTTCTGACCATCTGATTCAAGAATTCAACAGCACTGTGGTATAAGTTCAGTTGGTCAGCCCTGCCCAGGGCTGCTCAAACATTATTATATCACAAATAAGAAACGATGGCCTTCAGAACAATTGTAATCGCTCTTGTGGGAGTAAAGTTTTTTTCTTTATTTACACATAAGGGAAATGAAAGTCTACTTCCCACTCTGTGCTCCAGAAAAGATCAACGATGTTTACATGTAGTGATTGTGGAGGTCAAGGAGCGTCTTTAACTTCATTCCAGTGTATGATATCATCCTTCAGTTTGTTTTCTAGTACATGTGGTGGCATTATCATCTATAATGATGTGTGAAAATCATAAAGAAACAGTGTTTGACTTGCAATTGTAATTTTGCTACTTCAGAGAGTACTGTTCCACACTCATAACACTATCATTATGAAGTTTATGAAGGTTCAGGTTGTAGTGTTTGTCCTTATCTAACCCCTGATCTTAAATCCCTGTGTGAAGTGAAATTAGGTGAGATTTACGGTAGCCTTCAACACTTCTGTGTTGGGAGACGAGTAAGATAGCATCGCCACCTGTTCTGAGCCGAGCTACAAATCTGTTAACGCTTGCTGCACTGAATACGGCTAATTCTGTTAGAACGGTAAGCCAATAGATCTTAGGCCCCAGACATGCTGCTGTACGGTTCACTGAATGTTGATATGATAAAAAGGGAGATATGGTAGGGTCCAAAGATCCAAGTACCCCAACAAAGACTGGCTTGAGTAACTGTGTTAGGAGTGTTATGAGCACAGATAGGAGTTCCTGTTATCAGGTGAATTAAATATTTTATTCACTACCAAGAAATGCTTTTTTTTTAAAATCATATATTTGTGACAAAGTATTGTTTGTGTTTTTGACTGAAACAGTCTTTCTCACACCAAGGGTCGCTTCAAAGCAGCAGACTATACAACAGACAAAAAACCTCACAATTACCACAAAAGACTAACAAGAGCATAAGATTAATATGATAAAGGGGAAAAGAAAAAAAAAACCTACCTAGATGAGGTAGATAGGTAAAAGTGTTGAGAGAACCCATCCATTTGTTCTGGTACAACCGGCTGCCATACAAAATCACATAATTAGTTGAATGTGTATAGTTGAATCATTCATTCATGATCTCAACATAAATGCAACTGCGAGTTTGTTAGAGAACATACTTAAACCAACATCATCATGATGAAGGGCTATCAAAAGAAGTCCAGGACAAAGGGTTCAAATTATTTTAAAAATCGCCTAAATTTTGAACATCCCATTGAGCATCATTAAATCCATTACTTAAAAATTTTTTTAAAAAAGAATATGGCCAGGTGAAAAACAGCAAAAGTGCTCAAAAGTAAGAAGAAGTATGACCCCATAGATGTTAATAGCAAACTCTGGACCTTTAAAACCAAGGATCTCTTTTCATCAGTGTTAAGTTAAACCGCTGTTCATCCACAGATCTATAACTTGACTGCACGATATAAGAGCATCCAGTATGGATGTGGTGGATTCTGTGCTTGCGTAAATCTGAGCATCATCAGGATCCCAATAAAAATGAGATTGTGACACTGTATAATCTGACCCAAGTGTAACACGTAAATGATGAAAAGGAGCGGGCCAAGAGCTGATCCCTGAGGAACCCCCTGAGCTAGCAGCAGCGGATTTGTATTAGCCAGTTTCAACAAATGATGCCTGTTAATGAGGATTAGAGAGGATTAGAACCAGTCAAACTCTAAGACTGTAAGCCCAATGGCTGAGAGATGGAAAAAGTCATGCTTTTCTGTGTCAAATAGCAAGCAATAAAATGCCTTACAACGTTTACAAATTCTGCTGCTATCAGCCTGTTCATCAAAATGACAACATGGTTTACATAATTATGTCATTTCCTGCATAGCAATGTCACATAAGTTTTGATTAATCAATACAAAAATTTCTATCAAGAACTTTAATTATATCTCTGACATGGATCACAACAAGAGATGTGTAGGAGTTAGGATTTGTGGATTTATTTATTGTAACAAAGGAGACTCAGATTCATGTGTGTGAGGTTTATAGATTATATAGATATAGATATATTAAAGATATAGAAGATTTCATAGTCACGGCAAACATAGGCAAAAGGGCAATCCAAATGTGGTATTTGTAAATCAGTCTAGAATAACAGTGCTCAGTCCTTACACGAAAAGGGCAGAATTGGGGGTTAGGGTTAACTGGCAAAACTTTGCAATGATATATTTCTCCTGCATCAGGAAGTAAACCGGATGTGAATGAGGGAATTGGGCAAGTATTCAAGAGATGGTGATCTCTGCTGATATGCCGGAACAGTGTTTGGAGTTGCTGTGACATTTACAAGTTAAAAGAAGAAGAAAACTGGGAGGTTCTGTTTCAGAGGTCTCCCTTCAGAGACTTAAGAATTAAAGTGAACTAAGTAATAAATACAGTTAATCAAGATAAACTATTAACACCAAGAGGATAACTATGAACATAAAACAGAGAATTAATAAAGATAACAAGGCAAGATAACCCAGAGATCTTACAGAACAAACCAGGAAGTATGTAGACCTTGAAACACACAAGCCAGCTGGATGCAATCACTTCTACAAACAATGGTAATATCACAAGACCTGACAGGGTAAGACTTCACAGTGCAAGTGCACGGTCAGTTCAAGGCTTTGGGGCTGGTGTCTATTTAAAGGTCCATGATTGCCACCTCTGAAAGCACACAGGTGTCACTAATCAGGGGAGGTGTGCTGCTCCTGGAGACAGATCTGTGACAATATCGTAAATTGTGTATTTTCTTTTGTGTTTGGCTTCCTTGATTTTCCATTACCTAGTGATAAGAGAGAACAGACAGAATCTGATTAATCTGATTAACAGACAACTGATTAATATTTGGCCAGGTTCTTATCATCATGTCTCAGAAACTCATTCACATTAACAACTTTTAAAGATGATGATGCAGAAATGAAGTGACTGACAACTTGAGCTTGCTAGAGACTGGCCTTTTAATTTGCCGTAGATTCCTATAAAAGTTATTTTCCAGAATGAATCTCTTAAACCGCAGTGGGTCAAGACTTATGTACATTCTTTACTTGTGTAACAATAAACCTTTCCTATTTTCAAAATAATTCTCAGTAGTTACTGAATAATATGCTGTCGTTAAATAACGGAACTACTGTACAAACTAGGAGTTTAAGGCTTTAAACTGAGAAATCTTCTTGTCTCCCCCTCACATTTGGTGTGTTTTGTTGGTTTGTTGTATGAGAGTTTTTAAACTAGCAAACATCGTGCCTCCGGGGTTGGGGGTTCGATTCCTGTCTCCGCAATGTGTGTGTGGAGTTTGTATGTTCTCTCCATGCTTCATGGGTTTCCTCTGGGTACTCCGGATTCCTCCCCCACTTAAATTTATTTATTTAAAAAAATAATAATAATAATTAAGTAATTTGAGTGTGAAGAGGATATTCAGATACAATTAAATTTCATACAATGATTTCTCAGGTAGTAAAAAAATATATATTTGTCTTAAGTACTATTCGGAAGGAATAAGATTTACGGACGTGTGTCAGGTAAGTAATGTTGCCGGAAGAAGTCTGTAGTAATTATGCACTCTTTTCCCACAGGATATAAGGAAATCTTTACCAACATGACAATTCAAATGGAATATTCTGTATAATGTACTACCTGATTTCAACTGGTCATTTTATAGAAGGTAAAATGCAGTGCAATGTTTCCAGACATGTGCATGTATAACTTTTCTCATTTGAATAGGGATTTAGTGTTAAATCAGTTGATATTAATAGTAATAATTTTAGATAAATTCTCAAATAAAGACCGGTCTGAGAATGAAATGTTTGGATGCTACCATAAGTCTGTAATGTGACTCATGTGTACCGAGTGCAGCGAGTGTTGGTGGGCTCTGATCTCTCAGCTTTTTCACTCCTTATCATACATGCCAGTCCAACAGCAATTAACTGAAATCAGGGGCAGAGGAAGCCGAGAGGAAGGAGAAAAAGAGTAAACTTCCTGGGGAATGCGCCCACTTCCTTTGAAGGGGAGGCTCCCAAATTTTGCCCAAGTTTGTTTGCATGTGTGTGTACAGTATGTGTGTGTGTATGTCAGAGGAAGAGGGAAAGCATCTTGAGCTTTTGAGTCTAAAGCCTCAAGCTATTGTCAAAAAAAAAAAAAAAAAAAAAAAAAGAAACCAATGACTTCCTCCTGCCTTTGGAATCCGCAACCTACTCACTGCATGTGATCTGCTCACGCACAGCCTGAATGCTGGAAGACATCCAGTCGTAATTGATTGAGTTGAAGCAAAAAAAAAATAAATCTTACATTTACAATCAGGAAAAAAACAGTGATTACAAACAGCTGCAGCGATATTCAGACATTGATTATAATGTTAGAATGACATTTCAAATGGATGTTTTCATCACAGCTCTGCGTTTTTGGAGTGCATGCACTCAAAACTTCATAGTACTCTATCGTATATCCATATTAAAGACCTGTCACTTTTTTAGCTCATTGGTGACTAAAGCAAAACCTCAGAGTGATGGAATGAACTGTGGAGCGGAATGAACTGGCCCCGTATATGGCTATTTCTGAAAGCGTACTTCTTACAAACAGTCCACACAAACAGCGCATTCAAAAATACTGTATCTCTGTTCATACGCAAAAACAATTGGTGTGGTGCCGTTAGTATGCCATCAGCTGTTTCATCTGTAAACAGGTATATGATGAAGTCATACTTAAAGGTGCATTAGGTAAGATTTGGCAAGATTAGGTCTGTAAAGGTTAAATAGGTTGAGATTTAAATGACAGATGAAGATTGAATGACTGTTTCCTCCTTGAGCCCGTTCCCCATTCTTGCCCATATACACAAAGCTCCGCCCCCAGAACCTATGGCAGTTCAACTAGAGTTAGCATGCTCAGCACACTCTGATATTTAACTGCTTGAAAGCCAAGTTACAAATGTATAAACACACTAAATTTGGCTCATAATGATATATGAGGGTGTTCACAATTACAGTGGCTGTCCTTCAGATCCCTACTTGATCTAATTGATTTGTTATGTAAAATATTGGGGAGTGTCTATAAAATGACTGACAAGAGGCCTATCCAAACACAAACAAGCCTTGCAGACCTGAAAGCAAACAGGTTTACAAACAGGTTTTTCTCAGCAACCTAATGCACTTGTGCTGAGTACATGGCTTCAACCATTTTTAATTTTTTAAAATTTATTTTCTACATATTTTCAGTGTTATTTGTACTAGTAAGAAATTGTAAAAAAAAAAAAAATAATAAAAATTTTTTAAAAATCTACTATTCCACTTTTAATACATAGCCTAATTGATTTTCAGAATAAAGTTAAATAACGTCACTTTTTTGGATCAGTGGAGTGATAAACCAATTAGACAAAACCAATTGTGAACCTAGCAAATGTTATATTTTGACTTAACAATGCTAATTATGTCTTGCTAATTAGCTTTTACAATGAAATGACGATATTACTTCAGCTGGCAAGCATATATGCTATATTTGCCTACAAGAAACCCAATTTCTCACTAAAATTTTGGAATTTCTCCTGTTCACATTTTGCTGTCTCAAAAAGCAGACTGCATCAGATTGCCTTGTAGCCCATCATGCTTTTGTTACCTAATGTGTGCACCTGTTCTTAGTTCATCCCTTGATTTGTTTGTCCTTATATACGATCATGTTCCGGTGTCTCACTGTCAAATCTTGTTTATTGTAGAGCGTGTTTCGGTGCCTCATTTTCCTGCATTCCCTGCTCTTTGTTTACACTTTTACTTCATTTTAGGCCCATGCCTGTTTTATAATGTAAGACCATGGTTATGCCTTTGATTACCTTGTCTGTTTGAACCCTGTTTTGAAGTTTTATGACCGTGATTCCAGGACTTCCCTCAAAAATACAGAATATATCTATTTTACTAATTTGTGTCCTGCCTCTTCTAACCACATATTAAAGCTGTCCAACAAATAAATAATTAACTTGATGTCTACCTATATATTTACTGCAGCTTTATGCTAGCTTCATAAGACATCAGATATTTGCACTCTATAATTCCCAGACAACTTGTGCCATTATAGCTGCCTGGACACTCTTGGGGTGAGTGCCAGTTCTATTGGGAATCATACTTTTTTCCTCCTGTATTAGTTTAGGTAGGGAAAAAGGGAAGCTAGAGATAGTATGTTTCTTGTGTTGTTTTGTTTGGAATATGGAAGGTACAGTACTTTACAAATCTCAGCGATCTTTATTCAATACACTCATATCAAAATGATCAATCTGGTGTCCAGTGTCTCTTTTGATTTATGTTGCAAATCTCACTTCTACTGGCACTTCACTGTTTTTAGAGACTTAAAAGGAGTTCATAACACTACCGACTGCAATTCCATTTGTTAAATAAACATTAGGGAAAATGAAAAATATGACCAACCTCAGAAGAAGGCTAATGGGCAGTGGTTAGAAATTAGTTACATTTAATGTGTTTGTTGTAGTTCTAAATTCGACTTTTACCTCATTATGTAAAAACTGCAACTTGACCTGCTGCAAAACTCTTCCTGCATACTATTTTTTGCCACCATCCACAAGAGGACCACCAGCATCGAATTTCCATCTAAGAGCATGCATGCATACATACTTCACCAATCGCCCCCCCATCCCCATCACCACCCCACCCCATCCCCCTTACCTCAGAGATATTTATCAGTCCTGGCTCCAATCACCAAAGTTGTTTTCAGGTTTTTGCTTTTGCAGTCACAGACCTCTGATAACAAATCCCTATTCTCCATTCAGCAATCATCAGATCTTCTCATCTATTCAAGAAAAATCAAGTTACTTAGAAAAATAGCCCTGTTTGGAGCAAAAAAAGAAAGAGCAGATTGAAAGAGGAGACAGTGAAGGAGGATTAGGATGAACTTTGGATGACTGCTGCATCAGAACAGAGGGATTCTGAATAAGAGAAATACTGCCAATGGATGGATTAGACCGATTAAATAGACAGTAGCATTACTGATGCCCAGACATGGCTCTTCTGCATAGAGTTTGTGTTTGTCCAATAGGATCACCATGAAGAAAGAGGAAATGAACTGATTTCCCAGGGAAACTTTATAGAAAGAAAAATGTATAATTGTTGATATGGTGAAGTTTTCTGTAAGGAGATGTTTATTCGACATTTATGGAAGGAGTCTCCAGTGTCAGAGCTTTGTAACTGTCAGTATGGTTTTTTTGTTTTTTTTAATTGTTTTTTGCCTGGTTTTCAGGACAGAGGACTTTGGACTTTTCAGTTTCTTGGGGACATGACAAGCTGTGTGTGTGTGCTTTGTGTCTTACTAGTCAAGAGAAAAGAAAAGAGACACTTGTGATGGAACAACAGTTTATAGCTGCTATAATATAAATAAGGATATGTCTCATGGAGGTTCCTTAAATGGATGAAAAATCAAATGTAATTACCCCATCCTTCAATATTCCCTCCAAAGCCACACCCCAAAATACACACACACACACACACACACACACACACACACGCACACACGCACACACACACACACACACAAACACTACCTGCTAGAATATCTAGACAAGAAGCAGAACTTTCTGAACTGACACGCAAGAAGATACGCCTCCTTGTTCTGATTGGTTGGTGGGCCACATTATTATTATTATTCCATTCATCCATCCATTGTCTGTACTGCTTATCCTACACAGGGTCGCGGGGGAACCTGGAGCCTATCCCAGGGAGCTTGGGAGCACAAGGCAGGGGACACCCTGGATGGGGTTCCAACCCATCATAGGGCACAATCGCACACACATTCACACACTACGGACAATCTGGAAATGCTAATCATCCTACAACTCTGGACTGGAGGAGGAAACCGGAGTACCTGGAGGAAACCCCCAAAGCACGGGGAGAACATGCAAGCTCTGCACACACAGGGTGGAGGCTGGAAGCCACAGTGCCCCCCCCCACCCCCCCCCCCATCTTCTTCTTCCTCCTCTCCTCCTCTTCTTATTATTATTATATGACACCTTTAAAAGAAGTCAACTTTACAGAAAAATAAAACAATATCTTTTCATTCATTATTTAAAGTTGCTTCTTTTTATTTAACGGTGACTCTTTCTAGTTAATGTTGGTACTTCTTTTTTCTTTTTAAGTTGACTGCATTTAAAAGTTGTTGTTTTTTTAAGTTGACTTTTTTAAGTTAACTCTTTTTTTTAAGTTGCTTCTTCTTGTTTAAGGTTTTCTTTGTTTTTACTGTATAACCAAACCGGTATTTTATTGACAGCTGCTGAAATAGTAGCAGAATGTCACCAAATATTACAAAAAGAGTTCTTAAAAATCATTCACCTCACCTTTAAACATAATATTAAAGTAATGTTCAACTTTAATATTGCACCTTTAAACTTTACTAAAGAAAGGTTTGTTGAAGACTTTTGTCGGTGTCATTCACTGTGGTGTAAGCACTGCAAGCGTAATCCTGATTATCTCTTAGGTTTCATACCCATCTTTAGTTATTACTGCGTAATTAAATTTGTGCTAATGTGCCTCCGTGATTAACTACATAACCGCTGACATTTTCAAGAAGCTTTTAAAAGAAGCTTGCAAAAACACATCAAGCTTAATTACACACAGTATCACATCACCAGTAACACCCACATGCCGGCGAAGCTATAAAACTCTCAGCTGGTTCACACACATTGCGGTCAGTAAATCATGCCCTGTTCAAATGAGCCGAAGCGCGCTCGAGCAGTTGCTCTGCGCACATCCTGCTCGTTATCACATCCTGCTGTGGCGGTGAGGTGGGTGATGGCTTGGAGCCCGATTCGAACATGCTCTGGATGGAAATGATTGCTCCTGGGTGCGAGAGCCAAGCAGTTATTTGTGTTAGCCTGGGCCAGTTGAGAGCAGATGTTTTGCACAGACTGGGGAAGACGAGTGAAAGCCTAAATAAATACAAAAGCAAAAAAGAGACCAACTTAAGTCAGTAATAATCAAGATGAATGGAAGCAGAGCTTCGAGACATATCACCGTTGTATTGTTGTTGTTTTTTTATAGCAAATATTTTGTAGTAGCTAGTCAAGTGTCTGCATGTATCTGCATGATTTTATGCATTGTGCTACTGCAACATGATTGGCCGATTAGATAATTGCATGAATAAGCAGGTGTTCCTGTTAAAGTAGCTGGTGAATGCATGTTTAGCAGCATGGGAAAACTTGTCAGTTTGAATTCTGGCGAAGTTTTGACCAAAGTTTCATCTAGTTTTAATCGTGTTTTTTTTTTTTTTTTTTTTTTTTTTTTTTTCCTGTCGATAACATACTTTGACACCTCTCCTTTAAGATCGCATTAGATAAATTGTCACAATAGACAAAAATAATATTAGGAGACAATTTAACAAACAGTCTGCATAAAAACATTTTAATTGCTGGCTAGATTTAAGTGCTTCCCTCCTGCAAAGCATGTTATGCTTTGGTCAAGGTGTTGCCATAGGTACTGTAAATGGACGTGAGCCTAATAGATTGAGTTTGTGAACAGTATAAATACCAGCTGTCACATGATGTGCGATGCACATGTGGACAGAGTTGTAATATTTGAATGCAAATAAAAACTTAGCCAACTGAAAAAAACTTACTGAATTAACCATCAATTATTTCAGCAGTGATGTAAGAGTGGACACTGCTAGTTCAGGATATGAGAATTTGACTGCAGACTGTATGCTGTAAATACATAAATCTATGTATTTTTGTCTGACTGTCTCTTGAATATAAATTGCAGCCATACAATAAAAAAAACAACAACAGTATACTGTACATATAGCATTGATATAAAGTGAAGGATGAATAACATTTTCCTATGCTGGAAACACAGATAAAACAAAAGACATCTCCCCTACAGGAACAACAGTATAGTCCTGCATGTACATGGAACTTGCCCTAACAAGAGCTGTCTACTTTCTGTGTGGGTGTCATGGCGTGGCGTTTTTCATCCTGTCACATACGCACTGGCCTGAGCAGGCTCCAAAATTCGACTGGGCCCCTTTGGAGTCAGGGGAAGGAAGACCCTTGTGTTTGAAATTACCTTCCCATGGGAGCCTGAAAACACTCAGCATGCGCACTATACAACCAGAGCCCTGCACCACATGGCCACCAAGCTTGTTTCAGTAGCCTAGAGAAAATATACAGGGATGAAAATGACAGCAGCTGGATAAATCTGACAAGAGATGACAGAATTGTTGCGTTTTTCTCATGGTGAACCCTTTGTGGATCAAGTGAGACAAAAAATGTGGGTTTAACCCGCATGTTCCGTTCACTGACCAAGTCTATCTGCTTAGTCCAAGTATCGGTCTCTGTGGAACATAAATGGGCGTTTCCCAATCAGTGGGCGTCTTCAGACCGGATAGGTGTTCTTCAACCATTCAATCAACTACAGTTATGGTTATGGTTATGGTTAGAGTTATTTTAACAAATCAGGTAAAGAGGTTGAAAAATGCTTATCCTGGTTTGAAAACGCCCAATAATTGGAAAACGCTTTTTTTTGCTCTGCAGAGACACCACTCTCGCTTAGTCTACCTTCGTCATTATCGTAAGCAATTTCTACCACAGCGCTGTTGAATTCTCTATTCTGATTGGTCAGAATAGAGGTGTTGATTAATTTTCTATAACAGCAGCTCTGACTGCTGTTTTGGCTTTAATTCAAATTACAGGTTTATATTAACGCTTGTTCTAATACATTATTGTTTCTATAGTAACAACTTACACAGGGACTCCACATAATCTAAGCCTACTAAGCCTACTTTGTAACAGTCTGTAAATGTTCTGCCATGCGAAAGAAAAAAGAGAGGCTTGTGCAGGAACGACTGCTATAACGTAAGAGATAACCGGGTTTTTATTCCTTCCTGTATCTATGGACCTGAATAGAATAAAGAAGTTAAAAGTTAAAGAAGGTACTGTGCAGGAATTCCTTTCTTGCTGCAGAAACCTTCTTATCACAAGCTGCAAGAAATCTTAAGACAGTCACCAGGCAACATGCATGCAGATTACAGCTCATACAAGGTTTCCTGGAAAACTGGTAGACATTGCACTTGTAGTAAATAACACACACTTTGCAGGTATCCAGACTGAACTGGTCTAGTTGAGGCAAATCATTTATCATTTCTCCTTTGCACATGCAGGTCAGTTTAGGAGCATGGTCTGTTGAGACTAATGTTGGAGACGGTGGCAAGGAAAAACTCCCTGAGACGATATGAGGAAGAAACCTTGAGAGGAACCAGACTCAAAAGGGAACCCATCCTTATCTGGGTGACAACGAATAGTGCAATTATAAATAATTCCCTTCTATAACCGTGTACTACATGGTCAAGAAGTGCAATTGTGTAACCAGGAAATTCATTACAAGTTTTCACATGAAGTCTATTTTGTTGAAGTTATCAACTGTTCAACTGACTTGCAGTCCTAAAACTATCATAGCAATTGTGCTCATATCAATTGCAGTCCAAAGCCATCTTCATGGTTTTTGAATGGTACCATCCTCAGTAATCTCACTGATCTTCAGGCTGTCCATGTGGGGCCATCCTCAGCAACAGCGAGTGATTTCCAAATGATGACAACTCCAACCAGAAGTGTGAACAGCCTAACAAAAAAATAAATAAAATTGGATTTGGTTAGTAAATCGGATTTGGGCCACTTTTGCCTTACACAACCTTCGTAGTAAAGTATGGAGTGAACGTAGTGAAGTAGAAGATGTTAGTATAGAACAACTAGAATAAGTGCACTTATATAGGTCTATGAATAATCTTGCAATCTGACCAGTCAGATTTAGGAATGCAACAGCGCTGGTCTAGTTGAGTATCTGAGGTACTTTGTGTGTATATGTATTACCCTTTCAGTCAAGATATCCATATATTCTGGGCAGCTGAAAAATTAAGTAAGTGAGTGTGAAAACACCCGTACTAGTCTGTTTCAAAATGAGAAATATATTTTGTATCCGTTTTTAATAATGTGTTATATTAGTTTTTGATAAATGTTGGGATTTCTCGGTAACGGTTTTAGACATTTGGACTACACTGCAGGTTGCGTAGTTTCCCTCAGCATCAGCACAATGAGCAGTTCTACACAGTGTTATAACTGATCCTGGCCAGCCAAGTCTCAGTCGAATTCCATCTCCAGCTGATCCCCAGAAATCTGCCTTACATTACGTGCAATTTACACTTGGACTCGGCTTCGTACTGTGTACTACAGTGTAGACATCCCCCAGTCTCTGAACTGACAATCTTATACTCTTTGGCAATGGCCTCTGAACCAAAGTCCCAAAGCGCCCAACACATCCTGCTTTCCATCATTGGCATGACAGCTGTACTTAGCTCAGATTGTCACGTGTTTCCAAACTGCAGCTTTGACCTTTAGGCAGGATCTGGCTCTCAGGATTATGCTTTTTTTTTTTACAGAGAAAAGCAAAAGCAGAAAGTTTTCTTTGAAATTAAGGGGAATATTCCAAGAGATATTCCAAGTGGCCAATCAGATTTTAGTATAATTTTTAAGCAATAAAAATGCATAACCTAATAAATAAGCAAAGTTCATTTAGCCGTTTCATTTCATTTACACTGGCATTCTCTTTGAACTGTGCAGCAGAACTATTTAAAGATGAAGCAAATGAAATCTCTCATGGAGTTGCATTTCGATGCTGGCCAGAGAGCCTGGTTGGAGCATGACTAAATTGTGCAGGGCATACGTGCGTGGAGCAGATACCTGGCAAACCCAGAACGTGATGACTAACGTGAGGCAAATGAATGAAGAGGCAGAAATACAATTCTCTGAATTCAATAAGCCATTAGGATTGGCGAGAACAGAAGGTCAAAGAGATGCCTCCATCACGGACAGATGAGCCAAAATGGGGATTCTGAAATTAAAAACAAAGAAATGGAGCAAAAAGGAGTTTCTCTTCTTTCTTTCGGTCTCTCCACCTCATTAGTCAAAAATATAAACTCCGGGAACTTTCCGCTGCATGACACCATTCTGGTGCCAGTGCTTTCTTATTGCTGAACATATCAATCACATTTGGAGTAACTGCATCGCCCAAGTGCTCATAACGTCTGAAACATTTCTGTCTATATCTGAAAAGACAATGTCCGTGAAGTATCAATATCATGCAGGAAAGGTTCTCGAATTTTCGTGGTTTCTAGAATTTCATTGGTTTTAAACATATCAGGAGCAAATGAAGCCAGACTCTGTGTGTTGAGAGGACAGAACACCACATAGCCAAAACGCTGGCTTATTATTTTTTTCTTGAGGGCATAAACACAATATGCTACATGATCACGCACTCAAACTACGCACAAATACACAAACTAGCTCGCAATATGTTATTTTTTTACCTTTTCGCCTTGCGACACACTATCACTTTTACTTGCCCAGTGGGCTAGTTAACAAATCTATGAATTGACCACCTCTGAGGGTTTTTTTTTCTTAAACTCACCACCACCCCAACACTCTGGAGGACAATAAGAACTTTGATAGCAATATATAAGGCCACATTTTTGGACTGTTGAAGCCCCTAAGAGAGGGAGAAAAGGAAAGGGAAAAATTACAGAAGGGGGAAGGAAGAAAATGATAAGAGAAAAAAGTACATGAAAAGAAGTCAAGTCAAGTGGGTTTTTATTGTCATTCTTATATATTCTGTATACACTGGAACGGAATGTATTTCTACAGGACGATGGTGCAACACATTGTGCAGTACACAAGACTACATAAAGTGCAAATGCACAACAGTGTGAGACGTAGGACATTAAATACACTGAACAGTATACACAGAACAATAAATATGCAGTACAATAAGCACACAGAACATGGTCTGTAAATTATTGTGTAGTGTAGCAGCAATAAATGTAGCAGCATTATTGACAGCAAAAAGTCTCCTACTGTAAATTGGAAAAAAAAAAAAAAAAGTGTCTGGTGAATCTGGTGGTGGTAGCATGGATGCTCCTCTACCTTCTGCCAGGTTGTAATGAACAAAAAAAAAAGAAAGATGTTTAGTAGTGAAAATTGCAAGGGAGAGATGATTGGTGGATCTGGCATAAATGTATGAATTGAACAGTAGTGAATATTGACGCGTTGATGTGTTGTTCAGCTAGGTGTGCGTTAAATGCTATGTGCGAGTGTTCATATTAACTGATACACTCTGCTGCTTTGCATATGTGGGTGCTAAGTCCGCCTCAAATGAGATACAAGCTGGCCTTCTTCGTATATCTGAGCTCACAGCCACCCATGATTAGGTAGTGCCACTCTTACTGGCATTGTGGAGAATAAGATCATCCTTCCTCACCCCAGAGATCAGGGCCAGTTTATGCTCTCTTGACTCCTAATTACAGTGACAGAGTTTGTGATCTCCTGATGATAGGGTGAACATTTTCCCATTGTGCCGCTCTGAAGCCTTTAAACAAATTTATAGTGACAAGCTGGCAACTCTCACTCAAATCACTGCAGGGCTTTTGCGTTGTAAATTAAGATATAAAGATATACTGTATAAGAAATTATATCTTTTTTACCACTGAGCCAGACTTTTCATGCTGTATTCATGAGAAACAGTGTGAAGGTAAAGTAATATAGCACAAAAGAAAATAGAAAGTCTTGTTTAATTCAGATGGTAGGCATCATGTTCTCAGGAGATGACATGACAGATATGGCTCCTTTCAAAATCCCTTCAAAATGTCTTTCCTGGAATGATCAGGACCCGCATTCACCAGTCATTTCGAATCATTCCTAGAGACCACAAAAGCAACTTTTGGAGTAGGATTACAGTACAGTAAGCAGTCTTCTTGAGCTACGATTAAGTATATAGTCATAAATTTAGCATCAGTCTTCAAGGGTTTGAGTGACTACAATGTTTTATGACAACTGACCCAGAAACCACAGAAAAAATACACAGTGAACACAGCTGTAGTAGTCCTTAGGGTCCAAACGATTCAAAAGGTTCTTCCATTAGTCTAAGTCCAAGAATGCGCCTCAAACAATCTGGCAGTGATTAGTTGATCCATAACAGGATGCAAATCATAGTGGGAAAAGAAGAAGGACACTTGTTTTGGGCGATAGTCACATGATACGTTGTTGCTGGTTTGAACACGGCAGTCCAGGGTTGCCAGGTCTCAGCAAAATTCCCAGCCCAAATGCGTCTCAAAAACCATACAAAAAAAAGATAGAAAAAAAGAGATGGATTTTTCTTTGATTTCTCAGCCTTTGAGTGGGAATCATTCAAGTTCTCATAAATTTCTAATTTGAAATATCTGCAATAGTACAGACATGATTCCTACAGAGCGTGCCTCCAGATTTTCATTGACATTGACTTTGTTTACTTTGACACGTGTGTTTTGTTTTGATTTCTGTCCTGTCTCTACCCCATTCTGTTATTGGTTGTTCCTCATGTCTCAGCTGTTGTGTATTATCCTCTTTGATTACTTTGTATATTTAAACCCCTCGTGTATCTTTGTACAACGCAAAGTTTTGAGTGTTTCTGTGTTTTCCGCCGGACCCATACTGAGCCTTTGATCCTCGTTTTTGTTTCATGGTTTTTGCTCCTGTTTCTGTCCTTGTGTTTATCAATTCTTGTCTAGCCCAGTTTATGTTGTTTGCCAATCGCCTGACCCCTCGCCTGTTTTTTGATTATGTTTTTGCCCTGGATTTGTCTGTCTGCCTGCCTCTCTTCAATAAAAGCTCTTAACTACATTTGCATCCGTCTGAATACTCGTTACATAACAGAATACTTCGGCAATAGCATGGATGCAATAGGAAAGTGAAGGAGGCATCATATGGATATAACCATGCCAGTGCTTAACTCAGTTCATTTTTCTCAGTGGACTTCTATGTATCCCCTGGAACTGTATGATGGCTTTTCTGTCTACCCTCAAAGTTTTCTGTTACACTGCCAATTGTATTTTGCTAGCCTGGAGGACCCGAAATCCGACGAAAAGCAGTGCTGGGGTTCATGTTGTCCCGGGTCATAGGCTCAGCCCGCCAGTGGGCGGAGCTTCTTATTGCCATGGGATCCAGTGAGCTAAGTAAAGTTTCTCAGTTTGTGGGACTATTGGTAAAAGTGTTCTGAATTCGCCCCCTTCCTTAAAAATATTTTGGGGAGGGCCAGCCTGTCGGACAGACCTGTCTTGCCGTTCACCACGTACTATGAGAAGGTAGACAAGGTGGCGATGGGGGTGACACAGGCGTGCGAGACTGAAGGCAGCAATAAAGAAGCCAAACTACAGTCTCCCACGTGTATCAAACTTGGGATACACGGATCATTTTGTTGCCTCAGGAATGTTTGAAGGGCAGCTGGCATACCCACAAATGGCTCCACAAGACAGCAGAGTTCCAGCCGGAGACCAACGAAGTGGTCTCCCCGGCAGAACTCCAGCCAGAGGTCAACGAGGCGACCTCATCTCCTGAGCTCCAGTCTGAGACCCACGAAGGGGTCTGCCCTGCAGAACTCCAGCCAGAGGTCAAGAAGGTGACCTCATCTCCTGAGCTCCAGCCTGAGACCCACGAAGGGGTCTACACTGCAGAGCTACAGCCATAGGTCAACGAGGCGACCTCATCTCCTGAGCTCCAGCCTGAGACCCACGAAGGGGTCTGCCCGGCAGAGCTACAGCCAGAGGTCAACGAGGCGACCTCATCTCCTGAGCTCCAGCCTGAGACCCACGAAGGGGTCTGCCCTGCAGAACTCCAGCCAGAGGTCAACGAGGTGACCTCATCTCCTGAGCTCCAGCCTGAGACCCACGAAGGGGTCTACACTGCAGAGCTACAGCCATAGGTCAACGAGGTGACCTCATCTCCTGAGCTCCAGCCTGAGACCCACGAAGGGGTCTGCCCGGCAGAGCTACAGCCAGAGGTCAACGAGGCGACCTCATCTCCTGAGCTCCAGCCTGAGACCCACGAAGGGGTCTGCCCTGCAGAGCTACAGCCAGAGGTAAACGAGGCGACCTCATCTCCTGAGCTCCAGCCTGAGATCCACGACGGGGTCTGCCCGGCAGAGCTCCAGCCAGAGGTCAACGAGGCGACCTCATTTTACGATTCATTAATTTTCACGCATGTAAACCACGTGGTTTTATTTATCATGTATTATCCTCATATTCACGTGTGAAAAACATATGATCACTTGTGAAATGAACATGATTTCTCTGTAAGTTTTCTTTCAAATTCATTTGTTTTGAATAAATCCAATGAAATCTATCTCACTCATTATAAATCCTAAGAATTCTGCCTGAGATCAGATTGGTGACTCATGAGACGTTCAGCCAGACCAGACTATAGACTTCCAGCATGGTCATCTCCTGCTGATTCAATATTTCCACACTTCTTCCTTGATTTATTCACATGATGCCATCGCCTGAGCTTTTCCAGATCTGAAATGAAAAGAGTTGGGAGAACATGGTTAAAATTAAACCAGACTTCTCATTACTTCAACAGAACTCTGATGGGTTTTTGGATTGCATGATGCTCTGTTTATTTTTCTGTTCTACTAAATGAGTTTACCGGTCGATCTCTCA
>CM042549.1:5377500-5562500 GCA_023630585.1 Cranoglanis bouderius
GCAAGACAGATGTCACTGCCATTCAGTTTACAAGGAAATGTGTGAGAAATATGCCACCAATTTTGGATGCCAATTTCAGTTGCTGTCCAGTTTAGATACTGCCCAACCACTGGATGACACAACACATGCAAAAGCACTAATAAAAGTCTAAAACTCCATAGGAATATGATTACTGTCAAAATTAAGCATCATTTCTAAAAACTGGAGACAAGGAAATTGCATGAACATCATGAAAATATCCCTGGAGTCCTTTTAGCCCTTATTTTTTAATCATTGTTCAATACTTAATCTAAGCAAACATGCATTTATACCATAAAAAATATATTTTTCATGCAACAATTTCATTTTTACAAGGTGCTGTATGTCTATGCTGACATTTCTGATACATTTCGCTCACTGCAATTACCTAATACACAAATTGTGCTTAACTAGCTTCCATAATAAAGCCATAGGATGTTAGTGACATTTTAAAGATTTTTTTTTTTTTTTTAATTAACCATTTACAGTGTATTTAGTCTAGAAATTGGGCAACAGGTTTGGACATTCAGAGTAACCTCATCAGTCAATTTCATAGTATAATTGAACAGTCCGTCCGTGATTTTGGGATCGCAGAAATGAACACAAAATTCTCCGAAACTGTGCAATATTCGAAGGAGCTTGCAATTTTTCATAATTACTGCAGATTTTCTGCAGATTTTGGCCAAGACGTGTCATGTGACGTCATCACAACGCCAAAGCCCTTTTTGATTCACGTGCGTTTTGGCCGCAACAATCACAAAAAATAACTCTGTGAAATCCTGTAAAGACTGACTGTTAAATAAAGAAAAAGAGTGAGAGAACATAATGTTCTTCTTCCCATGATTTTTTAGAAAGTTGGAAGATGCAACTTTGTTTGAAATATTACAGATATTTCATAGTTTTTTGTATTTGTAACAGAATCGAGTGAAAGCTGTGGAAACTAAACATTTTTCATAACCCATAATGGATGACGCATGAAGAAAGATACTTCATGCATAAGATAAATGGATTCACACATTAATACAAAACTAATACGATTTTTAAAAAGGTATTAAATGATTATATTTCAAGGTAAAAAAAAAAAAAAAGAAGTTAATTATCTGAAATTTGCAGGTTGTTGTGAAGGAAAATGTCTTTTACCTTTACTTTACATATATTTCAGTTCAATTAAATTCAGTTTTATTTGTATAGCGCTTTTAACAATGGACATTGTCACAAAGCAGCTTTAAAAATTAAGAAATTTATAAATGTATCCTGTAAGAAATTACAGATTGCCACTAAACAGATTCCAATCTAAGGTAGTTGTTGGAAAAAGCTCATCCCTGAAAAAGGCTGAATTATCAAAGGGACAATACACCTCAGTCGCAGCAATATGTGTATAACACCACCTAAAGTGACATTCAATCAGTTATAGCATGGGAGCGGCAGTGGGACATCAAGAACCATCCCTGAACAAAGGGTTACGTGACTGTAATTTTCATTTGGAAAGACATCTGTCTAGACAATCCTATCACCTCACAATTTGGGGGTCACACCTGTAACGACATCAGTACTGTGAGAACGGAAAGTGATCACATCAAATGCTATCTTTAATTTACATTTAGAGTGAACCTTCATTTACATTACGTGCAGAAAACCTGGTTTGAAATGCAGTATAAAATGTGCTGATATTGTTCGGGGTTCACTTTGACTCCGATGAACCCGAAGTGCTTCATGTACTTTGTCACTGCCATGCCGCAATAAAGTTATTCTTTGTTGAGATCTTCGACATCCGCATCAGTTTTTCTTACAATCCCTAATGAGCAAGCCAGAGGCGACCGTGGCGAGGAAAAACTCCCTGAGAAGACATGAGGAAGAAACCTTGAGAGGAACCAGACTCACATGGGAACCCGTCCAATATTTGTGAAAGACAAATGGCACCCCAATCATGAAATCACCCATAAACAATGCATCATTAGGTAAAACCTCTTTAATTGAAAAAATAAACTAGTTACCAGTAGAGTAATGACATTGTTTTTTCTAAACTAAAGGTACAAACACATACACAAGCTCTTAACTGCAGTTACACATCTCGGCGCTGGCGTCACTAAAAGTTCTGCCAAGCACAACACGGGTGGGTACACAACATTAATCTTCACAAGTTGACACTTTAAGTGCTCACTGCAGGATTTAACAACAGTCAAGTGTGCTTTTTGCCATTAATCAACTAGTATATAGAATGCCATGTTTATGTCTCAGGATTGTGGCACTATGCTAGGTTTTGAGGCTTTCTGTGCATGTTGACTGATAATGACATCAGACAGAAGAGAATGCCATGCTTAAATCCCTCTGCCAGTGACCACAGTGATTTGTACTGTGCCAGTTGACGGTGCTGGAGCAGGTTTAATCCCATATGCTGATTAACCCTGGACTCACCATGGTGTGAATTTCTGTCCTGTCGTCCTTCACATGCGGCGCGGGACTCGCAGGCTCTTCGGCACTGCTAGCGAAAGGTTTTATGGAAGGGAAGCATGTCCTATTTCAACCTCAACAGGAATTCCATTTGCACTGGTATCAGTCACAGCAGTCTGGTCACTGCTGGAGAAACCATTAGCTCCTCCACAGCCAGGCTCCACGTTTTTGTGAGCGCTCTCACAAACGGCTAGCCGACCAAATATGAATTGGCAATTGTAAGCAGTGAACAATGAAATGCCAGCTTATAATATCAGCATGTCTATCTGTCTGACAGTGGTGCCAAGATTCAAGACGGTTTTGCGCCTCTGAGATCGTCAAGAGTTTAAGCAATGTTTGAAAAGGTGACGGCATAATACAAGCATATGGTAATAATTTGGCTGCATTAATGGCGGGACATAATCAGGCTGGTTTGTGGTACAAAATTACCACAGCTACTCATCATGTGGACCTGCGGCTGGGCTAGAAAGGATTAATGAGGTATGAGCTCGGGCATCGGGCCCAACTCGCCCACTCCTTTCCAGAGGCAAAACTCAGAAGCGATGCACTGAGCCGTAGCAAAAATCCGATTGCATTGCTTTGCATTTGTTTCTGACACTAAATGACGTTCACGTTTTGACCATTCAGAAGCTCTAAAGCAGGGGTTCTCAACCTTTTTTGGTGGGGAAGCGGACTGGGCTTGTGTGTCGCACTGCAGCGTATCAAAGTCGGAAGATTTAGTTCAAAAAGCTCATCTCACCTCAGCTGTTACATCCAACATACAGTAGATTGCTCATTTGATTTGATGCACATAATGGTACTGTGTCCCAAAAGTAACTGTTAACACATAATACCAACTGTACGCTTTGTCGGTTTGGTCGGGTTTCATGAGCGTAAATCCCATTTTTGCACCAGAATTTTGTGACTATATACTACTACTACTACTTAAAAACTCATCATGCAAAAATGCGCTTATTTTTATTTTAAAAATCAAACCCCATCTGCATCTTAGGCAATCCTAAGGTTGAGTACCTACAGTATACTCTAACAGCAGTCCAATATCCCTGGAGTAGTTCCAATTCCTGGAAAAACCGGTATTATCTCACGCTTGCACACTGATAACAATTCACACAACTCGGTTCATACGAAAGGTTTAGGGTTAGCTTTTGTACCTTTTCTTACAATGAAATTCAAGCATACTGTATGAGTGGAATTTATACAAATTGTTCATGATGTCAGTTTGGGGAAAGGCTTTAAGCATATGTCAATAGGTATGTTTTAGCCTTGCATTGTTTGGTAGGGCTTGTTAAGTTGAACTGGGCTTGAACTGTTCAGGTTCCCAATGTTCTGCCCAATAGCAGTATAGGGACATTTCATAAATGCCACGAATGCCTGACTGCTATTTCCCGCTCCACCACGAACACCTAATAGTCTCTTTGATTATATCTATTAGTGAAGGGGAAACAGGGGCCCCTGGGAACCACATGCTGAATGGACACTCACTTAAAAGAACTGCAGAGCTGGGACATTTCCTGCCACGATAATGCCTCTCAACCCAGATTCCCATTAGAAAGGCCTTGCATAACCTGGGATGGACTCTTGGCCATACTTGAGACAGGGAACAAGAAGGTGGTTTTGCCGAAGTTGGATTTATGCAGGAATGTGCGTCTGTGTTCTTTCAAGTAGGAAAGCGTGTATTAAGGCTGGAGAAGCACAACCTCATGTCCATGTCCTCTGAGGGTTGTACAACCATAGCATTCTGGTTACATCTGTGTATT
Source organism: Cranoglanis bouderius (assembly GCA_023630585.1). NCBI lineage: Eukaryota > Metazoa > Chordata > Actinopteri > Siluriformes > Cranoglanididae > Cranoglanis > Cranoglanis bouderius. Next base: position 5,381,727 of record CM042549.1, read on the forward strand.
TCACGAAAGGATCTAAGATTATGGTCAGGATTATGTTTTCCAGAACAGAAAGCCCCTCTACCCCCTCTACCCACAATAATTTATTTTCCAACCATAGTGAACAAACAGTTATGTGTATTGTTTTTTTTTTTTTTGTTTTTTTTTGCATATGGTAACCGCTTTATCCTGGTCAGAGCTGTGGTGGAACTGGAGTCTATCCTGGGAACATTGGGAGTAAGGCGGGAATATCCTGGATTGGGCTCCAGTCCATCGCAGGACATTATGCCCACACACATTAACACACTCAATTACACCTAGGGACAATTTAGAATCACCTATCCACCGACATGTTTTTGGAAGGTAACCAGAAAACATGTAGGAAACCAACACGGACTTGTGAAGGCGATGCAAAACAAGGAGAGTAACCTGAGTTCAGGATCGAACCCATGAGCTTTAAAAGTAAAGTACTGCTACTTCAGTAATAATTCACTTGAGGAAGAAGTTAAAGCAGTGAGCAAGACAATTACTCAAGTAAATAAGCAGTCTGGCGGAACAACGACTTGAGTAATTATTTTAGAAATTGACAAAACTATTCTGAAAAATGTTCTATATACAGAATATGAGGAAAGCATTTTTGAACAATCACGTTAACTAACCAAGTTAGCTGTTCTGAAGTGAACACTACCTAACCAGTACCTCCAGGATTTAGCAAATGTGCGATCGCAGAAAGGAACGCAAAATCAAGCAAACTCCGCAATATTCGGAGGAGCTTGCAATTTTTCAAAATGACCACAGATTCACACATCACAACGCGCATTCAGCCAAAGCCCTCTTCAATCCACGTGCATCGAACATGCGTACAGCTAAAAGGTCTCATTTGCCAACAAACATCACTGCGAAAGACAATTTTGTGCGCCAATTCAAGTAGTTTTCCACACAAAAAGCATAAAAAGCTCCACAAGGTGCATCACAAATTTATAAAATTTATAAAATTTAAAAAATAAGCAGTGAAATCAAGCATTTTTGGTCGCAACAATCACAAAAAAAAAAAAAAACTCCGCGAAATCCTGTATGGACTGCCTAATGAACACCAGCCAAATGCTGTTGGGGATTCAGTAGCATACTAGGTTCTTTAGCTATCTAGCTAGCTCGTGTTATTTCATACTACTATTTAGCTATCTAGCAAATATGGCCCTAGTAACCTGAGTGTTACCTACAGGTTATAGCAGCACTTAGATATATTTACCACAACAGGAAATTGCTATCATACTGTAAATGATCAAAAGATCTGGCTAGCTAGTCTTGCTCACTCATCTAGCTGGTTTACCATGTTTCCACAGGTGGGATGGTGAGCTGTGAAATGCTGATACGTCAACAGGTTTTGATTCACATAATTTGCAGATCGTCATCATACTATGTAGAAGCATTAAAACTGCACGTACCTGATAAATTGGGCTCATCTGTCTGCAGTGTCTCAGACACTGCTGCTGACTAACAATTTGGCACTTGAAGTGTCAGTCATACTCTAATGAAACTCACATGTCGTTCATTTAGGAGTTGAATGCTTTCATGCAACAGTGGTAAAAATAAATGTGTTTTTATTTTTTCTATATAAAAAACAACTCAAGTGAAAGAACTATGATTAAATAAAGTTCAAAAAAAGTACTTTTAAAAAAAGTGCAAAAAGAGTTGGTGCTCGCGTGCTAAGATCTAATGAAGGGAAAGAGTGGTGGACGGGTGGATGATGGGATCTGCGATGCTACCTTTCATGCTGTCTTCAGTCTGGGGGGAACACTTGCGGTTTGCGGTTACGGAAGCATCTGTAACTACACAATGAGCGCTAATTGTCCCTCGATAGAAACAAAAACAAACTAGGAAAAGCAACCAGGTGGGTGTGAAAGAAGGATCTGAAAAAGAGAGAGAGAGAGAGAGAGAGAGAGAGAGAGAGAGCGCTGATTAATGCTGTTGACTGTACTGTCATGCTGGAGTTAGATTTGGCTCGGGTGGGTTGTGTTTTTGTCCTAAATATAAGTTTATTTAGCACAGTGGTTTCTGGCTTGCTGAGGTCCAGACTTTGTTCGAGCACAAACAGATTACTGTGAAATATCCTGCCTTGTTTTCCAATGTTCAGTACAGTAATTTGTCAAAATTGCTAAAAGATTGCATACGAGAACATGGGTGTAGCCATTTATAAATGACTAATTTCATAACGAAATGAATGTAATTTTCCTCCAGTCATTTATGCCTTGTTAAGCATTTTAATAAAACCGCTTAGCAGAGCTACACCATGTGTGATGCATATAAAATAACCAATACGTTCAATGCTTCTTCGCTCGTTCGTCTTCTGTAAGCACTTTATTCTGGTCAGGGTTTCAGATCCAGAGTCTATCCCAAGACATTAGGCATGGGGTAGGAATACACCCTGGATGCCTTGCCAGCACCATGCACACATACATTCACACCTTAACATAGCCAGTTCATATGGACCATATGGAGAACATGCCTAGAAACAGACAGAAACCTGAGATTGGGATCAAATCAGGGACCATAAAGCTGCTAGGCAACAATGCTACCCAATGCACCACTATGCCCTTTATATGTCGAATACAATACGCATGGAAAACATTAAAGGATTACAACCACAAAGAAACACAATCAGTCTCATAGTTTTACCCTGCCATACTTGATCCTGGAACAATAACTCCAGCAGCCTCAGGAACACCCTTTACATCAGATACTCCGAAAATAGTCTAAGACCAGATGTGATATGAAGTTATAAACCCGATGACTGTTACTTGAATTATGGAACTTGGAAACCGATCCAACAGACAGTCTAGTCAAACATATTACTGCACTGTTTATCTGTTCGATGATCTCCCTGACTATATTTGGATGATAAAGCATTTAATTAAACATGATTAGCTGCTGTGTTGATCTTCTGATGAACACTTACATATACGGTCAGCGTGACATCCGCTGTAAGAAGCCTTAAATAGCCTGAGAGAAGAGTTCAGTGCTGGACAGGACAGGAATGTGGTGCAACCTGAACATCACCAAAGGCCTCAAAGTGATGTGTAGAAATGTTAAAAATGAAAGGTTCAGAGTGAAAGGTTGTCAGTTACGTAGATTTTTCTTTTTTTTTTTTTTTTCCCAGGGTCCGGGTGTCAGCCGAGCAAAAATGACAGAAATTACAACGCTGCTTTAAACACGTCAATCAAATGGCAGACAATATGTGATGCGCATTCAGCACATCTTAGACATCTTAGATCGAATGAATATTCCAGAATATTCCTGTAATGCTTAAAAAAAAAAAACCTCAGCTTTGCTGAATTAGACTTAATTTAATTATTCATCAGTGGATCACATGAATCATTTCAAAGCTTTGCTCCAACATATTCCGAGATTAACTTTAAAAGGATTCTGAAGATTCATGAAAGAAAAGAGATTAAAAAGACTGAGCTCTGAGCTCAGATGTTTCGGTTTACATCCTGTTTCTCTTCATTGATGTACAGTGAACAGCCCTCAGTGCAGTTATGATAAATTGAGTGTACGATCAGTAGTGCTTGACCAAAGCACAGCATTATAATCCAAACACATGACAAAATGCAAACCATGGAAACATCAGAAGAAATGATGCCTAACCAGACATGTTTCAAATTAATTTCAGAACAAACAACAGTTTCTGCTATACCATAAATGGCATTCTGAAAATCATTTTTGAAAATACAATAACCCGAATAAGCACATATACTGTAAATCATAAACTGATGAGCTGCTTCTATTCACCTCTCACTGACCCGAGATTGAATACTGACACGGTCGTGATGATGTCACGTGGGTTAGGTCATAAGTTTTATCACCTCGTTAAAGAACAGTCAGTGACCATACAAAGTCATTTTCTGTCATATTTGATTTATAATAACCCGAGCGAACCATCTGTCTATTTGCTGTGCAAGTCAGCACATAGTCAGTCATCAAATCATTTTTCAATACATCCACTACCATTTTCATTGCCCCATCCCATCGAAAATGAATTAATTATTTTTTTTCATTAAATGTTTCTGAGCGAAATGTATTCAGTTAAATCAAAAGCATAAGAAACAGAAAAAGGCTGAACGCACAACAAGACTTCACTAATACACACGGTAAAACAGAGGAAATTAATGCATAAACGAATCAGGAAAACATGTAACAGGTGAACACATTCAGGGAAGGAATGGTTAACCAACCAGAAGCTCAATCAACTCATTCTGTTCATTAATACTATTCTATTGATAAAGAATATTTACATTATTAACAGGTTTTGGAAACAATGTTGTAACAATCATATAGCCTAAAGTTTGTGCTTATTTACAGTGTGCATAAAAAAGATCCTAATAATATAAAATATCTTTATTAATACTGTAAGTCCTGTTTTTATTTTTTCAATTCTTTACATGATGAATGAATTGATTTTCATTTGTCATTTGTCATAATTCATGTATTTTCACATGACCCCCCCCCATGATTTATTTATTTTTACGTTTATTTACATGATTCATTTTCCAACGATGATTTCTTCATATGATTCGTTTATTTTGAAGTGATTTTTTTCCCACATGAATAATTTTTAACGTGATTTGTTTACACATGATTCATATATTTTTTTCCGTGATTTCTTCATATGATTTATTTATGCTCGTGCCTTTCCTCCCCACATTATTCATTTATTTTCACATGATTTCTTTACACTATCCCTTTATTTTCGCTTTTCATTTTTTACATGATCCATTTTCGTGTGATTTTTTTCCACATGGTTATTTATCACATATTATTCACATGATGCCACATGTTCGTTCCTAAGTCAAGTTTCTTTCAGTATGTCTGTACTACTAGGATTATGGGAATCATGTTTTAAAAATACATAATTAAGTGTATGTGTCTGTGGGTGAGAGAGTAAGAGAGAGTAGAGAGCACAAGAGTAAGTGACAGATTAAGAGATTAAAACAGATGATAAGGCAGAAAACGCAAAGTAAGAAAGGGATAAAATAAAGAGAAGAAACTGAAGAAATCTGGCATTACAGCAAATTCTAGATTGTGCCTATATGCTTCCGCATGCTATAAACAGAGAAACAAAAATAAATAAATAATAAATCTAGCAAAAACACACCTTTGATCCCACAGAGGAGGGGTTTCTGTAAGATGCAGCAAAGTACAATTCTGATTCTCCCATTGGCCGCAGCAAGGTTCCCACAGCCCATCATTGGCCGATAAGTCACACCGAATGGGGTTTGGAGATAAATCTTGTTGGCATAATAAAAAACAGATTGCTGTGTGTCAACAATAGCCTCATGTAACTTCCCTCCTTCCCTCCCTCCGCTTCATCCCGCTGTTTCCCATTGTCTTCTCCAGTAAAAACAGCCTGTCACATCGCTCTCGCTGCTGATAACTTTTCTAGACAAAATGCAGCCTTGTTTGTTCAGCCATTATGAAAAAGAAACGTTTTCTCTCAGAATACAAAGTCTAGAAGTCCCACGGTTGCTTGTCGTGTACCAGCAGTCTATAAAAAGACCATGGGGGGGGGGGGGGCAAGACTGGCAGACAACAATCTCTGTATAATATCGTATTAATTGTTGCCATTATTGTAGATTGCTTGGAGGGAGTTGCTGATTGGGTTGGCCTGACAAAGTGAGCATGTGGTGCCACTTAGAGAAGGTCACGAGTAGGCCTGATCTCTAGGGCCTCGCTGTCATCTAGGGCAGTCAGGAAGAGGACGGATCAAATAGTTCTGCATGATTTTGGAAGCCAAAGTCAAGCCCATCTCTGTTGCTTTCACTCCATATAGATTAACCTCGTCACCTTTCTCACGGTATTTACTGTAATACACAACCATACCTCTAAATCAGGAAAAGAATCTCTCTCGCGAGGCATAACAGACATGTTTAGAAAGCAATGACTGGCATCCGGCAGGTCACAAGTGGACTAGTGCTCAAATGAAAGTTCTCTTATGGCAAAAACCGTCCCAGGAGAATGCACAAATCCTACTCACACACACAATCCACACGTAGACACAACTGTGCATTGTTGCACTCGAGCCACTGTCGCCTGACAAGCATCCGAAACTTGCCACTCCAGCATCATCTAACTAAATGTGTCACCATCGCTGACTAAATAAAGAGCCAGTTCCCAGTGAATATTTTCCTAAGCCATTGGAAACGGCATAACCTTGAGATCGGATGTTATGCAACATCACACAGGTGAGTCTTAAGCAGCATATAATGTGAGAGTGATTGATAGAGACTTACACATCCAGAGGATTAAGGTGTGTGAAAACATGTGCTCAGTGTTTATGATTTACTCATCTTGGGGTAAATGGTAGCCAATCCACCTTTAATCCACCAGCTCCAGAGTTCCTGGTTTGATCCTGGGCACAGGCATCCATCAAAAAACACACCAATTACCATTGATTACAATGAGAGAAATACACTGATGCATGGCGATGTGTTAAAATTCCACTTCACTGGCTTGAATATTTAATGAAACCTACAGGACTCTAATGGAATCATTTGTTCATTCATCTTCAGTAAATGCTTTATCCTGGTCAGGGTCGCTGTGGATCTGCAGACCATTCCGGGAACACTGGTTGCAGGATAGGAATACACCCTAGCAACCTGGCCAGGGCATGATAGGACCATGTTTCAGCCAATTAGAGATGATTTGCCAATGATGGGTGGAGGCAGCTCAGTGGTTAAGACTTAGCAGACCTACTGATCAGAAGGCTGTGTTCATATCCCAGCACTGCCAAGCTACCACTGTTGGGTCCCCAAGAACAAGGCCCTTCATTCTCTCTGCTTATACCACACATCATCACGCCTACAACAAACTAGTAGCGTTTATTAATGTTTTCCTTCGGCTGCCAAAATACTCTTGTAAATTTGGCACATTAAAGTAAATTCACATTCCCACCTGTCCACCTCCATCGAACTCAATTGCGTTCCTAGAAAGTCTGAACAGATGTGGCTCAATAGCAGTGATGACTGGCCATAATATACATATTGTGAAGACACCACTGGGTTCCACTCTTGTCAGCCAAGAACAGGAATCTGAGGTTACAGTTGGCACAGGTTCACTGAAACTGGTCATTTGATGGTCGGAAAAATGACTAATGTTCGTACAGTTTTGTGAACCTCTGCCCACTGTAGCCTCAGATTCCTGTTCTTGGCTGACAGCAGTGGAACCAGATGTGTCCTTCTGTTATTCTAGCTCATCCACCTCAAGGTTCGACATTTTGTGCATCCTGGGATGCTTTTCTGTTCACCGTGTTTGTAAAGAGTGGTTATATGAGTGTAGATTGTAGACTTCCTGTGAGCCTGAACCAGTTTTTCCTAAAATGAACTCTAGAGACTTTTGTACTTGAAAATCTCAGGAGATCAGCAGTTTCTAAAACACTCAAACCAGCTCATCTCTCACCACCAATCGTGCTATGATCAGTGTCACAGAGATCACATTTCCCCCAGCATTCTGATGTTTGATTGGAACATTAGCTTAAAATCCTGACATGCATCTGTATGATTTTAGGCATTGCGTATGCTGTTATCCAATTGTCCAATCAGCCAATCATGTGGCAATGCAACTATGTTGCAACTGAACTCATAAATGTGACACTCATTGAGATCACCACAAACGGTCTCCTGAGGCGGAATGGATATCTTGCTTTTTATGCAGATCCAGCAAATGAAGAAAGCAATGCCCATGCGTATACACATCTGCATACAGGCCTGATCATCTGTAAAACAGCTGTTTGGGCAGTACCTGTGATCTGGAATCCTGAAGGTTTAGCAAGCTCAGCTCGAAACATATGCCACAGATTAAATTGGATATGAAATGGAGCAGAAATGGGAAATGTTAGAGAATGTAATGATCTAGGGATCATTTAACTTCATAGTGACTATAAGATGGACTGCAGGCAATATGATTAATTCTAAAAGCAGCTGAAATATATCTAGTTCATGTTGGACTTGGACTATTATCTGTGCCAGACCTTTGTCTCTGGCAATATAATTTAATTTTATAGGCTTACCAAGTAAATATTTTTGGTCTTCTTCTAGTAGTTCTTATTAATAACAGCTTCTTTAAGCTGCACATGTAGGACACGTAAAATAACAGAAATAAACAGTGAGCACATTGCAGGTTCATATGAAAATTTCAAGATAGAGTACATTATAAAGCAAATGTTAAAGAAAAAAGTTTTTTAAAAAATTGTAAAAAAAACCAAAAAAAAAAACATTATGTTCTTAACACTGGCTGTAAGCTTTTGTAGTTAAAGAGAAACTCTTGTCTGCTAAATAGTTTTTAGCTGATTAGATCAGGGCACCAAGTGGAAAATCTCACCCTTTTGGTTATAATGTTCTCTCGGATGTTTGCTAGAGAAAAGCAGTAACCTGGTTATTTCTCAAGCACAGTGATGCAGCTAAATGAACACATCAGATCAGATCAAGTGATTACAAGGAAGTGTGAGGTCTCACTTTGATCAACTGTCTATAGAGAACAGAAAAACTTGCTTTGTACATTAGAAAATATAAGTATTATCTTACTTTTATACATTTGTGGTGGTCTGGGAAACCCGTCAGATGTCACTACAGCTGAAATAAACTATAACAACATACTTACACCTCTAGTTTAAGTGAAACAAATATATTTCACACACAAAAAAACAACATGAAATGTTTTTATTTACCTTCTAAACCTGCACATAGGGCTATAAAATGGTTGTGGGTTAGGAATAAAGAGACAGATTTCATGGTTGGTGTCAATGAATCCTGCTTCATGTTCCATCTCTGCACTGACTACATCTCGGACATGGTTTGCACCTGTGTCTGGTTTGTTCATACCTCTTCTTTACCATTTTTGCATTTCCTAGGTCCTTGTTTTCCTAGTTGTCCATCTGCTGTGCTTGTCCTTCTTTTAATTAGTAATTTTTCGTGTTAACCCTTGGCTGTTTAATTTATCACCTTTTACTCTAGTCGTCTGCATCAGGGCCAAGATTTTCTTTTTCTTTACCACAAACTAAGACTCTTTGTGTACAGTATATCCTAGTTGTGGTTCTTGTTTGTTACATAACAATATGAAGAACTACTGATATGAATAATTCTCAAATCTGAGAATCCACATCATCCACATTCCACAACATTAACGTAACTGCTGTACAAAAAGCACGGTATTTCATGCAAAAAAAAAGAATTAAAAAAAATCATTAAGAAATTGCTGTGGTATAAGAGGCATAAAACACTCCAGGACATGGAGTTATTGGAAACTAATCAACTTCAGGGTGGTAACAGTAACTCTGCTTCAGATCGGGTTGCGTTACACCACCACGTTGTTGATTATTTTCCTATAACATCATGCTCCAAGTGTTTTATTCCTTAATTATTTTTCTTTTCATTTTCATTCCTGCCATTTTATACCAATAGTTATTTCTTCAGTATCTGTCAACATAACAGATTTGTGGAATTCTGGGCCTGAATCTGTGTGAAACTCCGCCATTGTGCTGTGGTACGGAGGTTCTCAGTCTCGAACAGCCAACTCAAGCAGAGGCATTAGACTGGAATAATCTCACTACAGAAGTAGCGAAAGGTTAAATTCACAAAGCAGATCTAAGGGGGATTTGATGACCATCTGCGATAGTATCGGCGAGATGAGAACCAGATGAGGTGGCGTGGCGTATCACTCCCTGGAAAGAACAAAACATCATTAAAACAAATGAAATTAGATCTTAAAGAGTGTTTAGGAGTCATGTCAATGCAGACTCTAATAAAGCACTGAATAAACCTCAATCTAGCTGACATTAAGAAGAATTTAAGAACGGTACCACTTTGCTTCAAATTTGTTTATTCATTTTCAAAGGTTTTCATGTAAGGAAATGTGGATTATCTTGCATTTTCTGTTCCAAAATGAAACATTCCTCAGCTACGAAAAAGAGCACTGTGCTCCCTGAAAAGAGTGTGGCAGGAAACTTAACCTTTGGGGAGTGTTTAAGTGCAGGCTGGCCAAAATAATTACTTCTGCATTATTATTTTCACAGCATTGGACTTCCTATTCTAGCTTTACAGCTCACTCAGGCAACTTTGAACATGTGCAAATTTTGAAAAGCATGCCTCTTTCTTTATAAAGGCCGTTATTACTTAAGGACACATTATGTCAAAAATAAATAAGCATTTCTGACCTGATTCTGATCTATGATTGACCTGTTGACTGGGATGGGTTGGGGTATGCTATGTATGTGACACTCCTAATCTCCATCAGTCATCAACCTGCAACAAAACAATGTAAAAAATGTCCAAGCCACCAGACAGGCCCGGTCAAGATGGCGCAAGTGCACAAGTATTTGGGTTACCCTCCATGACTAATGTTTGAGTCTCAGGAACAGAGGCATAGGGCGAACATATGGAGACAGAACATCATCAATCAAACACCTTTTTCAGAATCTGTAGCAGGGTTGTGAGGGTGAAGAGGGACTGTTGTACCTGAGCAGACAGGAGATTTTGAGCGGAAAAGGAAGGTAGACAGGTTCTTACAGGTTCTGTGGAATGCATATAGATTAGGGAGCTGGACAGGCTCTTACAGATTCTCAGTAGAATAAGAATATGGTTTAAGTCAGAATCAATAAGCAAGAATGGAACATTTTACCATTGTGCGACTTACTTAAGAGCTTACCCTTCTGTCCAAAGCTACTTCTCATTTAGAGTCTAAGCACATTTGACTTGTTGATATTGAGGAAGAGGTTGTCAGTGTACCATGCCGTGAGGACTTTCACCCTCCTTAACATCATTCAAGGCCCATGACTGTCGTGCTGTCGGCAAACTTGATGGAAGGGTAAAAACAAGTGGAGCACCTGGGTTTAAACTGAGCATAGAACTGACAGTTGGAGGTCTGCCTGTCGGAGGTCTGCAAGTCCATTCATCTACTTCTGCTTGGAGCTTTCTGACATTGTAGATGGTCTCACTTGTATATCCTAAAGATCTAACTTCCCCAAAACAGTTAATGCTCAAGTCTCACCCTTGCTTCAGTGGATAAGATCACCCGGATACTGTAGATTTGTACTTAAGAACTGCTGCTGTAATCATAAATACGGTCCTGTACTCATCCCAGGACTCTTATTCAAAATACTGTTTGACTTTATAGTATACACTTACAGATGAAAGTAATGATGGTTTCCTTTTGTCAAGGTTTCTTCCTCAGGTAAATCTCTGTTTGTCAAATTTTTCTTCAACACTGTCACCTTTGGCTTGCCTTTTAGGGATTTAAATCTCAATCAGAAATATGGATTTCTGTGAACCCACTTTGTGACAACGACTACTGTTAAACAGTCTAAACAAATAAAATGGAATTGAATTGATTCGAGTGCTGGGAAGATGATGGTAGTAGGCAAAATTACGTGTATGCTGATATGTGAAGGTTGCTTTTGATTTACACCATGATTAGCCTCATTATGCTGGGACTCAATGCAATGGGGCAGTAGTTGATTTTTCAGGCATAGTAGCTGTAGTGTTAAAGCAGATTGGCATGGTATCCTGGGTTAGTTACTGAATGGCGCAAGCCCAGAGTACACATCCTGGGATGCCATCTGGTCTGGCAAATTTATGGAGGTATACTATAGTCAAGAGATTTCTCACGTCATCTGAGTATTTGATTTGAGCTGGATAATCTTTGGCAGGAGACAAAATTAATCTACAGTGTTTGGTCAGGCAGATTGTCTTGTTTGTCCCATATGCCCTGCTTCTGTCCCTGTTCATCCTTTTGTCACTTTTTACTCTATTTAGCATTTTTTTGGTCTTAACTCCTGCCTGGTATTCTGTATTTACATATACAAATTGCCACTCACACCTTTTTTTTCATGCCTGTGTTCAGAACCAGGCTATAAACTGTGTTAGGGGAAATCCAAGACTCTTATTCAAACACATCTTGCCTCAGACTCCTGCACCCACACGACAGGAGCTCGATTTTTGTTGATGCATTCAAATTTGGTTACTGTCGCGTTTTTTCCCCTTTCACATTTATATCTGATCCTGTGGTTGATACTGTTTGACAAAACATCCCAATCTGTCAAAACAGTCAAAACTGTATTTTTTCAGCTCTACTGTTTTCATTGCTGATTTGAAGCATTTCAGGAGCTGTATATACAGTACATGAAGAGCACAGGGAAAAAATAATAATTTGGAAAGGATATATATATATATATATAGTATTGAAATTTGCTATGCTTGAAATTCATGCTGTTGCAGAGATCTGTGGCTTACTGGGGGGGGGGAAATCACAATTTCAAATTCACTCATAGCTTCACAGTTTAGCAGGTTTTTGTTATTTTGTTGTAACTGGAAACCAGCACTCTGCAAAAAATATTGTGTTTGTATTTACTCGCTGTTTGATTTTAAAGGAGGACGTTGGTTAGTTACTACTCTAAACAGCATTCGCACAGCTTTCAGACAAGACCTTTTGACCAATCATACATTTTGTTATTCAGTCCCTATGTGAGTTATAATTCTGGTCATTCAGAATCAAATGACTGTATATGAGACACTATTTAAAATAAGGCATTTTTATTGAAATCTAGGTTTCAATAAAAAATTTTTAAAATGGTAAAAATAGGCATTGATCTCTAAGACCTTTAATGCCCTGCTCACTGGCTTCCTCATTCACAGATTGCTACATGTGCTAAATGCAAATGCAAATTGTACTCAATTTGTGCCTACTTGTGCCTCAGGGAAGCAGAAGATCAGAGCCTGGAGCCATTGTTGGTGTTCGCATGATTTTGTTTAACCAGTACCATGTGTATTTATAGGCATATGCGGTTCTCTGTTCTGTTTACAGAGTAGGAAGTATGTTTCCTCTCGGAGATAAATGAGGAGAACTGACTATACTGACTATTTCTGAGCATTGGTGGACTAATTACAAGAAAGCACTCAGGCGCAGGGGCCCAGTAAAACACTAATCAAGTGAATCAGGACAGGAAAATATGCTTCAAATAGCCATTTTACAAGCTTTGCTAAAATGGCTTTTGCATTTTACAAGGACTTCCTCACGCTCACCAGATGAATGCTAAACAGGTACCAGTAATTGGAGAAGAAATGCATGTGCACATTTAAATAGAGCGTGGAATATGTGCGAATTCTGTCCTAGACCTCTGTTGCCATTGGCTGGGGTCCTAATTAATCAGAGCTTTCAAGGAATAATCCCCCTGGCCCAAATGAAGCACAGGGACATTCTTCATCACAGAAAATCTAAACAGAACATTCTTTGGTTGAGTGCAAAAAAAACCATTAAAGTGGATGATATATCTAAAGCCAGGATAACTTAATATAGTATGTGTTATTACAAATTAGAGTACATTAAGCAAGATTTTTTACATCTATAATAAACAAGGCATTATTATGTCTATTAAATCTGTCGAGACTCAATTATTTAAACATATGGTGTGTTTGACTTGAATAGGAATGAAATAGAGGTTAGTTAGTGATAAAATAGTGCATGAAACTGTAACTCCAGACTAAAAGCTGGGTTTTAAACCTAGAACATTCCATGAATACCAAATGCAAAAGTGGTAATGCTACTTTGAGGTATTAGACTTGCCATTCGACTTTCAGCAGGTGTTTTTTTTTCTTTTCTTTCGGGAAGTGCTGATTGAGATTTGGATCCGCAGAGCTCCTATTTGCACCCCAAGGACTTAGGATCTTCACATCAAAACCCACTAACGACAGATATTCTCAGCGAGAGCCTAACACACAGAAAAACAGAGAGCACTTGAGCATAACACTGAGGCCCTGAATACGGGTTTGGCTGGTGATATTTTGGTCGAGTTAAGGTGGTCTGAAAACAGCTGCATCCTCCAGTTTCATCACCCACGCAAAACAGGTTTCAGCCAAGTTCTCCACAACAACCAGTTTCCACTTGTGGCATATCAAAGGACTCATCAGCGGTGGCAAAAACAAGGCTTTATCAGATAATGCTGTCTCTTAAAACAGTGATATAACATCAGTTTCCATTTATTCACTCTTACCTGCCATCACAAAACCTTGCCTACACACCCCAAGCATCGCACTGTACACATCTCTCATCTGTCTCTCATCTGTAGGGTTAATGTCTTGTTCAACTTTTTAGTGTCTGAGCTGCCTCTTAAATTCTGTTGAAACCCAGCACAGTATTTGTAATTTGTAAACCAACATTTACCAATCAATGATTTACCAATCATTCTTAAAAATAAAGCTGCCAGAAAAACATTCTTTAAAATGACTGATTTCCTAAAGAATGTCTTGATTTTTTTTTTTTAAACCAAAATTGTTGCCGTTGAAAAATTACGGACCACAAGGTTCTTCAGAAAGACTAAAGAAACATTTCTTTCTTGAAGAAGCCACTAATTGATCTACGGAACGAAACGCTCCTCTGACCATATTACCTAAAAACATGTTAAGCTGTGTGTTTCAGTAAATGTTAAGCAGGACCCGTGTTGTGGACAGAGTGTGTAATTATGAACGCTGGTGTGGAAACATTGGGTTAGAAGTAGTGGCAGTAGTGCGTGTGAGTGGAATGGCATCTGGTGGGTTGGTGGTTTGGTGGGTTGTACTTTTTTTTCTCCCATCAGGCCCCACAAATGTCTTCGCATGTGCCTGGAAACGTATTCATCCACCTGCATGCAGCATGGTATTTCATGCTTCAGCATCACACTGAACCTTCCCAGAGAGAACATGGAAATGAACATGGAATATGTAAAAGGAAACAAACATGGAACACAGAAACAAACGGAACACAGAAAAACTAAATTAGAACATAGAAATACACATGGGACAAGGAAATGGACATGGAACATGAAAATGAACATAGAACATGGAAGCAAAAATGTAGAACACGGACATGAACATGGAATAAGGAAACAAACATGGAAACAAACATGGAACACTGAACATGAGAAAAATCATGGAATGTGGAAACAAGTACAGAACACAGAAATGGATATGGAACATGGAAATGCACATATAACTTAGAAACATACGGTACTGTGCAGAAGGTTTAGGCATCCTATTTTTTAATATTTTTTTAATTAAATGTTACTGAAAAATGTTTGTGTCATTAAAGAAAGCAGCATATTACATAAGAGACAATTTTCAGACAAAAAAACACAATGAATGCTGCTCGGTTTTGCTGAAAAAATAAGAAGGAAGTGCAAAAGTCAAAGTCTCCAGAAGAACTGTGGCTGGTTCTGCAAGATGCTCAGTAAAACTTACCAGCTCATTTCCTTATAAAACTGCACCAATTGTACCAGAGACTACTATTTTAATTTTTTTGTAACACGAAATATTGACTTTGTTTCATTTACTACTGTTTACTGCTCTTTACAGTATTTTTTTAAAAATGTAGAAACATTTAATTTCAGGCTTCAAAATATTCCTGTATACATGATTGTTCCAAGTATGCCTGAGTTGCCATTCCTAAATACCTAGCCTACAGCTAAGCATCTGTTAGCACCCACAATTCATTGCCGACTTAACAGTCCTCTCAGTGGATTTTCTGAACAAGGTGTTTACATGCAACACATTTCCGATTAAAACAGGCATATTCCAGGGGTGGGATTCAGAATTTGGGGAATCAGAATATTGTATTAATCTGAATCGGGCAATCGATTGCGGTGTTTACACGACTCAGTACCAATTAGAATACTGCCAAATTCCAACTAATATCAGAATATTGATGTGCATGTGAAGGTAATCATTGAATGAGCATGGAAATGAATGGAAATGAACATAGAACATAGAAACAAAAATATGGAACACAGAAGTGATCATGGAAGACAAAAGTATACGTGGAACGCAAGAACAAACATGGACTATGGAAATGAACTTGGAACACAAAAAGTTAGTATGGAGAGACATAAATGAGCAAATAACATTAAACATGGAAACATGAAAACGAACAAACATGGACCACGGAAATGAACACAGAATATGGGAATTACCGTGGAGCATGGAAGTGAACATTTGAGAAAATTCTGATAACAGACAGAAAAGCTTGAATGTACTGGCAAAAATGGCATCCTTAGTTAAGAAGCTAAGGGCATTACTGGAAATGCTCTAATCTAACAACCAATCACTTCTTCTCTGTTGGTGTTTTCAGAGCCGTTCAGTACTTCCAACTATGAATACATACTCACCACTTGGCCCGTTTTTTTATTTTATTTTATTTTTATCTTCATACATAGCAGACAAGTCTAAACAGGTTCTCAAGAGACATGCGACTAACACTGCTTACAATAACACTTACGCTCAAGTCAATTGCAACATGCAGACTCATAACAGGAATGGGAAATGATCAGCAATGTAAACACAAATCACTGAAGGAACACATTATAAAACACAATGTACTAGGAGAAGACGCAAAAGGCCAGTTTTAACAAGGGTACTTGATGTCAGACAATGTCCGTACGATACACAAAATACACTAAAATGGCTGGAAGGCCAAAAAGGGCAAGAGCAACTGGTGTGATATCGCAAAGCAACAACTTCCTCTTGGCTCACTACTGCACGTTCAATGCCAGCCTGTGATTTTACATCATTATGCAAGTGTATTTAAAAGAGATATGTTCCTGGATAATCTTAGCATGTAATCAGGGTTTTCTCACTGGATTAGCGAAACCCTGGGAAGAGGGAAAGTGATGAAAATCTAGTAACCGATTGTGGATGTTCAAAGTTGCTCTGCAGTGGCATTAGTCTGACTAATAAAATAAGCGAAAACTAATAAAGTAGCTCTTGCAATTTGAAAAGAACGTTACTGTTCTTCGTTTTAATGTGCCACATCTAGCTAAGGTGATTTTTTTTTTTCTTTCAAAACTTGAACTTCACTGCGAGATGAGCTGTGTCAAAACAGCGAGCATATATCATATTGCCCTGATTGCTCATTAGCGTGAAACTTTAGCCTCGTTCCTGGTGCACCTCGCTCATTTACTGTGCACCCATCACTGATGGGTTTCCCCGTAATGTGAGGTCATCTTTAGCGACGTACGTCGTCAGAGAAAAGACCCAAGTCAATTAGCATCCCTCTGATAAGCGAGCGATTAGCTCCAGAGATAAACGTCTCGCTAACACTTAATCTCATTGGAAGCCATTGGCTGAAGGTGTCCTACTCTTTAATGAACACTCAAGCAGCCATCATTTGCGACCAATTCTTCGTCCGAATGCGTCACCGCTGGATGATATCACTCGTGTTTCTATCAAGCGGAAATGAGAAAAATGGACTTTAACGACCCTGTTTATGCACAGCATTAAAACAAGAATTAAGAAAGAGAGATGAAAAGTGGTGATAAAGGTAACATGGGAATCTATGACACAGATTATCTGTGAATGTGGCAGGAAGTTAACAGTTATTGGCAACTTGAAACTGTGAGGTCACAGGACTACGAATAATTTAATGGCACTTTGGATTCAGTAAGAAATATTAAACTGCCGGATAACTTGTTTTACTAAAGAAAATCTTCATTACTATGTGTGTCATGTGATGGCGTTAATCTGCATTATGAACATTATAATATGAAGATATTTTATTTTTGAACATGAAATGTTTCCTGGAATGTAACGAGTTGGCTAGTTACTGTACATGGAACCTTTTTAGAGGAAACAAACTATATGATAAAAAAAAAAATAATAATAATAAAAAAAAAATTCCATGGACTGCTAAGTTTTAATAAACTTTTTCAGTCACTGAATACACATCTCCGTCCTGCCTTGTTTTCTTTTCGCTTGCAGTTGTGCACAGGCATGCTGGCGCCAAAATTATGATGGTTCAATGAAACAAGACAGACAGAAATTAAAAAGCATGGTTCACATGGGTTCCATTTAAGCTGCAAGAACATGCAACCACATGCATCAGTGTGGCCTTGTTTGCTTTTAAATAACAGGTTCTAATATTACATGCAAGATTGTGCATCAGGTGTTTTCACTGTCAGCTTATCACCACGACCATTCAAATGTAGCTGGCTCCATGATTGGAAAACCACTTTTAGAAGTCTGAGACTAAAAGTAATCAAGGTATAAACATTCGACATTATATTCGAAATGACTTTTGCTTCATCGGTCTAAAAAAAATATATGAGGTGTTCTTTCAATCAACACACGTGTAATATTATGGTTAAATTTAGGGCCGCGTAATACGCTCACAATCCACTTTACATCTGCACATTCAAAAGACCAATATTCCAATATTCCACTGCCCACTGTAGCCTCAGATTACTGTTCTTGGCTGACAGGAGTGGAGCCCAATGTGATGATCTGCTGTTGTAGCCAATCTGCCTCAAGGTTTGACATGAGATGCTTTTCTGCTCACCACGGTTGTAAAGAGTTATTATTTGAGTTACTGTAGCTTTCCAGTCAGATAAAATCAGTCATTTTTGTTAATAGTTTAAAGTCCTTAATGTTTTGTAGGTTTGTTTTGTTTTTCTGAACATTTGAAAAGATCATCTGTAATGATAACCATTCACATTCACAACACAAATGGGAGAGGTCACTTTTATTCTTCAAATTTGCTAATATACACCGATCAGCCATAACATTAAAACCACCTGCCTAATATTGTGTAGGTCCATCTTGTACCACCCAAACAGCTCTGACCCATCGATGCATGGACTCCACAAGACCTCTGAAGGTGTGCTGTGGTATCTGACACCAAGACAATAGCAGCAGATCCTTTAAGTCCTGAAAGTTGCACGGTGGGGCCTCCATGGAGCAGACTGGTTTGTCAACACTTGTAACTCTTTGTCACGTTTGTCAAACCATTCCTAAACAATGTTTGCAGTGTGGCAGGGTGCATTATCCTGCTGAAAGAGGCCACTGCCATTAGGGAATATTGTTGCCATGAAGGGGTGTACTTGGTCCGCAGCAATGATTAGGTAGGTGGTACATGTCAAAGTAACATCTACATGAATGCCAGAACCCAAGGTTTCCCAGCAGAACATTGCCCAGAGCATTACACTACCTCCTCTGACTTGACTTCTTCCCATAGTGCATTCCTGGTGCCATCTCTTCCCCAGTTAAGTGACCCCATCCACATGATGTATCAATGACCAAAGACGTAAAAGAGTTAGTGCTACAATCCCACTGTCGATTATTTTATATAACAACATATCAGACATGTTGTGGCAAGTCTGCGACAAGTTATCTCTTACATTATAACAGCTATAAAAAGTCATTCCCATACAAGTCTGTCTTTTTTCTCTCTCTCTCTCTCTTGAAGTTAAAGACAAAAAAAAAATCACAGCTTTTCATGTTACTGAGAAACCGCAAAGACCTCCATCCCTCATGTTGGAAAATGTTATCTATTTAATCTCTGATTTACCTCTTAGCGCTGACAGTAGAGACTCCAAAAATGCTAAATAAACATCTGCTCACATAAAACGACCATCTCAACAATTTCAAGATCTGTTTATGTGGAGCATCCGCTATACAAGTCCCTGTGTATGTTGTTCCTATAGAAACGATAACGTATTAGAGCAAGAGCATTAGTATAAACCCGTGATTTGTATTACGGCAGGCACTACTGCCAGAGCTGCTGTTAGAGAAAATTAATCAACTTCTGAACAGTCAGAATCGAGAATCAACAGCACTGTGGCCTAAAATAAAATGACACCTTGCATCTTGTTATCGCTGATGAGAATTGCGACTTCATAGTAATTTATTTGTGTACGATTAAAATTAAAATATCAATAAAACCACATTTGTTCATAGAATCTTTTAAAAAGAAAAATGCTTCTTGTACATTGCTGGCACTTCGCACCTTCAACTATTGTGATATGACGTTTACCATAGTGCCCACCTTGGTTCAGGTAAGGTATATTTGTTTTATTAAATCTTGTTGATTATAGAGGCGGAACGGAAAACAGACCGAACAAACAACCTGAGTGTTCTATTTTAAATAACTGAGTACTATAACAGGTCCTTGCTCGCCGACCTGCATCTACTATTTAAAACACAGTCACTGTTCCACAACAAGCGGGTAGATGAGATGCTATCAGAGCATCTCCCCTCGTTTTTCTCTCTTTCTATCCTGCCTCACCACTTCAGCGACCGTGTCTCCGTTATGCACCCTCATCCGAAATACAGACATGCCCACAGTATGATACTTTCTCTCTCTCTCTCTCTCTCTCTCTCTCTCTCTCTCTCTCTCTCTCTCTCTCTCTCTCTCTTTCTTTCTTTCTTTCTTTCTTTCTTTCGCAGCTGTTTATCATGGCATCTACTTGCCAAGCTGGATTCCTGTACTTTTAAACATGGCAACCCAGCAAGCGATTCTAAAGAGTGCCACAAAGACCTGTGCTGGTTCCATTTAATTTGCAATTACAGACCATGACGCCGGTTCCATCTTATGTATCTTACTATTTACATCCTTGTCACATTGTTTATCTGGTGAAAACCTTTCACCATTACTGTCATAACCAGCAAAGTTTCCTCTTCCTATTTGATCCCAGTATCCCCCTTTTTTTTTTTTTGATAAAATTGAAGAAAGTGGTTTATTTAGGATACAGTATAATGTAATGAGGGGTATGGATCTATTCATGCTCTTCAGATTGCATCACCTTCACTTCAATTCACACAGACATCACGTAGACCTTAATCTTATCTTTATTCCAGGAAGAGGAATAAATACAGCCACAAACACATACACACTTCCAAACATTTCTACAGAATTTGCCTTTGACTGGAAAAATATTCTAGTAAGATGACGTGTAGTGGCTTTACTATATATATAAAATGGGAGAAAACTTGTTAGAAATGTTACAAAGTGTTATAAAGCACTGATAAAACTTGTTAGAAGTGTTATAAAGCACTGACACTGGAGACTCCTTCCATAAATAAAATTCAAAAAGTAAACAATTTTTTTTTTTTAAAGTAAACATCTTCTTATGGAAAGCTTCACCATATCAACAATTATATGTTTTATTTTGTGAAAACCCTCTCTTTTTAGATCTCTCTCTCTATTTTTCATACCATTTCCTCCCAATTGGTCAATTGTTTGTTTTTTTTTTTTGTTTTTTTTTACCAATTTCCACCCACTAGCTTGCTCTCCCTTATCATACAAGAGCTTCCAACCAGACAGAGTGAAGGGTAGATGAATAGTGGCCAGTTTTGCTCTCTTGGACTCCTGTCTACCAATGGCTGTGGCAATGCTAAGAACTCACGATCTCACAATGATAGGTTGAACTCTTTTCTGTTGTAGCACTTGAGATGGTGCTTTTCAAAGCATGGCTCTCAAAGTGCTAACAAATACAGAGAAACCCAGAGCCTGGGCAGAATGGACAGGAAGCCAGAAGTGAAGTGACAATGGTCACAGATGTTCACGATGTTGTGCCAACATTCACAGATAGAATCTGTGCACCCAGGAAACTGGAGGGACTGGAATCACCAGCTAAAAGTGAGCCAGGAGGGACCTGGAAAAAGTTTAACTCTCTCTAGGACATAGAATTTTGTTCACTTCTTGGGCCAGTAGCTGGATGAGTGCAGAATAGTATATCGTTGTGAAAAGAATAACATGTTCATGCTAACTTGCCATGTTGCATAATTGTCATATCATGTAAGAGTCAGATAAAATTCTCTTCGGGTTCGTTTCCCTGAGCAGAGACCAAGCAAAACTTCAAGTCAAATAAAAAGCTATCAGAGTGCTCCAACATGTAATAATCAGTGTAATTTTCAAGGACATATATAGATAGCTAAACTAGGGGAGTTTACACAATAACTTAACGTTGCATTGGCAGTAGTATGTAACAGCATGTTGCGTGAGAAAGCAAGCCAAAACTGCAGGGATGGAATGCCCTTATCAGATCACAGCATGACATGAATGTGAACGAGCCAACCACAGTCCCTAGCATGGACAATCATACGAAAACTAGCTAAGCAGAGCAGTTCCTGACTTTTTACCAAAAGAAGCCACTAGTAACTCTAGGAAACACATGAAAAGGGAATTTATAGTAAGCTGTTCTCATAACATAAGACCACATGACAGTCTCAGTACAGTGAGATAAGCAATATGCAAACTTTGCACATTTACACAGTTTTAATGCCGACCAGGAAACAGGCAAAGAAATGGCAGGTGTAGGAAATCAGAATTACATTCAGCATAATGTGAACTGACAGGACTCGTAATTACAATTCCCTGTTTGGGCCTTTTGTAAATGAAGCAGCACTAGAGATTATCAGCACTGCATTCGTCTTGATCATATAACAAAACATGATGCTGTGGTTCTACAGCGTTTCACTTAAAAATAGAACGAGGACTGTATTTCAATGTATGTGGCGCTTTATTTTACTTATTGTACAACATTCTCACGTTATATTGCTCATTTTACTCTGTGATATGAAATTATGCTGGTAGTCACCAAGTTTTAGTGCCAGATTAAGGAGGAATTTCAAAAAACAAATATAAAAAGAAAGGTTTTCATTCTACACAGTGTCCCAAAAGTCTCCATACTGTACATGGGGGACACGCCGGTTGTTCCTTCATCAGTGTATGTTCCAGGACGTCCACTTCTCGGTTGGTCCGGAACACTTCCAACCTTCTTGAATTTGTTAATAGGTTTAGCAGCAGTGTCATGTGTGATGTGCTTGCCATGTTTCCTGTTAAAGTCCATCGCAACCTTGCGACAGCTTCCCGATCCAGCCATGAGAATGATTTCAACACGTTCTTCTTTTTCTCAAAGGCATTCTTAAAGGCTATGTGAAAAAATATATATAATATAAAATAAGTATGAAACATTTTGGGAGACATTTAGCTAAAAAGTGTTATTTTCCCCTACCTATGGAGACTTTTGGGACACCTTGTAGAATTACAATAGTTAAAGATTAAAAAAAAAAAAAAAATGGGAAAACAATCAACGACAGGATGGTTTGATGAAGGCCCGATGCAAAGTTGATCAATTTCCTATAACAGCACATTCTGAACTGTTTTATTTCTGTTAGATGACAATGCCGTATTTTGTATTCATATTTTTGTATTCATTAAAGAACTATTTGTCATACCTTTAAAAAAAACCAAAACTATTTATAGTTACATTTAATGTTGTAGCACTTGCAGGACACAAATTCCTGTTATCCCTTTCATTATTCCAGCACCACTTTTTTTTTCTGTCTCTTGAATGTAATAAGACAAAAAAAAATGCACTCTGTCATGTAGACTCCCCCATGTCTATAAATTTACAGAATATTTCAATAAGTTCAATGCTAAATAAACTACACCATATCAAAAAATGACACGTTTCCATGAAGCGTCCATCATGCAGCATAGTATAACGTATAACAACAAGTGCATTAATACAAACCTGTGATTTGAATTAGAGTCACTACTGTCAGAGATGCTGTTATAGAAAATTAATCAACACCCTTTGACAAACCAGAAATAAAAATTCAACAGCAAGGTGGTATTATAAGCTAAAATACTGTAAGTTGTGTATTTGTGCAGCCGAAAGATCCAACATAATGTAGAAGATGGCTGAAATAGTCATGTATTTAATGACTGCAGATAATTGTTGAATGAAACAATGAAGCAACAGTGTAAATCAGGGGCACTCAAGATCACTGTTAACTGTTATCAGAAATTCACAGGAAAACCACAAGTGAAAGTAGTTGTGTTTGTGCTGTTATTGAAATGACATGTTTAGGGATCAAACAAGAATTACTTCAGTCTAGAGCTCAATTAATTGATGTGTTAATAAACAGAATCAACTGATCTTTTAAAAAATTTATTATAATTTGAATAACTCATTCTGCCCCACTTTGCATGAACAAATACACAAACTCATACACACTCGCACATATATCAAGACAAGCCTGGGGGAATGTGAAGGCCCGTTGGCTCTGGCTTTGACAGGCCATTATCACAGCTGAACCATGGCTGGCGTTGTGACTCCAGAGGACATGCAGCTAATCATCTCTCACACAGGCGGAGATAAGAAGAGCTCGACCCTGCTGCTGGCCTTCAGCGGGACGGAATATCCTACAAAGAGTAACCTGGATGTTTTTAGCTGTGGGTGTATTTATATCTGTATGAAATGCTTCAGTGAATGCAGCGCTTTAGGTACAAAGCCATAGTTAAAATTTCAGAGGATTAAGAGATAATGTAATGAGACAGGACTTCCCTAGTAACTCGTTTTTTTCCTTGTTAGTTTAAAAAAAAAAAAAAAAAATTGGAATATGATTTAAAGTTCACCACCAAGAATCGTTTGGAATTAAAATTTATATTCCCCTGTCAACATTATATGATTGCTTATTAAACATTGGAAATCATCCTTACAACAAAGTGAACATACAGTACACCCACCTGTTAGTTTAACAGGAACACCTGTACACTGATCATTCATGCAATTATTCCAGCAAGCCAATCATGCGGATCAGAATAGGGAAAAAAATTTATCTCATTACATTTGACTTTGACATAGGGACACACAGGGACACACATGCACACACACACACACGCACATACATATTTACACACACATATATATATATATATATATATATATATATATATATATATATATACACACAGTGGGGGAAAAAAAGTATAAATTGATTTGCATTTTAATGAGGGAAATAAGTATTTGATCCCCTATCAATCAGCAAGATTTCTGGCTCCCAGGTGTCTTTTACACAGGTAATGAGCTGAGATTAGGAGCACTCTCTTAAAGGGAGTGCTCCTAATCTCAGTTTGTTACCTGTAAAAAGACACCTGTCCACAGAAGCAATCAATCAATCAAATTCCAAACTCTCCACCATGGCCAAGGCCAAAGAGCTGTCCAAGGATGTCAGGGACAAGATTGTAGACCTACACAAGGCTGGAATGGGCTACAAGACCATCGCCAAGTAGCTTGGTGAGAAGGTGACAACAGTTGATGTGATTATTCGCAAATGGAAGAAACTGTCACTCTCCCTCGGTCTGGGGCTCCATACAAGATCTCACCTCGTGGAGTTTCAATGATCATGAGAACGGTGAGGAATCAGCCCAGAACTACATGGGAGGATCTTGTTAATGAACTCAAGGCAGCTGGGACCATAGTCACCAAGAATACAATTGGTAACACACTACGCCGTGAAGGACTGAAATCCTGCAGCTCCCGCAAGGTCACCCTGCTCAAGAAAGCACATGTACAGGCCCGTCTGAAGTTTGCCTGAATGATTCAGAGGAGAACTGGGTGAAAGTGTTGTGGTCAGGTGTGGTCAGATCTCTTTGGCATCAACGGAGATCTTTTGGAGGAGGAGGAATGCTGTCTATGACCCCAAGTCATAACACCATCCCCACCGTCAAACATGGAGGTGGGAACATTATGCTTTGGGGGTGTTTTTCTGCTAAGGGGACAGGACAACTGCACCGCATCAAAGGGATGATGGACTGTCAAATCTTGGGTGAGAACCTCCTTCCCTCAGCCAGCGTATTGAAAATGACCTTAATGACTTGTAGAGGATCTGCAAAGTGGAGTGGGACAAAATCCCTCCTGAGATGTGTGCAAACCTGGTGGCCAACTACAAGAAACGTCTGACCTCTGTGATTGCCAACAAGGGTTTTGCCACCAAGTACTAAGTCGAAGGGGTCAAATATTTATTTCCCTCATTAAAATGCAAATCAATTTATAACTTTTTTGAAATGCGTTTTTCTGGATTTTTTTGTTGTTATTCTGTCTCTCACTGTTAAAATACACCTACCATTAAAATCATAGACTGATCATTTCTTTGTCAGTGGGCAAACGTACAAAATCAGCAGGGGATCAAATACTTTTCCCCCCACTCTATATATATATAGACACACACACACACACACACACACACACACACACACACACACACACACACACACACAGAGCAATATGTTTGTTTACACTATATAGTACTATATAGTATAGCCATACACCTGGACTAGCAAGACAAAAGCAGTTTTGTTTGCCCCATTAATTTCAAAACTTTAAAAATCTCTTGCTTTTTTTCATACTTTCGCACTGTCACGCGTATCCATTTCACATTGTACACAGCACACGTCACCATCGCCAGTCTGTCTGTCTCTGTGTGATTAGTGGCATCAATGCTTATTTTATCTTATTTGATCTTTGTGCTTGAGCTGGACTGAACTGTGCTAGCTATTTATAATTTGCGTCGGTCTTATGACATCCCGTAAATGCCAGTATTAATAATTAGCTACCAGCAAATTACCATGAAAAAGAGCCTACTGAGAAAGAGATCGTAATCACTGTGAGAGCTGGTTAAACGCATGACAAGTAAGGGGAATAAACAGAATAAACAAGTGATTAGGTGTGGGGAATGGCGTGAATGGTGTGTGTGAGTGTGTGTGTGTGTGTGTGTGTGTGTGTGTGTGTGTGGGGCTGGGGCTCACTTTTCTACTACACACAGTGTCTATTTTATTGAATGAAAGACAAGTTCACCTTTCTAACCATCAGTTACACTTGCCCCCACACACACTTTTTGCTCTGTTCACCCATAGGAGCCTCAAGTCAATACGTCATGCACGTTTCTCTCAGGTTGTCAACGACGCCTCTGTGTTGCTCTATAAAGGTATGCTGTGTTGCCATAACATGACCACCATACCATAAACACATTATCATATCCGAGAGCCGACACACTAATCAATTGAAGGGCAAGAGGGGATTTGAGACCAGACCAAGTGCATGTAGGAAAAAGAATGTTCAAAGAGTATATGTGTGCTACGCATGATTGACAGGTTTGCTCGTAGAGCCAGGTTTGCTAACGGTGGAGTCATGATTTTGACAGCAGCCTGGAAAGTAAATAGCTTTTCCTCCTCCTCCTCCTCCTCCTTCTCTCTCTCTCTCTCTCTCTCTCTCTCTCTCTCTCTCTCTCACACACACACACACACAGTCCTGTGCTAGGTCATGTCTAAAGCTAGAATTTTAAACATTTTTCTAAAGAAAAGTGAACAGGCACAGGGTATCCAGTGAGGCCTGGGTGAAAACAGCCAGCATCACTTTGACAAGTCAGACAGTCCATAAACTCTTTCAGGTATTTATTTATGTAAGAATTAAAAAAAAAAAAAAAAAAAAAAAAAAAAAAAGACCTGCAGTGAAAAGTCCAGACAAATTGCTCATGTGTGGAGCTATTTTCTGGTCACAGTCACACATGAAATCGATTATAAGCATATTACTGCTGAAAGTTTACCTAAGTGCCAGATTTGTGTGGCGGTCAGGGAAAACCCTCCACATGGTAAAATTCTGACACTTTGTACTATATATAGTTCGGAAAACTGCAGAACTGACATATGTTTCTCTTTTGTATTTCAAGTACAGTTCTAGCATTTTAAAATCCGGTTACCACCAAAAGGAAAAAGGGAGAACTTAAAGATTAAATTCTGACTGCAGCGCAGGAGCATCACGGACAAACCTGATGACAAACTGAATTTATTAGCCTTATGTAGCCCAACTAACCAATGACTTCATAAAAGTGTGACATTCATGCTGCGTTCGACTTACCTCAGAAGTGGGACGCTCAGAATAACGTCATTTTCAATGGCCGAACATTCGAGCTACAAAGAGGGGAAAAACATAGATTCCTTTATGTCTGTCTTTTGTTAGCAACAAACTAGCCAGCTAACTGTAGTGAGTGATGTATATTTTCCTCCTCAAAACAGCAGTCTGTATAGTCAATGTTATAGATTTAACAAGTAATATGTCTGTATGTTGATTGATCTAAAACAAATCCTTATATACAGTTATATACAGTATAACCCCTTTAAAGGTAAAAAGTGCTACTTTGTTTACTTTGCTGATTCTGTGAGCAGCCATGTTGATTTGACCGAACTTGCTGAACTCGGAGGAACTCAGATTTGAGGAGACCACCCAGAGTTCTTGAATAGGAATTTGAAGTCAAGGGGATACATTTTTGTCGTCGTTTTACCTGTTGGGAGTTCCTGTTTAAGTCAGAAAAGCTAAGGTATTACAGGTGCTGACCTTGACTAGCCTAATAAAGCTTTAGATTACTTAGCCAGCTAGCTAAGGTTTTATGTGTTTTGTTTAGTCAGCTTAGCTAGTTGTACTGTTGTGATTCTTAAAGTAGATTTTTAAAGCTGCTGTGTGGTTCTTGCTAAGCTACAGGGTGGACTGCTGGATGATAGCCCTTAGCTTGTTTAGACTGTAAATAATCACCTTTCTATGTCAATTTGAGGAAGATTCTTCTTCTTCTTCTTCTTCTTATTATTATTATTATTATTATTATTAACGTTATTGAATTAAATGCTTGAATATACTGTAGGTGAGAAATAAAAGTTTAAATCACTGGCTATATGCAGAAAAACAGATTAGTTGTTTTGCCAGACATACAGAATACAGAAAAACATATGCCACACACATAACGCTGTTATCATGTGGAGCGGTCTGGGAAAATCTGACAGATGTTACCTGATTTTAACAAACGTACAGGTTATACAAGCGTTTAATTTAAAAAATGTAAAGATTTTATTCTCAAAATGACAAGGAAAGGTGATTAGTGATTATTTACAGGTGATTATTTACAGTGATTTATAAGGCGATTACTTACAGTGCTAGCATCCAGCTGTCTACCATGCATCTTAGCAAGCTCCACACAGCATCAGTTTAAATATAAAAACAGTAAAAACAGCCAAGCTGACTAACCAAAACACAGAAACCTTGCTATCTAGCTCTTTCACATTGGCTAATGTTAATGTTCATGAGTCCACCATCAGGAGAACACTGAACAACAATGTTGTGTATGGCAGTGTTGCAAGGAGAAAGCCACTGCTCTCCAAAAAGAACATTGCTGCCCGTCTGCAGTTAGTTTGCAGTTTGATAAGAATCCCATCTGTGAAACATGGTGGTGGTAGTATCATGGTTTGGGCCTGTTTTGCTGGGCTTGCCATCATTGATGGAACAATGAATTCTGAATTATACCAGCGAATTCTAAAGTAAAATTTCAGGACATCTGTCCATGATCTGAATCCAAAGAGAAGTGATTCATGAAGTGAATCAAAAGTGATTCATGCAGCAAGACAACGACCCTAAGCACACAAGTAATTTTACCAAAGAATGGTTAAAGAACAATAAAGTTAATGTTTTGGGATGGTCAAGTCAAAGTCCTGACCTTAATCCAATAGAAACGTTGTGGAAGGACCTGAAGCAAGCAGTGACTTGCAGTCACTTGAAGCAATTGAGAAAGCCCAGCAACATCCCAGAGCTGAAGCTGTTCTGTACTGAGGAATGGGCTAAAATTCCTCCAAGCTGATGTGCAGGACTGATCAACAGTTACCACAAATGTTTAGTTGCAGTTATTGCTGCACAAGGGGGTCACAACAGAGGTTCACGTACTTTTGCCACTCACAGATATGTAATATTGGATCATTTTCCTCAATAAATAAATGACCAAGTATAATATTTTTGTCTCATTTGTTTAATTGGGTTCTCTTTGTCTACATTTAGTACTTCTGATGATGTTTTAGGTCATGTTTACGCAGAAATGTAGAAAAGTCTACAAGCACCACTGTAAATTCTCCTCTTGCATGCTAGCTTTATTAGGCTAGCACTTGTAATGCATTATGGTCTGAGCAAATCTGAATTTCACCAGCATGTAAAGGTACATCCAACATCTCTGGGCATTTACAGTGGGTATAGAAAAGAATCACCCCCCTTTAAAATAATCACATTTTGTTGCTTTTCAGCCTGAAATGAAGACAGACACAGTTTTTGTTTTATCCAGCTGTATTTGCTCAGTGCAACTTATAACATCCAAGATATAACACCAACATGTCAAAAAAAAAAAACAAAAAAAAAAACAATCACTGAGTTGGAAAAAGGATCACCCCCTTGCTTTAATTTGCCTTATTTTTTGATGCATCTCTACTAACTTTGCAATATTTGCCCACTCTACTTTGCAGAACTGCTCAAGTTCAGTTAAATTTGATGGTGGGAGTTTGTGGACTACAGTCTTCAAGTCATTCCACAGATTTTCAATGGGGTTTAAGTCTGGGCTCTGACTAGGCCTTGCAAGGACATTCACCTTTTTCTCCTTTAACCACTTTGTGGTCAGTTTTGCTGTGTGCTTTGGGTCATTGTCATGTTGGAAGGTAAACCTTCTTCCCATTGACAACTTTCTGGCAGAGGGCAGCAGATTTTCCTCAAGAATTTTACGGTATTTTGCCCCATCTATCCTCACAAGTGCTCCAGTCCCTGCTGCAGAGAAACACCCCTATAACATTACAATCTCCATGCTTTACTGTAGGAATGGTGTTATTTGGATGGTGAGCTGTATTGGATTTACACTAGACATATCGTTTGGTGTTGAGGCCAAATAATTAAATTTTACTCTCATCTGACCATAACACCTTTTTCCATGTGGCCTCAGAATCTTCAAAATGCGTTTTGGCAAAGCTCAGTCGTGGGTGGCTTTTTTCTTGCAACCCTCCCATACAAGCCACATTTGTGGAGAATTTGTGATATTGTTGTCCCATGCACACAGTGACCACTCTTTGTCATAAATTCCTGCAACTGCTCCAGAGTTGCCACAGGTCCCTTGGTAGCCTCTCTGACCAGTTTCCTCCTGGCTCTTTCATCCAGTTTGGAGCGACGTCCTGATCCAGGGAGGGTCTGTGTTGTACCAAATACCTTCCACTTTTTAATAATAGACTTCACTGTGCTTCTAGGCATTGATAAAGCCTTTGAATTTTTTTTTTGTATCCATCTCCTGACTTGTGCCTGTCCACAAGTTTATCCTGGAGATCTTTTGACAGTGCCTTGCCACCCATAGTTGATTGTTTGCTTCAGTTGCACTACCAAGGACTGAAATGCTTCAGGAAAGCTCTTTTCATGCTGAGCTAACCAAAATGACCACAGCTGATCACAGTTGAAAGTCAAATGGCTTTGTGTGCCACTGAGAAGGTGATTAGCTACACCTGATTGAGTTTACAAGTTATTTTTAGGAGGGGGGTGATCCTTTTTCCAACTCAGTGATTCTGTTTTGTTTTGTTTTTATTTATTTATTTATTTATTTTTTTTTCTGACATGTTGGCATTATATCTTTCACTTGGATAAGTTGCACTGAGTAAATACAGCTGGATAAAACAAAAACTGTGTCCGTCTTCATTTCAGGCTGAAAAGCAACAAAATGTGATTATTTTAAAGGGGGGGTGATTCTTTTCTATACCCACTGTACATGAAAAAAAGAAGGATTTTACCCTCAGTAATACATCATGTGTGGTGCTCATTGTACTGCTCATTGTCTCTTTCTTCTTTTCTTAAATGCTGCTGTTTCTGCAGATGAGCAGCTTCTCACAGGTTCTCCAGCCCATTAATGTCAGCACAAATAGGATGCTTGGTGTTGACTGACACTTTACAGCTGGTTTAATGATTCTTTCTGCACAGGGTTGTGCTATTTTCCACACACTAGCACTGATTCTCTGCGGATATGAGTTTTTACTGTGTCCTGTGTCCAGTAGTAATGATTTAACAACAACAATAACATCCTTTAGTGTCCAAAAATGGTGTCCACTTTGGTGCAACATTGAGTGGCCATTGTAAGTCGCTTTGGACAAAAGCGTCTGCTAAATGATTAAATGTAAAGGTAAATTATGGGTTTTGTCATTATTGTAAAAATGAGTGAAATTAAGTTTGATGCTGTTGTTTTATGCAAATTTAGCTTATATTTACAGTACATGCATGAAAACTATTTTCCTATTACATTATTGTTGATGTTCCATCTTGCATATATAACCAAGGATACATTTCTCCATTTTAACTAGCGAGAATAATTCAGTTAAATTGTTCGGTATTAATCCCCATTCTGAATCATCCCTCCAGGATTTTGCAATTGCAGAAATTAACGTAAAATCAAGCAAACTCTGCAATATTCAGAGGAGCTTGCATCTCTCCAAAATTAACAGCGATTTTCCACAGATTTGGGCCAAGACGCGTCATGTGACGTCATCACAACGTGCATTCAGCCAAAGCCCTCTTCGATTCGCCTGCGTTGAACATGAGTACAGCTAAAAGGTCTCATTTACCAACAAACATTTTCGTGCAATTGCACTTTCGCCAATTCAAGTAGTTTCCTGCAAAGAAAGGACAAAAAACTTGGCAAATTGCCTTTCAAAACCAGAGAACCCGGATAAAACCCAAGCAGACACAGGGAGAGACATTTGGAACAAACAAAAACAAAACAAAACAAAAAAAAGTATATAGATATGCCTGAGTATAGTCAGATTTTTTTTGGTAACCCCCACCCCTGCTGTACTATGTAAAATAAGAGAAGAAGCTTTTATTTGTCTCATATACATTACAGCACAGTGAAATTCTTTCTTTGCATATCCCAGCTTGTTAGGTAGCAGGGCTCAGAGCGCAGGGTCAGCCATGATACGGCACCCATGGTTCAGACAGGGTTAAGGGCCTTGCTCAAGGGCCCAACAGTGGCAGCTTGGTGGTGCTGGGGCTTAAACCCCTGACCTTCTGATCAATAATCCAGCGTATTCCATCGCATTGAGCCACCACTGCCCATTTGGTACAAACAAATAATGTAATGAAAGACATAATGACTTTATACCTCAGATAAAGTCCATATTTGAACAAAGATTGAAAAAGCATTTATTTATTTGTAACGAATTTTTTTTTTTCTTTTTTTTTTACATTTGTTACGCAAGGAACATCATTTTGAAAACTCATTTTAGAAATTTAATTTACTGTTGATGTTTCATCTCACATATGCGATCAAAGATAATTCTCTCCCAAAATATATTATTGCCATTATGTGCAAGAAAAATGAAGTTCATTCAAATCAGCGCCCAAAATATGATCAGAAATATGGAAAAGGCTCTATTAGTTTTCATGAATGGTCTAAATGTATGATAAAAACTGTGAAAGCAGTGATGTGTATACTGTAGGTACTAACATATGGCTAGTTTATGAAGAGAAATTTGTCAGTTTGTAGTATAAGACATATGAGACAACAACAGCAACAACAACAACAATAATAATAATACTAATAATACTACTACTACTACTACTACTAATAATAATAATAATACAAAGAAGAAGAAGAAATGATTAATTTAAAGAAAACAATTAATTTAAATAATTAATTTAAAGTAAATTGGCAGTGGTTTGTTTCTTTCACTTTTTTCTTTTTCTATTTTATTATTTCTCCACCTTTTTCTGACTGTCTTTTATTCTCTCTCTCATCTCTCTCCTTTTCCCTCTTTTTTCTTTCCTTGTTTTCTCTCACTTTCACTCCTTTGTTACTTTTTCTCATTCTTCTGTATCCTTTTTTCTTTCACTCTATCTCTTTCACTCCTTTTTCTCTCATTCGTTTCTATCCTTTTCTCTCTCTCTCTCTGTTTCACTGTTTCACTCCTTTTCTCTCATCCTTCTCTATACCTCTCATTCTCTGTTTCACTATTTCGCTCCTCTCCCTCTCTCTGTTTTACTCCTTTTGTCTCATTCTTCTCTATCCCTCCCTCCCTCTCTCCCTCCCTCTCTCTCTCTCTCTCTTTCACACACACACACACACATACACACACACACACACACACATACACACACACACACACACACACACACACACACACACACACACACACACACACACACACACACACACACTTGTCATCATTAACAGCTCAGAGATTTGTATACATCTCACTTGTAAGTCGTTCTAGATAAAAATGTCTGTCAGATGAATAAATGTGAATGTAAATGCACACCTCCGGATCAGCATTTTGGACGTTGGGGGTGTGATTTCCAGCAACAAAAAACGGCCTGTCTTCGTGAACGAAATCCCACAAATCAAAAAGTTCCTCATGAGGTTGACATGCCTTTAGTTTCCAAATGTTGCATTTTTTTCGCCCCAAACGTCCCATCCTACCCGGTAACCTGCTTCTCCCTGAGCAGATCTGCAGTGACCACAAGCTTAATCACAAAGACAGCTGTGCTCTTATTCTCTCCTCCAACACTATTCTACTTTAACAAGGTCATATCATATAAAAATTATATATATTCAAAACCATCATATTTCTCAGGCACATCATTTATCACTGTCAAAGAGAACTGACACAGAGCAGGAACTCGGTCCAGCAGGAAACGGAATAAAACCATGGCAACGTCAACTCATATACACAACTACCATTGCCTAATGATAACATAATCATGAATATATCTAGAATAAACTTTGGGGAAGCATTCTTTTATATCATATAACACTAAAAGTACATTACCTTGGGATTACTCCTTGGGAAACTAAGTCTGATGTAATTTCATTACGGTTTGTGGTGTTGGATCGGTGTTGCTCTTCCACACTGATGTAAAGAAGGTCAACACATCTGTCAACAAATATTTGTCATAGTTAATGGTGAACTGAACTGGTGAGGCACAGAAATCTAAGTTTTGTGTCATGACATTTTCCATTTGCAGTCCTCACACTGTCCGGCTGCTCCATTCTGCACTTAACACAGTGCTAAGAGTTCAGTTGACCCCTGAATAGACGTTACGTTGCCTGGCTTGTGACGTAGTTTTATTACTGTTCTTATCTTGACTCAGTGTTTGCGGGGTCGTAGGTCACTGAGCTCATACGAGAAGATTAGCCATTATAGTGATAAATGTCTTCATTACTGTATTACCCCCCCATCCCAGTTTCCTCATCACCTTTTAACCTTTCTCTCACATTGACACCTTTTTCAAACAGCTTTCCTTCACTATCTCTATATCACTGGTTTTACACTCCATGGCGCATATGATTCCAGGCATAATGTAAAAACAATAGTCATTTTCAACATTTATGGTCAATTGATTCAGATCCCATAGCCTGAAGGTTACGTTAATGTAAGTAAGGAATAAAACACAACAGTACATCCCTAAATGTTTTATTCTAGTGTACTTGTACCTCAGCAATTTACCAACATTGTCAATTTAAAAAAAAAAAAAAAATTATATATAACCCTTTCATGCATAGTTTCTACACTTATAGACAGTCAATTTAGGTTACAAAATATAAGTTATAAATCATCTCCAAATCTCTTATCATTACTGTAATTAAACATAAATCATGATGCTGATTTTTGTATGAAATGAAATTTGTGCCAAAAGTATTGAACGTAACTTTTCAAGAAACGAACAAAAATATACAAGAAACAAAAAAAAAAACCACTCTGCAACTGAAAACAGCGAATTCAGTGGCAAAAATTTCACACGGTTTTCAAATAAACAGCATTCTTTCTTAACAGTTTTCCAAGCTTCGTTTTCACTAATCATGTTTAATAAATGCGCTGCCAGAGTTTTCGTTCAAGCTTTCAATCTTTTTGTTTGCGCTCCACAAGTTTACGTTCGCCATTCTGGCACAAACCTCTCGTGTGGGCGGAGCTTGACAGCGATATACTCTCATTGGCTAGTGAGATTTGGATCGACAGCTCCTTGATCTGGAGACTTCAGTGGCGCAAATTTTGGAGCGTGTTCTGGATGCGGCTCTCTGTAGAGTTATAGTGTTTGTACTTTGTAATGAAACTTACTTACTTAGTCAGTATATTAATTTGTAATTAATATTTGAGGTTTGGGTAGTCTCATACAACTATTTTTTTGTTGCGGCACAGAGCGTCGTCGTCATCCTCCTCCTCAGCTGGACACTCGAGCTGTCGATCCAAATCTCACTAGCCAATGAGAGTAAATCACTTTTAAGTCCCACCCACACATGAGATTTGTGCCAGAATGGCGAATGTAAACTTGCAGAGCGTAAACGAAAACTTCATGGCAGCACATTCATGAACCATGATTAGCGAAAACGAAGCTTGGAAAACTGTTAACAAGGAATGCTGTTTCTTTGAACACTATGTTCAATTTTTGCCACTGAGTTCACCGTTTTCAGTTTCAGTGTTTTTCTTTTCACTCATTGTATATTTTTGTTTGTTTCTTGAAAAGTTATATTCGATACGTTTGCCACAAATTTAATTCCATATTTTTGCTGTTCTATTTGCCATTTGTATATCTATTGATATACCTTTACAAACTTTCTACACATAATTCTAAATTAAATTAAAAAATAATTGTACCTTAGCTTTGTAAAAAACATTTTTTATTTAAATAAATATTTAAATTTTACCTCAGAAATCAGCTCTCATGCAACAGCCCTAATTTTTGTACAAGAATCTGACAAATGTCAAGAATACTGCCA
The DNA here is from genome assembly GCA_023630585.1 of Cranoglanis bouderius. Taxonomy (NCBI): domain Eukaryota; kingdom Metazoa; phylum Chordata; class Actinopteri; order Siluriformes; family Cranoglanididae; genus Cranoglanis; species Cranoglanis bouderius. Next base: position 5,417,876 of record CM042549.1, read on the forward strand.
TGATTTGTTAAAAAAAAGAAGATATTTCCTATAAATTTATCTAACCATAACTATTACATTTTTAGACCTGAATGTTAAATATTATTATAAACACATTAAACTCGTTTTAATTTAATTTAATTTTTATTACATGATTCTTTTTTTTTATTCATGGTATTCCTACACATTGACAATCCATTCAATTTTTTATTTTTATTTTTATTTTTTTTAAAGTGCAATTTGAAGTAATATAAAAATAAATCTAAGGAGTCTTTTTTGTAATAATTTATGCACAAAAAGGTTAAGAAAGACATTTTTATCCATTTATGCTTTTTATCCATTTATAGTTACGCTTAATGTTGTGGAATGTCCATGAGACAAGAAGAAAAAAAATAGTCCTTCCCTCACCAGCCTCTCTTTTTTTTCTCTCTTGCATTTAATAAGATGAAAAAAAATGCAGCTTGTCCTGTTACCAAGAAACCGCAAAGCCCTCTGTCCTAAAGATTTTCCCGTGTCCTGGGACTTTTCCCGTGACTGTTAGAAAGCACTGATACTGGAGACTCTTCACCAGAATCACACAGAATCTTTTTAATCTGTTTATGTGGCGAATCTGCCACACAAGTCCCTGTGTAAGTTGTTACTAAAGAAACGCTAACATATTAGAATGAGTGTGTTAATATTAACTCCTTCTGACCAATCAGAATGGAGCATTCAACAACGCTTTACAGTAATGTCAACAACGCTTTACAGTAATGTCAACAATGCTTTACGGTAATGTCAACAACGCTTTACAGTAATGTCAACAACGCTTTACGGTAATGTCAACAACGCTTTACAGTAATGTGCGTATTCAGTTAACACCAAGGAACAAGTCAAATATTTTTTGCAATCGCAATTTTGTGCTATAATCAGAAGATGCCACCCACACTTCCTCATTCTTTCTCCTTCACCCGGCTTCTTCAGAGACGCTCAAAAAACATATGAGTAAGTCTTCCAAAAGACTCTAAAATAGCCATGTAAACACTGATATACTGATTACTAAGCCATCGAATTAATTGAGCAGAGCAATTAACATTGGAGCACAGAATAATATTACATTATGTAACTATTCTATATTAAGAAGTATATTTAAATTAAAGATTGTTACTGAATATTGTAAGAACTACACTGTAAAAGGTAGACCTTTTTTTTCCTCACTTTTTTTTTTCATTCACACAGTGATATTCCACAGCCTTTAAACTCTTTTCCTCTCCTCCGCTGACACATTTGGTTGTTTAGAGGAAACGCAGGCGGGGCATCACCTCCCTCGAGAGCGTTATCCCACCCACGATGCCAACGCTGCAGCCAGAGCCTTGTCACGCACCTGAACGGAGAGAGCTAATTTTAACTCAGATGCCATGACATGACCTGCTTTTTTCACTGAAAGCCCAACCTGAGCCAAGCATGAAGAAACAAGATAGTGTCAACTGCCACAGAATCTTCCTGCTGTACTCAGATCCTGCACCGACTCTGCTTTGGCCGTGGCACTGATCTTTGTTCTCAGCCTGGTTTTGTTTTTTTTTGTCCTCTTTTGTTTTCCTCCTCTGAATTATCGCATGTTAAAAACTGCAAACTGCCTTTCTAGTTATTCTACTTTTCTACTTCTCTATGTTTCTTGATCTGTCATCAGATTGCTTCTGGATTTCTTACAACAACATCAGCAGGCAACATTTATTTAATCTTCCTATTGACATGGACATTGAAGCCCAAAACTTATTTTACAGTTGAGTAAAACAGGTCAAACAAAAAATAGTCAAAGAGTGTATATTAGATATTAATAGTAACTAAAAAAAATAAATAAAAAAAACAGGAAAAACAACAACAGGAAATAGTTACAATTCTACAGGGTGTCTCAAAAGTCCCTATACATAGGGGACTATGTTTGCCAGCCTCAAGTCAATTGTTCCTTCATCAGTGGATGTTGGTGGACGTCCACTTCTCGGTTGGTTTGCAACAATTCCAGTCTTTTTGAATTTGTTAATAAGTTTGGCAGCAGTGGCGTGTGTGACGTGCTTGTGCAACCTTGCGACAGCTTCCCGATCGAGCCATGAGAATGATTTCAATACGTTCTTCTTTTGTCTAAGGCTATCTGAACCAAAAAAACAAATATATATATACAGTATATGAAATATAAACTAACTATGAAAATTTTTTGAAGATATTTAGCTAAAAAGTGTTATTTGCCCTCATGTATGGAGACTTTTGGGACAGCCTTGAATTTCCATTTTCCACTTTTATTCACATTTCATCAAAAAGAAAAGCAGAAAGTGTAGTTTTCATGTGTCTCCTGTTTTGCTATATCAAGTAGTCAAAAAACATAAAAGCTACAGCTAAACCATAAATCCTGGCACCCTTGTTACATTGGTAGAATATTCCGCTTGCCTTTATAACTGCATCCAACCTCTTTCATATCCTCTGAGCAACTTTTGGATCTCCTCACATTCTTCAGGACACATTTTCCTGGTCTTACAACTCTGCCATATATAATATACCACCTTCTTCAGATCTCATGTTTGGTTTTTGTCTTACTCTGTCTTAGTTGTTCTAGTTTTAACATCTCAGACCTCAGATGTAGATAAATTATAAAATACAGCTGCAATTTCCTTCTTCTGGATCAAAAACCATTCAAAAAAAATAAAATAAAATAAAAAATCCCTCAACTGCTTTGTTTTCCAACATATAAACTAGTGCACGTACTGTTTATGCTTTTTTTTTTTTAATCAGAGTCTTTCCAGATCAGCTTCACTTTTGGAAAGATCTTAGCCTCTACTCACTTATTTACACATTTTTTTTTACACACTTATTTACGCAATTGTAACGTTCACATTGTTTCAAAGGCTTTGGTATTTTCTTTCGAAAATACAGCTTGCTTAGATTATTTATTTCATTTCCTACTTTGTCCCCACAGACAGATTTTTCCTCGTTCCAGATTCAATAAACAGATTTTTATACTGAGATCCGAGAGACAGGCTCGGGAGAAAAATATGTTGACTACATTTCAAAGAATTCAGGCACTGACCAAAAGGTCTCACGATAAAGTTTGCCATTGCATGATAAAAAATGTTTAAAAAATAAAAATAAAATAAAAAAAACTCGGCAGCTATAAACGTACATATTTTTGTTGCAGTGAGTGCGCCATGAAAAGACCAGATACACATCCTGATAGACACAGAAGGTAGCCGTATCTCCAGACATCTCTCTTACGTTTTGGCTCCAGGAGGAAACTTGTTATCTGTGACTAATGCAACATGAGATACTTGACTGTTGACAGTTGTTGTGTGTGACTAATGCATAATTTACTCTTTCTCTTTCACTCTTTCTTTCGGTCACATACACTGTGACACCCTACTGTCTGAAAATACACACAGCAGAGGCCTGGTGTGCACAGATGTACACAGCAACACCACTTCAAAAAGCATGGGTTGCATCATACCTCTGTTTGTCTCCGTTTTCCACACACACACACACACACACACACACACACACACACACACACACACCACACACACACACACACACACTTCCCATTTGCGGCCCTGAATAGCAGCATTTAAATCCTCCACTTAGAAAAAGTCCCTTAATTTTCCAGATAAGACTCAGGTGTGCAGCAGGGCCTTAACGCCACTCCACAGCTGTTTAACATTCAGAGAGGAACCATCTGCAACCGTTTAAGCATTTAGCAGTGCCATTCTGATAATATTCGTTAATAACGTTATATTCTGACTTGGCACGCTCCCTCTTCCTCATGGGACAAGCTTTTAATATCTAAAGGGTACAGACGCACCAACAGGCTTTTCAGTACAACACCGTCTGCTCTATAGACCAAAACAACAAAAAACAAAACACAGCATGTGGTTCCACTCCCCAGGAAATGAGCGCGATTTCCTCACAACCTGATGGCTAAAGCGTGCCGAAACTGTCCCGGGTGTCTTAAAAGCGGTGATCTCATACTTTCTTAGACTCCAACCCCATCGATTTTTCCACAAGTATAATTGACATCTGCTCATCTCACTTATCTTAGACTCCGGAGCCTCTGAGGAGCGTCTTAAAGGAGCCCATGGTGACTTGTAAAGCTGAAATAAACATATGGAAAGCTTGTGCACCCGGGCTTCCCATGACAAAACATGCTAAAAGAAGACGTTACAGTAGCATGTAGAATGTGAATATGAGACGAGTGGCATCAAAGCATGGTCACGAGATTCTGAAGGGGGGGATAAAATAAAAACAGCGTAAGGCTTTTTAAAAATCCCTTGGAGATTGCGGTCTTCCCAGTGGCTTGTGGTCTTCTCATGCCCTGCTTCAAGGGATGTGGAGCAACAGTGCCAGGATTAGACTCTTTCTGCCCTCCTTAACATTCAGCTTGTTTTTTCTCGCTCAGGGAAAACAACAAGAGCCTGTGTATCCCTGGAGCATTTTGGAATATGTACAACAGCTCTGTTTAATAGGTGGCCCTACATTTTGGTTTACAAACAGCTCACTTATTGATCTTAATGTATATAATTCAGTAGCTATAATAAAGAGGATGGCGAGTACTCTAGTTATGAAAGGAAGGAATGGTGTTTAAGAGGTTAAAAGAGTGAACATTCAACATTTAAAAAAAAAAAAAAAAGTAATACATCTGCATGCTATGGAATGTTGGTCTTGGAAATTCCAGCAACTTTGCCTTCATGGTGATGAAGGGTTCTTCCTCCTCCATAGACTGTCACAACGCTGCTGAATTCTTCATTCTAATCGGTTGAAATGAATTGTTGATTCATTTTCTATAATAGCAGCTCTGACAGTAATGCACTCATTGGAATGCGTTATCGTATTTATGCAATTTGCTGGGATTTGTATGGCTGACGGTCGCCATAATCAAAGTAAACATAGTTGAAAAAAAAAAATAAACCATGTTGTTATTTAACATAGAAAAACATCTAATCATTGATATGTTGATTCTTCAACAATTTATGGAAGGAGTCTCCAGTCTCCAGTGCAGGAAAATCTTCTAAATCTTTGAAAGAGAGAGAGAGAGAGAGAGAGAGAGAGAGAGAGAGAGAGAGAGAGAGAGAGAGAGAGAGAGAGAAGAGGCTGGTGTGGGAACGACTGAAATATAATGAAAGTGATAACAGGAAGTAACTTGTTTCATGGACGTTAAACATCATTTTAAATGTAACAATAAATAGATTTTTAAAAAATATGACATCATTCTTTAACTAATAAAATAACTTTAATCGTTGACAAATTGCTGTGGTATAAGAGGAATAATATACTTTATACCACAGTATGTTTTGAATAATGTGCAGTGTTTTTGTTTAACCCTTTAAATATATATACAGTATCTCACAAAAGTGAGTACACCCCTCACGTTTTTGTAAATATTTTATTATATCTTTTCATGGGACAACACTGACGAAATGACACTTTGCTACAATGTAAAGTAGTGAGTGTACAGCTTGTATAACAGTGTAAATTTGCTGACCCCTCAAAATAACTCAACACACAGCCATTAATGTCTAAACCGCTGGCAACAAAAGTGAGTACACCCCTAAGTGAAAATGTCCAAATTGGGCCCAAAGTGTCAATATTTTGTGTGGCCACCATTATTTTCCAGCACTGCCTTAACCCTGTTGGGCATGGAGTTCACCAGAGCTTCACAGGTTGCCACTGGAGTCCTCTTCCACTCCTCCATGATGACATCACAGAGCTGGTGGATGTTAGAGACCTTGCGCTCCTCCACCTTCTGTTTGAGGATGCCCCACAGATGCTCAATAGGGTTTAGGTCTGGAGACATGCTTGGCCAGTCCATCACCTTTACCCTCAGCTTCTTTAGCAAGGCAGTGGTCGTCTTGGAGGTGTGTTTGGGGTCGTTATCATGTTGGAATACTGCCCTGCGGCCCAGTTTCCGAAGAGGGGGGGATCATGCTCTGCTTCAGTATGTCACAGTACATGTTGGCATTAGCTCCCCAGTGCCGGCAGCACTCATGCAGCCCCAGACCATGACACTCCCACCACCATGCTTGACTGTAGGCAAGACACACTTGTCTTTGTACTCCTCACCTGGTTGCCGAACCTATGGAACCTGTCCTGTTAAACCGCTGTATGGTTTTGGCCACCGTGCTGCAGCTCAGTTTCAGGGTGTTGGCAATCTTCTTATAGCCTAGGCCATCTTTATGTAGAGCAACAATTCTTTTTTTCAGATCCTCAGAGAGTTCTTTGCCATGAGGTGCCATGTTGAACTTCCAGTGACCAGTATGAGAGAGTGTGAAAGCGATAACACCAAACTTAACACACCTGCTCCCCATTCACACCTGAGACCTTGTAACACTAACGAGTCACATGACATCTGGGAGGGAAAATGGCTAATTGGGCCCAATTTGGACATTTTCACTTAGGGGTGTACTCACTTTTTTTTTTTTTTGAGTTATTTTGAGGGGACAGCAAATTTACACTGTTATACAAGCTGTACACTCACTACTTTACATAGCAAAGTGTCATTTTGTCAGTGTTGTCCCATGAAAAGATATAATAAAATGTTTACAAAAATGTGAGGGGTGTACTCACTTTTGTGAGATACTGTACATACACACACACACACACACACACACACACACACACACACACACACACACACACACACACACACAGTACTGTGCAAGTTTTAGGCGCATGCAAAGAAATGCTGTAGAGCAAAGATGCCTTCAAAATAATGAAATTAAATGTTTCTACAATAAAAAAAAAATACCGTAAAGAGCAGTAAACAGTAGTAAATGAAACAAAGTCAATATTTGGTGTGACAAAAAAAATAAAAATAAAAATAGTAGTCTCCAGTACAATTTGTGCAGTTTTATAAGGAAATGAGCTGGTAAGTTTTATTGAGCATCTTGCAGAACCAGACACAGTTCTTCTGGAGACTTTGACTTTCGCACTTTTTTTCTTATTTTTGCAGCAAAACCCAGCAGCCTTCATTGTGTTTTTTTGGTCTGAAAAGTGTCTCTTATGTAATGTGCTGCTTTCTTCAATGACATACAAACATTTTTCTATAACATTTAATTCTGTGTTACAAAACTAATGTTTGGGAATCTGAAATGTTTTTTGTACTGACTTGATAATGTAGAAGTCATAAAATAAAAAATCCATAACAAAGTTTGTACTGAAAAAAAATAGGGGGCCTAAAACTTTTGCACAGTACTGTATATATAATCTGGGTATGCGTGTAAATAATAATGCATGAAAGGGTTAACAGCGTTAACATTAGCTCCGGACATTAGCTCCGGCTGCAACGTGAACACTAAGTTAATATTAATGCACTCATTCTAATACAATATTGTTTCTATAGTAACATAGTAACAGCTCATACACAGGGACTTGTACGGTGGACACTCCACATAATCGAAGACTAATAAAAATGGATTTTAAAAAATGTGGTGTTGTTTAACAAAGTAAAACCGTTGACATGGTGATGTTTTTTTGGTTAGGAGACGCTTATTTAACTTTTATGGAAGGAGTCCCGGTTGTCTCGGTAGTCAGCGCTTTGCAACAGTCAGGGAGCTTTCCAAAGTTCTGTCCTAAGTCTTCAGGACAGAGGGGTTTACGCTTTCTGACAAGTTGTGTTTTTGGAGGGGAGAGAGAGAGAGAAAGAGAGGGGGGGGGGGGGGAGAAAGAGAGAGGGAGGGGCTATTTAGGAAATGACTGTTCTATACTGTAAGTGATAGCAAGAGCTATAACTTGTCTCTGGGAAGTTCCACAAGATGAAATCATTAAAATGCACAGCATGTTAATTAATACACTGTAATCGTTGTAAAATTGCTGTCTTATGAGCATAATAACACACTCCTGCTGCATCACACCACCTTGATGTGCATTATTTTCGTATAACTGAATGGACTGTCATGTATTATTTGTTACTTGGGATGCGCTGTTATTATAAAATCAGTGTTGGGATTTTAAAAGTGAAAATGAAAACTCGATAATTCATTATATTCCTATTGCTTCTTACATATAACAAGAGTGTAAAAAAATAAATAAATAAATAAATCAGACCTTTTTTTGTTGTTGTTGTGTTCCAAAGCTAGTACTCCATCAAGACTTGAAGACCTGTGAGAAAATGCATTTAACAGACTTCACCGACAGGTATATCAGTCTGTTAAATCCCGTTACAGGTAAACGTCTTTCACTGACGAATACAGAAATGATACGCACGCTGCTATTTCTTTCTCTTGGTAAGTGAATTTCATGAAAGTGACATGTGAAGGCCAATGTATGGTAACCCATCCAAGTTAGTGCACACACATTAGGAGTTGTGAGTAGTGAACACACACACTACAAACCATGAACACACCCAGAACAGTGGGCAGCCATTTTTGCTGCGGCGCCCGGGGAGCAGTTGAGGGTTAAGGGCCTTGCTCAAGTGCCCAACAGTGGCAGCTTGGTGGTGCTGGGATTTGAACTCACAACCTTCTGATCGGTAGCCCAACTTCTTAACCACTGAGCTACCACCGCCCATCTTGAGGTGATGAAATAGGGAGGATCTCACAGATCACTGGGATTTGGGTTCAAGTTTGTCTCTGAAACTTCGGTGGACGTGATGTTGTCAGTGTGATCACAGATAGACAGGACATTGCTCCAGAAAGTCCCAGTGGAGGGGAAGGCTAACATGCAGCATAATGCCAAGCCACAGAGGTCAGTTTTCCTTCATAGCATGATTGAAAGATTCCAATCTCAGCAGTAGAAGAGATAAACACACGTTATGCAAGGTCTAACCCAAATTCTGCAGCTATAAATCTTTTAAATTCTTGCAGGTCATAATCAGGTTGTAACTGTGTTGCAGAAAGTGCAAACGTGAGTCATATGTTTTCTCATGTAGACTCTTCGAATGTAGTACCCGGGTTTTATTTGTCACATGTAATTTTTCAACATGATTCATTTATTTTCACGAGTGATTTTTTTTTTCATCCACGATTCATTTCTTTTTATATGTGAATTTATTTAGTTACACATAAGAGTTTTACATGATTCATGAATTTCCATGTTATTCTTTAGACCTAATTAATTTCTCCATGCGCTTTTTTCGATTCATATTCTCACATTATTTTTAGACATAGTTAATTTGTTTGATCTGTGATGTGATTTTTCCCCATGATTCATTTCTTATGTGTGATCCCCCCACCACCACCACCACACACAATTTATTTACACGATTTCTTTTTCACATGATGTTTTACATTATTCTTAGACATAATTTTATGTTTTCACATCATTTTTTCCAATTCAAATGACTCAATTATATTCACGTTACTCTTTCATTATTCAATTTTTTTTAACACATATTTCATTTTTCACAATCCATTTATTTTCACATGAGTTTTCAGCCTGATTCATTTATTTTTAGAGGATTTCTACATTATTTTGTGTTTATTTGAGTTCACATGTCCAATTTCATGTCATACATTGTAATAAAGTGTTTCGCATGTAATCGCACATTACATATTACATTATCACGTGAAAAACATCTGATCGCATGTGCAGCGTATGTGATTTTCTTCCACATACAGGGCAGGCTTCGTCTTAACAGACAATTAATCCACTGATGAGTCGTGAACAGAAATTTACCCAGATCATGACAATCATATCTTTTCCACTGCTATTATTTCATAAGGCTATTATGTGCTTGTATGTTGTGAAGTTACAAAGCTACAAATAACTTTACTGGCCAGTTCCAAACGAGGGGCTGTTGCACAAGCAGAGTGGGAGGCGGATCGGTGTTTTGCTCTAAACATTTCCTATTTCCTTTAGTGCTCTTGATTAGCCCTTCATGCTAATGGAGAATTTCCGGTGTTAAGAAAGAGCCCTGCAAACAAACTGAGGCAGGGCAACGCTAAATTACACATAAACAGCCCTGTCACGACAACCCTCATATGAAGACCGAGATAGAGCGAGAGACAGAAATATGAAAACTTCATACCACATTTACACTGGCATCCTTTCAGCCATGTGGAAATATTGTCTTTAATCATTTCTGCAGTGGCGAACAGTTTGTTAATGTTTAACAAGGATTAATGCTGTCTCAGTACCTGATATGGGAAGGTCTGAAACAATGCAACACAAATAAGCCCCAGCCCACCCAGGCTCTTTTCAGTGCAGATATGATGTACAGGTCCATGGATTTCATCTTTTTTTCTTCTTTCCTCGTTTGTATCTTTTTACATGTCCAATAAACACACCTGGGTTTACTGGTAGGTTTTCTGAATTACTGTCCAATCTCAGAGCTGCTGTAGAACTGCTATGTACTCTATATGCACTTTTATTTGACTTGTTGGTTTCGTTCTCAAACACAGTGTATCATTTTTACTGGCAGCCATCTTAAATGCATAAGTGACAAATCAATAAAAGTGAGCAATAAAAACGATCTGGAATTCTGTCCTAACAGCATGGAACATTCTGCAAAAGGAAGGCAGTATATTACAGCTGAGGTCATAAGTTTAAGTACGCCTTTCAGAATCTGCAAAATGTTAATAATTTTTTTTTTTTTTAAAGAGGAATCCTAAAAATGCCATTTTGTTTTTTATTTAGTGCTATTTCACATAACAGATGTTTACATATAGTCCTCAAGACACAATAATAACCGAATTTACACAAATATACCAGTTCAAAAGTTTACATACCCTTGATTCTTAATACTGTGTCCTGTTACCTGGATGGTCAAATAGTGTTTTTATGTTTCGTGATAGCTTTTCATGACTCCCTTGTTTGTCCTGAGCAGTTAAACTGCCCACTGTTCTTCAGAAAAATCCTCCAGGTCCTGAACATTCTTTGCTTCTCCAGTATATTCTGCATATTTGACCCCTTTACAACCTATGACGTTGAGAGGACAACTGAGAGACTCATACACAACTATTACAAAAGGTGCAAACATTCACTGATGCTCAAGAAGGCAACATGGTGCATTATTTTGCCTTCTGGGAAACATGTAAATAACTTATGTAGCTAAAGGACAGTACTAAATGAAATAAGAAAATAAGATCTTTAAACAAATAACAATTTACACCGATCATCCAGTTCAAAAGTTTACATCCCCCTGGCTCTTAATGTAGTGTGTTGCCTTCTTGAGAATCGAGGTACACTGAGAATCAAGATTGTAATACAGTTCTTTCTGTATATCAGAAATGATCATTTCTACAGGGACTTCTATGGTGGACCTTCCACATAATCTAAGGCTAATAATCAATGGATTTTAAAAACGTGTTATTTAACAATGAAAAACATAAGCCTTGATATGCTGATGTTTTCTGTAAGGAGACAAAGTCCTCTGTCCTGAAGATGGAGGATTTAATGGATAGCATACTGACTGATAAAAAGCACTGACGCTAGAGACTCATTCTATAAACGTTAAATTGTTAAATGTTATGGAACATCTGTGATATAAGTTCATTTCTGTTATCGTTTATGTTTTATAGCAGCTATAAACAGTCATTCCCTCAATGGCTTCCCTTTTGTTTTCTTTTTCTTGAAGTTAACAAGTCAAAAGATATGTAGCTTGTTATGTTATGACTGTTTATAGCCGTTATTACATAAGTGATAACAGGAACTAACGTGGATGATCCACAATTAATTGTGCCTAGATATTAACAGATATTAAATTAAAAACATGCAATCATTGGCAAACTGCTTTTGTATAAAGGAGGAATAAAAGACTTCAGGATGTGCTGTTTATGGAAAATAGTGAACTTCACGGTGGTAACAGTAACTCAGATTTGGTTTTGGGAAAGCTGATTATTGTCCTGTAACAGCATGACCCTAAGTGTTTTATTCTTTGCATATAGCACATTACACTAGAATGTGAAATCTAGAATTCTTAGGTGTTTTTTTTTTTTTTTTTTTTTGGGTTGTCCTTCTAGGGTACAAAGTTTTCCCCTTTAGAACAGGTTTCTAAATAGAACCTGATTAGGAAGCTATGAACTTTCCAAAGAACCCAGAGGCCCAGACTTCTTTTCATTCATTCAATTTTTTTATTTTTTATTTTTTGTTCCATTTGCATACTTACTTAACAGATGCTTTTAAACAAAGCTTACCAATGAGGAAAAGCACAGCTCAGGCATTTTGATGAGCACCTCCAATGCCAAAAGCATTCAAGCATTCAGAAAATTGGTGTAATTGCCATGCAGTCCTTACCTTATTGCCAGAATGCACAATCATGTCTTTTACATTCATATTGTATTTTGAACTAAAAATTGTTGTTTAATCTTCTAGGACTCTCTTTTTACTATCTTTGAGATTTATACTTGCCACAGATATAGAGAACAAAGATATAGCAACATCTTATTTAAATATTATTTTCTTCAACTTTTTTTGCATGTAAGTCAAAGTCTTTATATGGGATTTTAGGATGTGGCAGATGTGTATAGGTTCTCTCTCTTCACACTTTTGGTCTTTCTCTCTAACAGTTTATCTTAATAATCTCAAAGACCTACAATGCTCCCAGAGGACCAGGATCAACTTGCATTTTACCATCTAGACCGGCCTCTAATTCACTCCCAGTGTCCGAACACATTTTCCCTGCTAATTAACCTGCCATTCCCATGAGGAACCTCCGGAAGGCACTTGGTAAACATAGAGTTCATGCCACGAATGCCCTCATAACTCACAGGCCTGGGGCTGGCAGCATCGAGCCAACTTTAATATGCATACTCTTTATAACGTGCACTTCCTTCCTTTGAAGGACAGAAACACAGGCTTGTAAACCTCTCTGCTTTTGATGCTTTCTGAAGACAACACTGGGAAAGGTCTCATGTGGAAATGGCCCACAGCCCAGGAGGAAAACGAGTTTACGAGGCATTCAGAAAATGCCGAGTCCATACTGATTTGACATATATGATGACGTGTTTTTCTTTTTCAGAGATGGTGTGAATGCTCTGGAGCAGTGCTTCCCGACTGACCCAGCTGAGCCATCGCGAGTTGAGAAAGCTGTCTCAGGGGTGTTAAAGCATGAACATAATACGAAAGTCTTTAAGTGTGCACGCTCAGAGGCAGGGTTGTGAAAGAGCTGGTCTTGTGCTCAGTGTTAATATGTGTAATAAATTTGTACAAACCCCAGCGGTATGACTTCTATCATACCTCTCTGGCAAGGGGATCAAAATGCATGTAGGCTGTCACCCCTTACTGCACAAATGCGATTATTATCATTTTAGTACCGCAGTGACCAATAAATGTGCAAGAACCCAGCTGCTTTGTCAAGGAATGATCAACTGCTTATGACCGGGTGGAGAGAGCCGAGCTTAAATTCCAATTTTATTTCTGCCAAGTAGCTGAGATATAGCTGAAGGATTTACATGTCCAGCTGAGTTAATTTTGAAAAAAAAAAAAAAAAAAAATGGGTTCAAGCTAATGAAATAAAGTGTATTCTGGACAGTTTGTCTAGATAACTGTGAATCACTGAATTTTATACATTCCATGTATTAGCAAGTTCCTTTGATAAAAGTTGTTGATATAAAAAAAAAACTCATCATATTATTAAATTATTGTTCAACATACTCTCACCAGACACTTTAATAGGTAGACCTGTACCCCTGCTCATTCATACTACCGTCCAATTAGCCAATCACATAGGAAACAGACCAGGCAATTTTTCCAGTCTTCAATCTGTACAGTTCCTGTGAGTCTGTGCCCAGTTTTGCTGGAGATTCCTGTTCTTAGCTGAAAGTAGAGGAACCCCATGTGGTCTTCTGCTGTTGTTGCCCATCCGCCTCATTGTTTGGCATGTTGTACATTACGAGATGCTTTACTATTCACCACGGTTGTAAACAGTAATTAATCGAGTTACTGTAGCCTTCCTCTCAGCTCAAACCAGTCTGGCCATTTTTCTCTGACCTCTCTTATCAGTGATAGAATGTAGAACTGCCACTCACTGGATGTTTTTTGGTTTTTTTGCACCATTCTGTGTTTCAGCAGTTATATTATAAATACTCACACCAACAACCATGCCATGTTCAAAGTCACTGAGATCACATTTTTCCTTATTCTGATGTTGGATGTGAACATTAACTGAAGCTATTGACTTGTATCTGTATGATTTTATGCACTGGGTTGCTGCCATATGATTGGCTGATTGGATAACTATGTAGTATGAGCATGGAGTACAGGTGCTCCTATTAAAGTGGCTGGTATATATTGGGTATATTGTCAATTATTTGCTATTTTCTTTCAGTAAAGATGTCCATCTGACAGGGATCCACATTTATTCTCTAGGTCACTATCAGTAAGATTTCATATTTATTGCCTTTGAATATGGCCCAGGTTACAGTATGTGAGGTCTTGAAAAACATAAGACTTGCTCTACAGCACAGCACAGTATCTCTGCACCCATCTCGTAGCAAAACACATGAACTGCTTTGAGGTTTCTTGAGCAGTCTAGTATTCTTCTTATTTCTTTATTTCAGCTGTAGCTCTAAAGCCAAAGCCAACAAACTCCAGACCCAAGATTTTCTTTCCCCTCACACTGGTAGTCCATTTCTACTTCACTTGTCTAACTACATAACAGACAAAGGTCTAACTACATAATAGACATGGCCTAGTTTCCACAAATTATTGTAAAATTAAAATCATATTGGACAGTAAACACAGTGATCAGTGTACAACCTGGTCACAGCCATCCATAACCGGTACATATTTGTGTAACTTGTACAAAGCTCACAATTTTTCACAGATATACAGTGGGGTCCAGAAGTCTGAGAGCACTAGTGAAAATGCTTCTATTTTGCATTCTTTTCTACTTTAATACAACAATTTTTATTACAAAATATATTATTGACAACAACTTGAGTGAAAAGTAAAATCTTACATGAATGTCAGAGTTTCTTAGTATTTGGTATGTCCCCTTATTTGCTTTAATGACAGTGTGCACTCGAGCTGGCATGGACTCCACAAGTTTGTGCAAAACCTTATAATCCGTTTTAGATCAAATCCATCGGAGTGTCTTAGATTGGGCATGAGGAAAATCTGACCTTTCGTACAAAGCAGTTACCATGGTCAATATCACACATTTGCTCACATTTCAATCTGTACAGGATTTCATGGAGTTTGCAATTTGCTGAGTTTTCTGTGCATTTTTGCAGAAAACTACTTGAATTTGCGAAATTGCAATAGCATGAAATTGTTGCACGGTCATTCGCAGTGATGCTTGTTGGTAAATGAGACCTTTTAGCTGTACTCATGTTCGACGCACGTGAATCGAAGAGGGCTTTGTCTGAATGCGCGTTGTGATGTCATATGACGCGCCTTGACCCAAATCTGAGGAAAATCTGTGCTAATTTTTTTAAAAATGCAAGCTCCTCGGAATATTGCGGCATTTGCTTGATTTTGCGTTAATTTCTGTGATTGCTAAATCGAGAAATCCTGGAGGGGCTGACATTTAAATAGGGACCTAGAAATAGTGCAGAATCATGAATATTAAACATTCAAGATATTGAAACCCTTTTTGCGTTTTATATATTTCAAAATTTCTAGAAACTTCTGTTTATTTTTTATTTTTAATGAATCCCAGATTGTGGTCTTTTGGACCTCACTGTATATATTTTATTTTTGCTGATTCACAGCTTGGAATACCTTGAGCATAAGTGGAAAGCCTCACACTCAGTTTGGGAAAAGCCTTGTGATCACAAAGCAACCATGATTCACAAATTAAGAATATGCAGGCTGGTCTTATAGTTGTTTACCATTTTTTTTTTTTATAAAACCTTGTTGCTTTTAGGAGAGACTCAGCTCATCAGACCCTACATTAAACTTTTGCATTTCGCACTCAACGATTCATGTTTTTCTATCCACACTGACTCACATGAATATTTAACGCTGTCAATCTAGCAGCTAACAGTCCTAACAATTCCAGTCCTGAGCAGTCTCACAATACACCAACTAGTCATCAACTGGTGAGATGAACCAAGTGTCTTTGAGCAGGGAAATCACCCAATTATGCTGGATTCGAGCCCAACCCTCGTGTAAGCCATCCAAGGTTACAGTGTATACCAAAGCTTAAGATTTAGACATTTTCACTTACTTCATTTCCCCACAACCATCGACCTTTATACATGATTTATTGCTAACTGTTTTAATATTAAAAAGAAACATCTGCTGTCTTAAATCAAAATTGGAGCTTATCGTGTTAACACCAGATTTCATCATTCAAATGTGCTTCAGCTTTATAAATCATGTAAGCATTTATAATCGTCTGGTGGAATATTAATTAATTAATTTTTAATTACTTAATAGTTCAAAAAAGTTCAGTTAATCAGACGGAAGTGTTATGGCACGTGCCATACACAAAGCCCGCAGCCTTGTTTCATTTAAGCATGAACTTGGGGGAAAATAATACTGAAACGGCCCATAGTACACTACCGCTCTACATTTTTACACTATCCAGAATTCACAGCCGATCCGTAGCGTATCCATCCAAAGGTAGTTACCGTAAACTGCTGTATATACAGTACGTGCACTCAGCTGGTTTGACTGCAATCTGAAACATGGGTTAAAATGAACTCCTGTGTGCAGTGCTTGATGTAAGTCACACTCGTATATAAAAGTGATTCAGAAGCACGTGTTGTGCTGACAGTGGCGTAACCAGAAATTAATTTCAGAGAGATGAGGAAATATAGAAAAATAAAATCAATTGATGTGTTTGTGCGTTACAGCAGTGGGGGTGGTGATGACACCAATTTGTTATTTAATCTACCGTCAAGCAGGCTTGCAATATTACTAATATTACAGTGAAATACATTTTTGACAGATCCATTGAAAATGATTAAAATAATACCTTATCTTATAAATTCTGATCTACTTTTCTTTTGTAGTTAAAAAAAAAAAAAAAAGAATATTATAGCGGTTTGAGTCGTTCATCTCATCAATGTCATCTGGTGATGCCTGTATTGGGATATGTCTCGTATCGTGGCTTTAGTGGAGTGCTTCATGCCTGTAGATAATCCACCTACCAGCATGACCTTGGAGGTGTGAGGTGGCAATGCTACCAGCCAAAAATGAATACATTTCCACCTTTGTTTCCTCAAATGTTCCACATTTCCAGCTGTTTTAATATTAAAAAGAAAAGCTTTGAACCAAAATTAGGGTATCTAAGTAGTACAAGTAGATAGAACTTAAATACACTAAACATCATGTTTAACTTCAGATTTCATCATTCAGATGTACTTTATAATCTTTTTACATAATATCATGTTCCATGTTCCTTATAATCATCTTGCGGAAGAACGGGTTTCACAATAAATCACTCAGTGGCCGAGATGAAACAGATCTCTCGGAAGATTTCTGCATATCACATCTCTGTTATGTGGAACAAGGTGCACGTAACGCTCTTATGAAATCTCATGGGGCGGAGCTAATTCAGTATCATTGAGCTAATCCTGCCTGGCCAAGAATAGCACGCTTCTGAGGGGACTGTCAGTAATGCATCCTCCCTCTGTCATTCTCATCTACAAGCATTTTTATCCGTTTAGCCATACACAGCCCGGAAAATATTCATGGGCTATTCCAAGCTTTCGCATGAAGCTCAGGTGTGTGGAATTCACAATGAAGTAATTTGAGATGAACGGCCAATAATTTCTTTTTTTAGCCTTCGCTCGCTCCAGGATTAAGGCACAGATTTGGAAATACTCATTAAATTACCATCTATTTTGTAAAAGTGCTCAAACAAAAAAGCTAACTTTGTTTCGTTTCTCTGGTTAATTCTGACTTGAACTTTTGCTATTTTTGGCTTCCATAACTTTTATTCTTGCCAATACTTCACACACAGCAATGAAAGAGTGTCGTTTACCCCAGACTGATATTAGCTTTAAGGGGTTCTCAATCGTTTTTAGCCAGTCACCCCAGTTTAAGGCGCACAAAATTGTCACCATGTCCCCTCCCATCACCACCACCCCAAATTTAAAAAAAATAAAATCTTATACATCAAGTTATACATCAAAGACGTAAAGATGAACATGTTCTTTACATTTACACATTTCAAGATGCTTTCATGAATTACTGTGTTAAAGAGCCCACAACGGGACTCAGTGAATCTAATGAGAGGACTGGGCTTTGTGCGTTGCACTGTAGTTTTTCAAAGCCAGGAGATGTTTATGGGTATACACTGCAAAATATATGAATATTTTGTAGTGTTTCTGGCTAGTAATCAGGACTGTCCTGCACAAGATTACGCTTGTTTTTGTTTCATGCTTGTCCGATGTAAAGGCCACTTGGACAGCACGATGAACACAGCACAGCTGCAGTCTGGTGGATAATAGGCTTAAGAGGAGCTCCAAATTGGTTGAATAAACATGACATTTTTAATAATAGTGATTTGACTATTTTAATTATTAGTAAATATGCCATGAACCAAGTTTATATGCATCATTAATAATGGTTAGTTACATTTTTTTTTTTTTTAAATAAATAAAAAAAAAACACCTGCAGCCACATCTGCATCTCTGTGTTATGTGTTTCATAAAAGACACATTTTGTCTCGCTTTGGTCACACTTGATGGGGTGTAGCTTTCATACCAAATACACATAATGATCACAGAGTTTGAAAAGCAGTCGACCAAGAAGTCTCACAGTCTCACTGTCTGAAGAATGAAATGCCACTATTTATTGCAGTATGTGCCAGGCATGTGGGTGTGGTTTTCTGTTTTTATTTTTCTCATTACATTCATTTCTCTCTTTTTTGTGTAATTACTTTTTAAAAACTGATTGTTCGCACATCACCGTGCGCATTTTAGTGCGGAAATTCATCTAAAACTGTATGAACAGTTGAAAAGGTGACAAAGCTTTTGTTTCCCACAGAAAGAAAACCTGAAAGAGAAAACCCACAATCAGATAAAACAGAAGCAAACTGATTGCAACAGAGCGAACACTGCACTGGCACTAGCCACATAGAGAGGCTATCTCTAGATCAAAAACTCGTACATATACATGACCTAACCATGAACTATTCTTCAGAACAAAAGAGGGCTAACCACAGCATACTAATAAGAGTTTGGGTTTTTGCATTTCCAAATTGTCTGTAGCGTGCGAGTGTGTGCGAGATTGAGCCCTGCAACGGGTTGGCACCCCATCCTGGGTGTCCCCTGCCCTGAGCCCTGAGTACCCCGAGATAGGCTCCAGGCTCCCGGCGACCCTGTGTAGGATAAGCAGTATGAAATATGGATGGATGGATGGATGTTTCTGTTTCTATTTGTTTTTCACTTGAATTTTGCTGAGTGCTATATCACATTTAAGGAGCATTTTGAAAGCACCTTGCTTTTGAAAGCAGCTTTGCTTTACAGAATTTCTTTAGACGTGCTGGATTCGGAGCCATGAAATGTTGTGCTGTCTTAAAAATGTTAGGAGTGTCATAAAAAAAAATAAATAAAAAGTTTAAGTATTGTTTGTGTTGTCGCTGTTTCTCCAGCTTTCAGCTTTCAGCAGGTCGCAATTGGAGGTTAAAAGGTTAAGACCCCATTCCACACTACTGGTCTACTTGAGTGATATTTGAGCTTAATTCAATGCCAAACCTATTCCCTTTCTTCACTCCTTAAGACTGTCCTTCACTGGCATGCTACCCACTCTTTACTTCCCATGTGAGAATGTGGGAGCCTCCCTGTACTCGCTGTGGGAAAAATAGCCTCACTTGAGCATGAAAACAGAGCTTGCCATTCCACCTCCCTCAAAAAAAATGGTCCACTGTCTATCAACAAGTCCAGCTGTGCCAGTCCTCTCCCAGCCTCTTGACTAGCACGAAAGCTATGCCATCTTCTCACGCATGGACTAATAACCACCTGCCGAGCCTGTCAGCTTCACTACTAATGGTTGCTGGACCGACTTGCGCTGTTACCAGCGTGAAGGATACACTCAAACATATTTATGTTTACGCAAAGTTTACAAATCCATAGAAATATGTGCATGAACACTGTTACATAGGAATAGCTAAAACGGTACACAAACGCTGGCACGATGACAGAAGGATAATCTGTTTTTCACACACACTCTACGGCACTCAGTGATCCATACTTTCCTTTGACTGTGACAGATGCATTACGTAATAGGTTACTGCGATGAGAGCAAGGACAGTAATAATTCATAATGTGAGGCCAACAGACCGTCTTGCTTTTACTGCTCAATTCAATTAAACTCAGCCTGAGTTAATATGAGCCTTTCACTAATGACACGTTCATATATCAATATCAATATTTATATTCAATGTGTGACTTTCAGTTGACTTTTTTTTTTTAAGCTTTATATTACCCTCAGTGCTACATGACTAACCTCCAGGATTTCGCCCTCACCTCATCTGTATTTAAAGAGAGCGATGCAGCGGTGCTTTAGTCGTTTAGTCTATCCTCCGCATCTGTACACTCTGCTTAAACAGATACGATTCCAGGCCTCGACTTTTCATTATGATTATCATTGAACAATTATCCAGATTATACAGATTTATAGCACAGCACTGTTGAATTCTTGATTCTGATCAGGCAGAAGTTGTTGATTACCGTTCCATAACAGCTGTTTCAATAGGAACAGTTAATTCACATGGACTTTTATGGCTCCACATAATATAAGAGGTATATAATAAAGTATTACAATAAACAGATTTTTTTTAAAAAAACATGCTGTTACAGTATTTAACAAATAAAATTATGATGTGTTCATTAATAATTTTTTTTAAATTATCAATTTAAAATGTTCTATAACAGCACCTCATGTCGTGTGTTATTCTTTACTCATATATTTACATAATCCTGCAGTCTAAAGCAGAACAACAATCACCAGGGTAATTTAGCCACAATCTGGGTCACGGCCTCTTAACACGATGCTCTCGGCAATATTCATTTCTTAGCAGGTGAACCATAAACTAATCATTAATTCAAGCAAATCAGCTCCTCCAGGCTTAAGCACCAGCATTAATATCAGTTCTCATGTGCCGAAGCTTTGATTAATCACATAAATCCATCATGATTGTCTGCATTTTTGCACACTGACTTTGCTCAGCGGTTTCTGTGGATTGCAGCAAGAAGTACAGCCAGGCTGCGATAAACACACCACCGTATTCACCAGACTGCCATTTATCTGGTGGGAAAAGCAAATCAGCATGAAGTTGGAGATGGGAAAATGTGACTTCTCAACAATTAAAGGGATGAGGACAAACGATAGTCAGAATATTGGATGGTGAGCCGCACCAGCTCTGCTGTGTATACATACTGTAAATCATCAATGACCCATGAAGCACAATTTTGCCACTCCAGTGTATTTCTAAACAACATCCAAAAAATGTTGCTAAAGCCAGGAAGGATTAAAAATAATAATAATAATAATAATAATAATAATAAGGAAACTTTGCGTTTGATTTGCATGATTCTGACTGCTTCAGACTGGTTCCAACACCCTCATTTCACATTTCACATTTCATGCAAGTTGAGTCATGGGAATTTTTATGACTTTCCAATTGTAAGACTGTTGATTTGTGAGTAAAATAGTAAAAATGTATTTGGGATTTATCAGGACCCATCCAAACTTCTTATTTCACTTAACAACAGTTAACAGTTAAGCATATTAGCTTTTAATAGCATCCTGAATTGATGATCTAGCCTATACCATGGCATGCTGAGTAAATTAAACTGCATACTACTTTAATTGTCTGTTGTTGTATATAATTGCATTTCCAGACACAAAAGATAATAAAAGAAAGCGACTAATATTTCTGGTCTTCCTTAAATGTGCAGCTTCTCTGCTCAGAAAGCCAAACCAAGCACATAAGTGAGAGATGATGTAATGTAGTCAGTGTTGCAAAATAATCCCTCATACAGTGGATACATGACCCCAATGCAAAATTGAAGTGCACGTAATCCAATTAATGTCACAACTACTTGATAATAAATTACACTTAACAACTGTATTTATTTTTCACAAGCGGCAATTTCTGCTAGCAAACTTGCCAAAAAGATCATACCACAGGCATAACAAAACAAGCAGACTGTATAAGATGTCGGTGTGTTTTTATTTATTTTATTTATTTTTATTTACTTATTTACTTTACCTACCATTCAAAGGTTCCTGAGATCCACCGACCTCCAAAGCAGTTTATAATTCCACTAAAAATGGTAATGTTTTCTCAGATATCCTGTCAGGTTTGCGTATATTGGCCATCTAGCAAACAGTGAAGAATATAAACATTTATAAATCACTAGAATTCCTGTCAAATTAACCTATTTAGCCAAATAGCTAGCATTTACAAAACAAAAAAAAAACATTAAGTCAAGATAAAAACATGACTTAAATTCTTCTCATAAATCCTGTCAAGTTAGCTTACGTTTGCCAGCTATTGGTATTGGCAGTGAAGATTACAACGTTCAAACATTCACATGTTAAAAGAAAGAAGAAAAAAAAAACCTTAGAAATCCTGCAACATTGCCTCATGTTAGTCTGCTAGCTAGTGCTAGTAGTGAACATGATGAACATTTATGACTAGCTACCCAGCAGGAATTAACAGTGAAGATATGAACATAGATGAATATGACTTAAAGATCCATTTAAAAAACAAACAAAACAAAACAAAAAATTCTTTTTGTTTAGCTTAGATAAACCTAGGTAGGGTTAGCAGAAATCCTATCAAGTTCAACTAGCTATCTATAGCAGTAAAGATCATTACTGTTAATAAATATGACTTCAAAATTTACTCAGTAATCATATCAACCATGGTTAGATAATGCTACCTATGTAGTGTTAGTTGTAAACATCAGAAATATGACTTAATAAAGGACTTTGCTAGCAGTGAGGGCTATGAACATTATATTAGCCAAATAGATAGCAGAAAGAAATAAAGAACAATTGGCAAATATGACTTAGAAATCATTTCAGAAAACCCATCAGGTTAGCTTATGTTAGCCAAGAGTTATCAGTAAGAAATAATGAACATTTGTAAAAAAAAATAATAATAATAATAAAATAAATAAATAAATAAATAAAATAAATCCTCTCAGAAAACCTGTCAGGTTAACTTATGATAGCCAAATAGCCAAATCTTCAGAAACCATCAGAAATCCTTTCAGGTTAGCTTATTTTAGCTGTTAGCTAGAATTAGCAGTAAGAAATAGTGAACATTTGTAAATAGGACTTAAAAGTTCTGTGAGTTTATCTTATGTTAGCCAAATAGGTAGAGTTAGCAGTAAGAAATAATTAACATTTGTAAATATATCTTAAACATCCTCTCGGAAATCCTGTCAGGCTATCTTTTGTTGTCCAAATAGCTAGAGTTAACAATAAGGAACAATGAACATTTGTAAATATGACTTCAAATCCTGTCAGAAATCCTGTTAGGTTAGAGCATTTTAGCTATTAGTGAAAATTAGTAGTAAAAGTCCTGTCAGGTTATCTTCTCTTAGCCAAATGTCTAGAGTTAGCAGTTAGGGGAATAAAGTGAAAGTATAAAAATCCTCTCAGAAATGCTGTCAGGTTAGCTTATTCTAACTAATCGCTAGAATTAGCTGTAAGAAATAATTAACATTTGTAAATATATCTTAAAATCCTCTCGGAAATCCTGTCAGGTTAGCTTCTGTTGGCCAAATAGCTAGAGTTAACAATAAGGAATGATGAGCATTTGTAAATATGACTTAAATGTTCATCATTCCTTATTGTTAACTATAGATATTTGGACAACAGAAGCTATTAGCTAAAATACGCTAACCTGACAGGATGTCTGACAGGATTTGAAGTAATATTTACAAATATTCATCATTCTTTATTGTTGACTGTTGCTATTCGGACAACAAAAGCTAAAAAGAAAGGGGGGGGGGGGGGGGGATTGGTTAGTTAGAGTGAATTGGGGGTGTTCATTTAGCTACCTCAGGATGAAATAGACTGTGGGGATAGTGTCACTGTTTATTTTTATTTTTATATTTAATATAGCCTATATTTAATGGCTTTTACACTCTTTAACTATTTATCTTTAACATTGTTGTAAATTGTAAATTGTATATATAAATTGAATTCATTGTTTTTAAGTGTTTTACATTGTTGTTATTTAATAATGCAATAGCCTAATAACAATCCACTGTAAACTTCATAAGTCATCACAACCTAAAATTGAGTGGAATAATTCAGTCTCATTGCATGTAATTGTTGAATTGTTGCTATTGTGACGTTTTCGGTTTTGTTTTGTTTTTTGTTTTTTTAAAGTGTTGCATTTAATTGAATGATTTAATGAATAAATGAGTTTGCCTTTCAGATAGGCCTACCTCTCTCTCTGTAACTGTGCTTCTGTACTTTGATTCGTCATTATGAAACACTCAATTTCTGTAAATTTATTCAAATGACTGTCAAGATTCACAATTTTGCCAATTTATTTAAAGTAATGACAAAATTTTCCACAAACAAAGTTATTAGGATTAATTTGGCCTGTTATGATAATATGTTCTGTAATGATCAGGTGACAGCTGGGGCAAGATGGCCACAGTTCATAATTTTAATTTCTGTGCTATTACACCTAAACTGTTAAATGTTTCCATTTGATTCCCATAATAGTGTGTTGGGTGATGCATAGTGATCCTCTACATGCTAAACTCATATATAAACGTGTTACAATTTACCAGTAAATGGACATTCTCCTTAAGGGGGGCTTCTTCCCCCATCTTACGCTATGACTTAAAAATCCTCTCAGCACTCCTGTCAGGTTTGAATCTGCATGACTACTGCGACTGAACTTTACAACAATTCTAGTGTTAAAACTGTTCCAAATGGGACATTCCTCACAGAGAGTAACCTGAGCTCATAATCCAGACCCTGGAGTTGTACAGAAATTAGTCCAGTGTTTACTGATGTGTCCTTTAACATACTTTGGCACACAGACTCCACGCTGAACATTAAAGGCTGTATATCTTTGCCAGAATCTTTTCAGCTTTGGTGCTGGTGTGGCACTGATATGATGAAATTTCTGG
The DNA here is from genome assembly GCA_023630585.1 of Cranoglanis bouderius. NCBI lineage: Eukaryota > Metazoa > Chordata > Actinopteri > Siluriformes > Cranoglanididae > Cranoglanis > Cranoglanis bouderius. The sequence goes on from CM042549.1 coordinate 5,442,817, forward strand.
CTGCATTTTGGGTAGGATTAAGTGTGGAAATGTAGGCTATGATTCAAGTGCATGGTACTGCACATACTGTTCTGCTGAAATCTAGCATTCATCAGTGCCCTGCAGATTAGATCAGAGTTCAGAATTACTTATTGATGCATAGGAAATCCTGCCCTGAAGGTTCACATGTGAAAACAAACACACAAACACACACACACACACACACACACACACACACACACACACACACACACACTCACTCACTCACGTGTTTGCCCACCTCCATGCAACAATGACTGTTCAAAAAAATAAAAATAAACATCAGAACAAGGATTTGTTGTTCAGCACTGACATGAAACCTGTCAAATAAAAAAAAAGGACAATAATGTCCACTCGCACTGGAATGCGGTTTTGGTGTTTTGGTAATAAATAAAAGTGACAGGCCTTTTTGTGCATGTGTGTGTGTGTGTGTGTGTGTGTGTGTATGTGTGTGTATGTGTGTGTGTGAGTTAAAAAGGAAGGAACTGCTCGAGGCTTTCTTTTCAAGACTACCCACTGAGCCCAGTTTTATGCCAACCATCTGCCTTGATTGGTCTTCCTGGTTGTAGCCGAGTTGGCGTGAGTGGCAGATCTGATAAGCATCAATTATTTTTAGTGCTGTGAATGAGGGCCGGGGGGGGGGGGTGTTGGGGGGTGTTGGGGGGTGTGAGTGGCTGCCATTGTATTGCAACACTAGTGAGACAGGAATGTCCTTCTGAGACATCAGGGCTACCATCATAATCTGGTATCAGAGGTGACATCAAAATGGCAATGTATAGTGACTAATGAGACCCAACAAAGAAAAACAAGAAGAAAAAATGAGAAAAACAAAGGCAGCGAAGGGGGAAAAAGGGGGTTAACATTAGAGTTAAATGCTAAATACGACATTCAAAATCAATGTAGACATAAATACGTGTCTTTCGAATTCTACATAAATAATAGAAATGGATCCCTCATTTGGAAAATTAACCATCCGCACAAACAACAATAAAGGCTAATTTCATTAAAAAGGAAAATAATCAGTGACGGGTTGGCAGTGACAGAGTGCAGACAGACATGAGTGTTTTATTCCTCTTATACCAAGCAAATGCCTACAATTAATGTCATAATTTTTTTTATCCATTTATAGTTTCATTTAAGGTGGAATGTCCACAAAAGTCCATGAAAGTTATCACCTGTTATCACTTATAATGTAATAGCTATAAACAGTCATTCCCTTACCAGCCTCTCCCATTTTTTTTTTTTTTTTTATCTCTTGTAGTTTATAAGACAGAAACCGGCAGCTTGTCATGTTCCTGGGAAACTGCAAAACATAACTTCATGAAAACATAAAGTTACCGATTTACATCTGACTGCTACAAAGCGCCGACAGTGGAGACTCCTTCCAGAACTGGTAAATAAACGTCTCTTCGCAGACAACAATAACGCACATTTTTATGTGGCCTGTTCTCCATACAAATCCCTGTGAATGACCGTTTACTATAGAAACGCTAATGTATTACAGCAAGAGCAATAGTATACACCTTGCAGCCAGAATTGTTGTCAGAGCTGCTGTTATAGGAAATCAATCAACACTTTCTGTCAAATCAGAATCGAGAATTCAACAGCACTGTGTTGAGCTATATCCTGAGTTCTTAGATATCTAAATTCAGTTGTACAACAGTTATTAGCTTAACAATTTCTCAGACACATGCGTGACAGCTTCCGATTGATAACCAGTTAAATTAGCGAGATGCGAAACAAAACAGCTCTCGGCAGGCAGCAGGTGAACAGGTCTGTACAGTTGTGGCTGCTGTCCGAGGTTAAACTTATAATCTCTCAAATCTGCAGATAAAGAAACAACTCAAAACTAAGCAAGCAGACATTATGGAACTGAAATGATCTTTAAACAGAAACTGTTGAAACGGTTGCATTTTTAAAAAAATCACTTTAGGAAAGCCACTTTGTGCAAAGTTTTTTTTTCCCAATAAAGTTGAGGTAAATGAAGTCTGTGCATCAACAAGAGTAAAATAAATAATCTGACACACCAGCCTTGTTTAACTGGTCATGTATGCATTGGGCTGTGGAAGAAACAAACACAGACACAGTTCACAGCTGTCTTCATCACCCCACACACACACCCCTCCCCAAGCAAAATACTACACGCTGAATGTTACATCCACTGAGAGAGAGAGAGAGAGAGAGGGAGAGAGAGAGAGAGAGAGAGAGAGAGGGAGGGAGGGAGGTGGGGGAAACAACGAGTGGGAGGGAATAACAGAGTGAGAGAGAAAAAGCGAGGGTGCAGTGCCACAGTTCACTCGTACATTCGGAGCAGGAGTGTCCGTGCTCTTTGAGCTTTGGCAGTCGAAGCACCTTCACTTTATTGCACTCAAGACAGTAACAGCAAATCCAAAATCCCAACCAAATGGACTACACCAACAAGATGAGTGCTTCTCTGACTTTCTTCTGGATAAATGATCTTTTTTTCTAAAAAAAAAAGTGAAGACACTTTTTCATGACTCTCCACACTACTGTCTCGCAAAGGACTAATTTCAACCAACACGAAGTGCTTCTTCAACAGTTGGTTTTCTTCAAGAAATCTAGAAGATCTACAAAACATCCACTGCATGAACTTTTTTTTTTTTTTTTTGCTTCACCTCCACAGGGGCAGATGTATTCTTCAGGATGAATGACGGTGAAGTAAAAAGGAATCGCATGTTGTGGTCTTGGAGACACTGTGGTATCTTAAGATTGTACAATCGCTCAAGTATGTCTGTGTCAAGTCAAGACTAAAGGATCGCAAGTCATGCCAAAGAAACTGTCTGTGTTCTAACTTACACATTGGGGGCCGTAACGCATATCAGGAATGCCATTTCATTCATCACTGGGTCTTGGTCACTTTCTAAACTTCAAAACGAAGAGTTAGCTTTTTAGTCTGTATGTTCCTTTAAACCACAAACATGAACAACACCAATTCTTCCTCCGGTGACGGTGAGGCAGATTATAGACTCATGATTCCTGTGGTGATCATCGTCATCATCATCATCTTGGGCAACCTGCTGGTCATCGTTGCAATAGCACGGACAGCCCTGCTACAGACCGTAACCAACATCTTCATCATGTCATTGGCATGTGCAGATCTCATCATGGGGGTTATGGTGGTGCCGCTTGGTGCCACCATTGTCGTAACGGGCAACTGGCAGCTCAGTAATACCTGGTGCAATTTGTGGACGTCGGTAGATGTCATGTGTGTGACTGCCAGCATTGAGACACTTTGTGCCATCGCAGTGGACCGATATATCGCAATCACAAGACCCCTACGCCACAAAGTGCTGCTTAGCAAGTGGCGGGTTCGACTGATTGTATGCTTAGTGTGGGTTGTGTCTGCTCTCACGTCATTCCCCCCCATTATGACCGGCATTTGGAAGTCTAATGATGATAACGTTAAAGCTTGCTATGTGGATCCTTACTGCTGTGATTTCATCACCAACAAAGTTTTCGCAATCATATCATCAGGCATTTCATTCTACATCCCTTTAGTCATCATGATCTTTGTCTACACCAAGGTGTTTGCCATTGCTACAAGGCAGGTGCAGCTAATCGGGAAGAGTCGGCAGCGTTTCCAGAATGAAATTGCGGCAGGCAATGGCAACAACAACCTACCATCAACTACAAGCAGTGGCAGTACTTTGTCAGGTAAACGGAAACCCTCCCGACGAAGGCCATCCAAATTAAGCGTTGTGAAAGAGCACAAGGCCTTGAAGACGCTGGGTATCATCATGGGATGCTTTACACTCTGCTGGCTTCCCTTCTTTGTAGCCAACATCATCAACACCTATAATCCCACCCTGATACCATCAAACGTTTTCCGATTATTAAACTGGCTTGGCTACATCAATTCAGGCCTCAACCCCATAATCTACTGCAGGAGCAAAGAATTTCGTACAGCCTTCAAGAGCCTTCTAGGATGTCCCTGGCTGCAAGTGCAAAGCATAAACTACCTTTATAAAGAGCTTAGGACTCGATGTCCTTGTTTTCTGGGCTTGACAGAAGCGGACATGAATAGAGCTTTCCAGAAGACTGTCAGCTCACGAGGGACAAGGTCGGAACCTGTGCCGCAGGAAGATGGGGAAGAAAGTCTAGGAAGCAGTCAGAGCAGCTACAAGAGTGAAAAACCATCGCCGGGACCATCACGCTCCAACGGCAGCACACACTTCAGCGATTTCTCTGAAACAGAGAAACAGAGTTGTAAGTGAAACTTTTTTTCCACTAAAAGCACTTCACTCAAAGCTAATATAATCTTAATATATTATTTCTGCCAAAAAAAAAAACAAAACAACCAAACAAAACAAAACAAAAAAACACACACAAAAAACCCCACTTCTAATGATGAGCTTATACTATAGCTGTCTTAATTTGGCTTGGCAATGTTTCAAAAGGTACACATGCAAACATTTCTACATGCATTCAACGTATTCATTCCAAAATATGAATTTGGGTAGTGATCCAATTTTATGCCAGTTTTTACATGAGTACTCTGCATGGTGCATTTTAAAACATGTCCAGATACATCATCACCTGAATCTGTGAATGTGTTTAAGAGGTATAGCTTCATAAGGAGAGCACTTGCAGTCAATGATGAAAGTAGTTTCAAGCTGCCAAGTGTTTGAACTTGCAGACCGTTTTACGCAACCTGTCATGTTATGGCTCATGGTCAAATCCGAAAAAAGCTTGAGAAAGTTTGCATAAGAAAAATAACTACAGGGCTCATAGGCACTCATGTTTGCGGTCATATAAGTGGTCGAGTGTTGTTGGACACACATTGGTTTTTAGGAAGCCACTTGCTTCCCTCTGCGTCCCCCCCTATAAAAGCCACTACACAGTGAAACACCAGTGCAGAATAGCTCTTATGAGTCACCGCTTAGCAGCCATTTATCAAGGAATATTACCCAAGCAAAGAGGAACACTTGGCTCAGTGTAAATATCACCACCTGTCATTATGTGTTTCATCTAAATTACACAAATTTATCAGATTTAATAATGTTTAATATGACATTTAGCTTTCATGGGACGTGTATTAAACACCTTATCCTCTGATCAGGGCTACGAGCTGAAAACAACATATAAATTAAAGAGGTTTCAGTCGAAAAATAGGAGGTTGTGAAGACACAGCTGCGTGCAAGTTTTCTTTACCCGTGCTTTCTGGTGCAATTTACAATCTACAAAATAAAACGCAATAAAAAAGGATTCCAACGAGACGACAATTTTAAAAATTAGGCAAAGTTCACAGAATTTTTTTTTTTTTTTTAATTAATATGAAAGAACCAAAAGCAGTTTGAAGTTTGGGTTGCCATAACCCTCTTGTCCTTAAACTGTCAACAAGGCTGAGACCTGAATATTACTTCCTACTGAAAAAATTCAAAAGATGATTAGAGGATAACCATGAAACTGTAGACACTAATAAAGATGGGAAGTTGTTAGAAAATTATGTATATGACAAACTTAAACTGAAATCATTGTGATTTTTCATTATTATTATCTTAAGCATTTTTGTTAGAGTTGTTAATGAAGGAACATCTACGAAAACAATTTGTGTATATACTGTACATTTACAGTTTTCATAATTTACCTTCATTTTGTCCTCAGGGTAGGAAAACTTTTGCACTTGCAAAACTTGCACTTGCAGATATATTTGGCAGTGAGCTGAGGAAGATGGTTATGTAAACTTTCAGCCAGCACATTACTTATTATTTTAAATTTGTCCGACATTTACACTAATTGTTTTGATGCTCGGCATGTGCTGTTCAGTCAATCCGCCGGAGCAGACATCATAATTGTTTTTCCGCTTGAAAGCAAATTACTAATAGATTTGTAATTATTTAATCATTAGCTTTGTACAGGACATAAACCATGGCACAGAGTCGGCGTTCGTTTTAAAAGCACCTGAGACGAGCATTAATGCTAATGCTTTTTATATTAAGATGACATGTACAGCAGCACAGGGTTATATATCTGAGATGTGTAAGTTTGCACACTGAAGGATTAAAGTGAAAATACACTTAACAGGAGTTAACAGTAAAGGCTGTTCCTAGAAACGGCAGAGGAGAGGCTTTAACTCAGATGTTAAAGGGTAGGCAGGCAGACCCTAGAGACCACTGCCTAGCTGAAATGAAGCGGAAAAAATGTCTACACACACACACACACACACGGACTGGAGGGAGGGGGTTTGATCGACAGAAAGTAAGAAAACAAACAGCATTTTGATTCGTTTGGTTATTAAATCAGCAGCTGAATTTATAACAAATCTACTTTTAAGGAAACTTTTACACTCCAACATAAAGACTTTTAAGGATCTCCCCAGAACCCGGAAGTAAACAAAGTTCAGTCTGTTTATTAAATAAATATACTCCAGCGCTGTTTAATACTTGATTCTTGTCAGAAGGTGTTGATTAATTGATTTTTTTTAAATGCACTTATTTATATATTTTTGACAACAGCAGTTCTGACAGCAGTAATTCAAATCATCAACATAATTTGCAACAAATTATTAAACATTATTTATGAAATAAAATTATGAATCAACATTTGAATAACGTATATCCATTGATGAAGCTCTGTGAAGCTTTCTGTAATGAGATGTTTATTTAACATTTATGGAAGGGGTCTCCAGTGTCAGCAATCTCAGGACAGAGGATTTTGTCCTTTTCAGTTTTTAGGTAACATGACTAAGGAAAGAGAGAGAGAGAGAGAGAGAGAGAGAGAGAGAGAGAGAGAGAGAGAGAGAGAGAGAGAGAGAATGAAATGGGGTGGGTGGCGAGTGTTAGGCTGGTAAAGGAATGACTGTTTACAACTAACTTGTTTTGTGGATGTTCCACAAGATTAAATGTAACTATAAACGGATAAATAATATGACGTGTTGATCACTAATTAATTAAAAATCATAATGTTTGGCAATTTGCTGTGCTGTAAGAGGAATAAAGCACTTGTCACAGAATATGTTGTTACAGGAAAATAATCAGCTACAGGTTGGTAACAGTATCTCCACCACTCCTTCCCATTGTTGATCATTTTCTTATAACATCATTGTATTGTATTCCTTATTAAACATAAATGGTGTATTTTATTTTAGGATTGCACATTGCTTTAAGATTGGGATGATATAACCTATAAGGATGATATGACCTTGGCTGTTGATGTCACCAAATCTAAAAAGAGAAATAAGCCTGAAACCATTCAGAGTCAATCAACCAATTTTTTTGCCATACGCAGAAATGACAGGATAATTTGTCCCAAATTTTAATGATTGTCTAATCGCTGTGCTGTAGATATTATGTTACCTGCAATTTGTGTCTGGAGGAACAGCTGCTTTTATCATATATACATATATATAAAAAAGCAGATGCTCACTTGGGGTTAATAAATGGTCAACTCAGAGTAGATTAGGGTTTGATCCTATTCAAATTTCAAATATAAGCAGAGATTTTATCCTGACTGGATTTTATCCTGAATTACAGTGCCCTCCACTAATATTGGCACCCTTGGTATATATGAACAAAGAAGGCTGTGAAAAATTGTATTTATTGTTTAATCTTTTGATATTTTGTTAATTTTTTTTTTTTTTAAATCACAAAAATACTCTGCTCTCATGGATATCAAACAATTGCAAAAAAAATTTTAGTACACCTGGGTGACTAGGAACAGGAAATTGTTCAACCATGACTTCCTGTATCACAGGGGTATTAATATGAGGTAACACATAGGCCAAATTTTCTTTTTGTCATTCATAACAATGGGTAACACCAAGGAATATAGCTGTGATGTGCTGCAAAGGGTTGTTGAGCTTCACAAAATGAAATGGGAAGTGGCTATAAGAAAACAGCACAAGCATTGAAAATGGCCATTTCCACCATCAGGGCAATAATTAAGAAGTTCCAGTCAACTGGAAATGTGATGAATCAACCTGGAATTGGACACGTGTTTATATTGTCTCTACTCACTGTGAAGATGATGGTTCGAGTGGCCAAAAAATCTCCAAGGATCACAGCTGGAGAATTGCAGAAGTTAGTTGCGTCTTGGGGTCAGAAAGTCTCCAAAACTACAATCTGAAGTCACCTACATCACCACAAATTGTTTGGAAGGGTTTCAAGAAAAAAGTCTCTACTCTCATCCAAAAACAAACTCAAGCGTTTTCAGTTTGCCAGACACTACTGGAACTTCAAATGGGATCGGGTTCTATGGTCAGATGAAACCAAAATAGAGCTTTTTGGCAGTAAACACCAGAGATGGTTTTGGCGCACACAGAGAGGTAGCCATATGGAAAAGTATCTCATGCCCACAGTTAAATATGGTGGTGGCTGTATAATGTTTTGGGGCTGTTTTTCTGCCAGAGGACCTGGACATTTTGTTAGGATACATGGCATCATGGACTCTATCAAATATCAACAGATATTAAATGAAAACCTGACTGCCTCTGCCAGAAAGCTTAAAATGGGACAATGATCTAAAAGGGTACTAATAATTGTGGCACACATATTTAACAAAGATTTTTTTTTATATAAACCTGTGTTTTGTTTGCAATTATTTGATATCCATGAGCAGAGTATTTTTGTGAAAAAAAGATCAAAAGGTTGAACAATAAAGACAATAAAATTTTCACAGCCTTCTTTGCTCATATTTACCAAGGGTGCCAATATTAGTGGAGGACACTGTATGTTACTGCTGCCAATTTTGTTTTGTTTTGTTTTTCCAGCAAAGTAAAAAGGACAAAAGTCATATCATTGGTCAGTAGCACAGTTCCAGGATGCACGTACCCCATCAGATGTTCGTGTGCCGAATGAAATCAAATCAGTGCTGTGAACTGCGAGAGGCCCTCCATATCAACCGTGTTAAAAGCCTGTTTGCTGAACGCTGACCCGCCATCCGTTGTATTAACACGCCGAGCCTTGCGGATGCTGTTCATAGCTCTGTGCTGTTCGCAGTCAATCGGTGCCAGAGCACGTTGAGCGCGTCTCACTGAGCAGAAATGCTTTTAGAGATGCAATGAAAGCAGTTTTGGCTGAGTGTTCGGTTCAGCCGGTTCAAGATGGTGTTCATTATTGACACTTATTTTTGGATGAGGTTTGATATGCTGGAAAAGAAAAACTCAAAAATAGCAATTGTGTTGGTCAAGACCTCTGTATGCATCATTGGTAATAGCTCCGGCAGTGTGTTGATTAACAATAAATGGAAGGGCACTTTCGAGACGCCGTTTATGCGCGCCCAGATGGAAGCATGATTATTTGAACGTGGCCTCAACAACAAAGACTGTTCAGTCGTGAAATGACCACATTTGAATGGAAATGGAGGTCAAGCCTGGATCTGACCGTGCTTCTTACTGACTGCTGAATTAAACATTCAGCATGCTAATATACTGAGACAGTATTTTCGTGTGTCTAGTAGCGTGAGTGTATTTAGTGGCGTGAGTTTGGAAGCACTCCCAACAGCTGATAAACTTTATCACTGTACCACAACACTTCCGCTTCTCTGGAGAAGCTGTTTACCACCTAAAGAGAGCATGGACTTGGCAAACAAAATTCTAATGGGTCTTCGCTTATTGATTAAACGGTGAAAGAAGTAACACACACAGATAAAGCAAAAATGATTCAGAAATAGACTGGCCCTGGATTAATGAAACTTTTTATGACTATTATTATTATTATTAGTAGTAGTAGTAGTAGTAGTATAATTTATACGGATATATATTAGTGTGCATTTGCATATTTTTTTATTTTTGTACATACAGAATATTATATATATACACACATAGTACTGTGCAAAAGGCACAAAGAAATGCTGTAGAGCAATGATGCCTTCAAAATAAAAGTCAATATATGGTGTGACAAAAAATTTAAAATAAAATCAAAATAGTAGTCTCCGGTACAATTAGTGCAGTTTTATAAGGAAATGAGCTGGTAAGTTTTATTGAGCATCTTGCAGAACCAGCCACAGTTCTTCTGGAGACTTTGACTTTCGCACTCGCTTCTTATTTTTGCAGTAAAACCCAGCAGCCTTCATTGTGTTTTTTGTCTGAAAAGTGTCTTTTTTACGAAATATGCTGCTTTCTTTAATGACATACAAACATTTTTCTGTAACATTTAATTCTGTGCTAGAAAACTAATGTTTGGGAATCTAAAATGTTTTTTGTACTGACTTGATAATGTAGAAGTCATAAAATAAATAAAAAAATCTATAACAAAAAAATACTGAAAAAAATAGGATGCTTAAAACTTTTGCACAGTACTGTATATATATATATATATATAGTATAATATTCAGGATGACAGAAACTTTGAAATGATCCAATGCTGAGCCATAAAATGGAATTGTTTATGCAGCATTCTGTCAAATCAAGCAATCAGAAAAGCAAACAGTATTTAAACATCATAGGATCAAACAAGGCTTTATTCAAATGAGCTGTCTGACTCTTGGTGACATGCCGTTTTGGTCCCGGGTGGTTTCCAAACAGACCAGACTTTAGCTGCTGGTGTCGAACTGTCTACACTCTACACTTATGTTGGACACAGAAGTTAGATTCTTGGGTGATATGAAAAACAGTGAACACACAAGTCATTGATGTTAATAGGTAAGGGTAGGGAAGTAAAGCAGAACTTTGGTGAAAAACAACACTGATGTTTTGCATGTTTTTTTTGTTTACCTTTTTTTTTTTCCACGCACATTTCATGATGTCAGCGTGAGCTGTAAACCCAACACACGTTATTTCTGACTACTTCAGCTATTTTGTACAATATTCCTATTTCTGCTTCGAGGCAAAAGGGAACAAAACCTTGAAGGTGGAAACAATCAGTCATATTCTGTAACACCGTCTGTACCATGTGCACTAAAGCATATGCTGTGCATTACCAAACACATGCCATGCATTGATTACTACACTGGGCAGTTAAAGAAGAGAAGGAAGGAGAGAGGGAGATGGAATAAGCAATGAGGTCATGCTTTACTTGAAGATATTAACACAGTATGGAGAAATTCTTAAAATCAGCCGCCGAGGACGATGCCAGATCTTTCTTAGGCAAACGTTTAGAATATTTTTTTAATCACTCACCTATAAGGTGACATTAAACATTAAAGAGGTGAGACGTACTTAAAAGAACCATGGTAGAACTGGCTGGAGAGGTGTAATGGTCAGTCCCTGTGGCCCAGGTGGTGCATGTTAAAACTGTTTGTTTCAATCTGTCATGCTTCTAAACATACTAACACATTACTTCATCTAGCACATGGCCCAATTAGTTTCCATTTAGAGTTCATCATACAAAACAGATGATGCAGAAGGAAACACGACTAGCAGGTGTGTCTCTCAAACAAATTCCTCATGTGATCTCTTTCAACTTCACAGCCAGGGCTTATCTTATAGTGCATAAGTACGGGATAAAACACTTGGCGGTGTGCTATTATAGGAAAGTGATCAACGACGGGGTGGTGTGATGCAGCCTTACACGAAGCACAGTTAGCGTTACTATCCTGATGATTATTTTCCAATAACAGCACATCATGAAGTGATTTATACCTTTTCTTTCACAGCAATTGTTCTATTTTCATCCGTTTGTAGTTAGGTTTTATGCCGTGGAATGTCTGTGTCACATAGTTCCTGTTACCAATTTATAACCCAACAATTGTTGTCCCCTCATCAGCTTCTCTTTTTTTTTTTTTAAGTTAATAAGACAAAACAGTAGGATTTGTCATGTGACTGAGAAACTGGAATGTCCTCCATCCTTAAAGTCCCCATGAAACATGAAAGTTTAGTGGCTTTTAGTAAGGTGATCTCTAAGCTAGTGTGCTCCAAAACAATGCCAAAATTCGCATTTAGAAGGTACAGTACTGTGCAAAAGTTTTAGGCACCCTATTTTTTTTTTAGTACAAACTTTGTTATAGATTTTTTTTTATTTTATGACTTCTACATTATCAAGTCAGTACAAAAAACATTTTCGATTCCCAAACATTAGTTTTCTAGCACAAAATTAAATGTTACAGAAAAATGTCTGTATGTCATTAAAGAAAGTAGCATATTACGTAAGAGACACTTTTCTCCAGAAGAACTGTGGCTGGTTCTGCAAGATGCTCAGTAAAACTTACCAGCTCATTTCCTTATAAAACTGCACACATTGTACCAGAGACTACCATTTTTTTTTTTGTCCAAATATTGACTTTGTTTCATTTACTACTGTTTACTGCTCTTTACTGTATTTGTTTTAAATGTAGCAACATTTAATTATTATGAAGGCATCATTGCTCTACAGCATTTCTTTGCATGTGCCTAAAACTTTTGCACAGTACTGTATATGCATCATCAGATTTTCTGTCCAACCAAATGAACTCTAGAATCTGAAATGTCCCACCTTCAACATTATAAAAATCCATGGTACTAACTGTCAAGTACGGCTTAGCCCGGGCTGTGTGGTAGGCTAAACGCTACTGGCTATTTAAAAAGGGGGAGGAGCCACTTGATATGTCCCGCCCTGACTTACTGTTTCAGTGGAAGTTACATCAACACATCGAATAATGCGATGCGTTTCAAGGCACTTAAGACTTTCCTGTGTCTGAAAACTTGACAAAGTTACAAAAAAAAAAACCTTATAGCTTCACTTCTGACTTTTACAAAAAAAAAAAAAAGCTAATTATGCTAAATAAATGACTCATTAAAAAAACTTTCACTATATCAACAATTACACACATTTTAAAAGCTGTTATATGAAGCACCCAAGATATAAGTCCCTGTGTAAGATGTTACTATAGAAATGATAAGCTGCTGTTATAGAAAATGAATCAACCTACCAGCCAATCAGCTTTGAGCATTCAACAGCGCTGTTGTATAACGTGATAAATCAACAACCCTCTCAGTTGTTTTTTAATGTCTTTTCATATCCATTTTGTAACTTTCCATATGATTTGGCAAACAAATTTGAGACAGCGTTGAATAAATATTTTAAGACATGTTTATTTGGGCAAGGGCCTCTTTAGCCATTACCCGAGCGCTCATTTGCATTCGAAAAATAAACTCAGCAGTCTGGTTTCAACCTGCTAGAGTGCTTATGAGTTGTGACTTTAATTTAACGATTGATCCAATCAACAGCATGCTGCTGTGCATAGAAGGAACTCCAGAGAGACTTCAGTTTGGATGATAAGCACACACACACACACACACTGACTTCAGGGTTGGACTCTCATCACAGAAGTTGGATTGGAAGAGAGAGGACACATTATAAAAGCATTAGCAACCATTAAAAACAAAAACATAGAAGGACGTCTTTTGGAAATCACGCGGGTGTCTGCAAGAGCAGTTACTCTGTGTAATAAGAGGAGGCAGGGGAGGTCTCAAGGCTGAGGTAAAGAACGAGGCGTGCCTTGGCGTAGGACAGATAGAGATTTGCGTGCCTTTGAAAGTGACTCTGTTAAGCGCTGGTAAGTGCCCAATTGGCTAGTTGTGGGACTGCCGCCTCACTCGTGCCAACTGACTGAGGGAGTGTTAAAGCAGCAGGAAAGCAATTCTCAAGCTAATCTCAGTGGAGAAAGAAAGGACATAGTTCTCTTGTCAAAGAGCAAGCAGGTCAGTGCTTTCCTAGCCTGCATTGCTGAATGTTTGGTAACATGATGAACTAAAATGCTTACGGAACTCTGGGTGGAGGTGTGGGTGAATATGCTTTATGCTCTGGTTGAGTGAGCAGGTGTTTTGCTAGATGGAGGTCTGCGCCTCACAGTGAAAGCAGAGAGCCTGATTGTCAACCACAGGTTTATTTTCTTAGACAGAGATCTAGGTATGCGTCCAATACCCACATCAACACACAGGGGCGCCTGCCGCTTCGGTCACGTAGACATGGATGAGAGTGGAAAGTTGGCAGGCTTTAAGTGTTTACCAAAGGAGACGTTTTAACACAGACACATATGGGCATTCCAACAAATTTCCCAATTTCCAATTTTAACCATTTCTCCCTTCACACTAAGAATAGGCTGTGTTTACTTTTACACCTTCCTGGTGGAAGGTCTGTGTACGTCACATTCATTCAGTTTTCATTAAACGAAATGCAAAGGAGAAATATAAATGCGTGTAAATACATCGCTGTGTAATTACAGTTAATAAAGATTGTGGATACAACTTGATAACCACAAATCATTATGTGCTTTAAAAAAAAAAAAATTGCAGGATTTTCCAGGTGCTGCAATTTAAGAGTTTTTGAATCACCCAAAACGTATTTCCCATTTATTTTGATCCCATTTTTATCTGTATATACTCTTCCAGATCATGACCAGACAGAAGAGCATGGTCAACTCATGCTGTTCATGCTGAAATGGGCATAAAAAAGGAGCCAAAAACTACTAAAACTTTTAAAAACTACTTTTATGAAAATTAATCTCCTATTTTAGTATGTTCAAATCAATCAATCAAAAGCATTTTCTTACTTTTGCCATTTAAATTTCGAAACGAAAAATAAATAAACATAACATACCCAGATTGTGGAGGTCCAATTGGCATCAATACCAGAATAACACCTAGGGTTACAGTAACCTGTGCTACTGTACCTTATTAAAGGTGTATGCTCATTCTTTCAGCGGAACCTCCTAGGACTTTACAAGACCTTAAAAGACAACAGAGGGAGTCGGGAAAGAAATATTTTTGCATGGGCTACAGTTGGCACAAGGCATATAACCGAATTCCAACCATAAATCCTTTCATAAAGGTTCATGGAGTGCATCCACCTGCTGGCCTTTACTGTGTTAAGTACATAATACATTCTGCAGACTTTCACCCAAAGGCACGATTAGACAATTAGATACACTACCGCAACTGCCACACACAAACCAGACGGTTCTATGGAAGGCTGATTCAGCTGAGATCCTGACGTCAACGGTGGAACACAATGCCAAAGCCACACTGTAGCTAAGAGTCGGGGGGGTAGGGGGGGGACGAAGCAATTAATCTTGCTTTGGACAAAGACATATAGCTACACTCTGATCATGGTCACTAACAGACTGCCAATAAAATAATAATACTTGGTTTACATTCTTATGATTCAAATCTGGTTTTCATTGCCAGTAAACAAACCTGCCAAAGTACTCTTTCTCTCAGTTTACCCTTTCTCCCTGCAAAACAGGCCCAGTGTGTAATGTATTCAGAGTTCTTGCACATGACTCTCACGTAAAGCTCTTTTCAGATCTAAAGGAGATGCAACTGATCTCAAAGGCAAGGCCAGAGAAACGTCTTCCTACATGCTGTAATCATTACCACACAGCAGGACAGGCAGCAACCTGTGGCGCTCAGGACATTCTCACTTCAACCACATTCTCTATGTTGCTGATAAATGTCTCATTCTTATTGACATTACATAACTTGATCAGTAAATCTTTCATAACCTCTCCCTGGTCTGTGTATTATCAGCACAAACCCTTTCTACTGTGCTGCAAAACATTTCTCTAAATCACAAATGATAGCAATAGCAGGCTGTTCACATTGTTCCCGTTTCTCCTGCTCAATGCAATCAGGTTCAACTGCTTGAAATTTTCAGTATTTCTGCATGTATAACTTGAAAAATAGGATTTGACTTTTCATCAACTTTTATTTAAAAAAAAAAAAAAAAAAAAAAAAAAAAAGTGCCATATTCAACAAATGGTTTAAAGTGGTTATGGGCGTAGATGGTGAAAAAAAAAATCCGAAGGTAACTGGAGTCATGTGTTTCTATCGGTTCGGAAATCAGCTTGATCTGATCTGAACTGATTTGCTGTATATTCAAACACACTGATTTGGTTCACAATTCCGTTCAAGAATTCTGTTGACCTGATCCAAATAGATTTCAGAGGAGCAGAAAGGGGAAAAAAAAAAAAGACTGAAAGGACTGGAAAGAGTTACAAAATGATTTCTTGGGCCAGACAGTTCCCAAATGGAAGTAATTCAGCACTGTTGATCCTCCGCCTACAAAGCATGCATCAGTGCAAGGATATGCCACAGAATACTCAAACTGTGAAAGTTCAATTCAATTCAATTCAATTCTGTCTGTGAGAGAACTAAAAAAAGGAGAGAACAAAAAAAAAAAACAAAAAAAATGGGAACCCAGAAAGGACTAAGGCTAAGGATGTGCAGAAACCGTAAGCTTAGAACTTTGTGATTCTAGACTCAGAAGTGTCATACTCATATACAGTACATGAGAGATAGCAAGAAAGACAGCATATCTGGTTAATGCACGGTGATGATCAATGCAAGTTGCAGCAGGGGTCAGAAGTCAGCTGTGTGGTTTCACTTGGCAGCCGAGTACAAAAGAAGCAATCTGTACCATTGGGGTTGTACTGGAACAAACAGACCAGTGGAAATGTTTTCCTAAATTCTGCTGCCATTTTGTTGACAGCTGCCACTGCCACTACTACTTCTGTCTTATATCTCAAAAGACAGACTAGTACAAAAGCTCCTTCAGAAAGATCTGTTTGGCACCAAAATCACATTAGCCGCGTTCTTCCCCAAACGGATGATTTCATTTATAAATCACATGTAGTCCACTTTACTCTGACATTTGCCAAAGCTATAACTGGTGTTATTCAATCCTTTCATGAATTTAGAGCAATGGCATATGTAACATGTCACTTAGTTGCTGACAAAGTTTGGTCAAACACGTCAATGTTGTGGTTGGACTGGGCGGAGCAACTGATCTCAGTGGTCTGGATTCCAAAGCAAATTTTTAGTGGCTATTTCGAGACTGGGGTGCACAAAATAGTGACAGTAAAGAAATCTACAGATGTGTTTATGCTGAAATTCGACCTAAAGAACACTGCATTAATATCTTGGCTTCTGGTTAGGGTGCCGTAACAGTGGTTAGTGAGTAGACAGTCTTAGAGGGGATACATTGTGCAGACCGTGTGAAACACTCAAGGCTAGCTAACTGCAATCGACTTATTAACAGAAACGAGTGCTTCTTGGGAGAATATGACATGCAAACATGCTACATATCAGAGATTAGCTGGCATTGAATTTATTAGATTGATGTGCACAAAATAAATAAATTAATTAATTAAAAGGTGTGGGCACATAAATTCACACAAATCTTGATATTTATTTACTGAAATGTCATAGATCCATTAATTTTATATTTCATGCATTGCTCAATGAGGAATTCAGCTGTTTCCTAGTAATGGCATAGTTTTGGGCCTTTAATATGAATTAACTTCAGTTTAAAGGCTAACCGGCATAAAAAGGTATCAGGTTTGAGGTCTAACACAAACTTTTAATCACATAGTAAAACTTTTGGGATTAATCACAGAGTGAAGCATCTGGGATTAATCATATATTAAATCATTTTGGGATTCATCTCAAAGCATTTTGGATTAATTAATTACATGGCAAAACATTTAGGATTAATCAATCACATAGGGGATTAATCAATCACAGTAAAATATTTTAGATTAATCACATTATAAACATTTGAGATTAATCACATAGTAAAACATTTGGTATGAATCACATTATAAAGCATTTTTTTTTAGATGAGTCATATGGTAAAACTTTATCACATAGTAAAACATTTTTATTAATCACATTACAAAGCATTTTGGGATTAATCTCAAAGCATTTGTAGATTAATCACACTGTAAAGCATTTGGTATGAATCACATTATAAAGCATTTTGGGATTAATCACAAAGCATTTTGTATAGCATTTGGGATTAATCAATCATGAAGTAAAATAAATTGAGATGAATCACAGTAAAACATTTGGGATTAATCACATTAGAAAGCATTTTGGGATTAATCTCAGAGCATTTTGGATTAATCACACTGTAAAGCATTTGGGATTAATCAATCAATCATGAAGTAAAATGTGAGATTAATCATGTAGTAAAACATTTGGGATTAATCACATTAAAATATTTGGGATTAATCACATTGTAAAACATCAGGGATTACTCAAATAATAAAATGTCCAGCATTTTGAGGGCTTTGGGATTATTGCTCATATTAAAGATAAGCTTTTTTTTTTCTTTACACACTTAAAAACAAATGTTTCTCAAGCGTTCTTTGGTTAACAGGTATTTCTGAAACTGAAAAACTCTGATGTCGGGTTCTACACAGAACCTTTAAAGGTAAAAGGGGCAGATCACAAAACCCTTTTTTGTGCTCAATGGAACCTATTTTCTAAGAGTGTAGCCGCTAATGGGCAATAACAAACTCCCTTTTCCAATTACGAGAGACTAACTAGTTAAATCTCACTATTTATCTCTCTGTGACCAATACCTCTCTTATCTGTCCAAATCGGAAAGTCCCACAGAACATTCACTCTGTTGTTTTCCACCACTCCCTGTAGTTTCTCCCACAGTCCTTGGAGCAGCCGAAATATTGCCGCACCCTCCAACTACATACAGAGGACTACATACAGAGGAAATGTATATAAATGGAGTTGTATATAAAATAGGTAGGTGTCAGCCTTTTTTTCTCATGACCATTTGGAAAATGAAATAAACAACAGGAACGAGTTCATGTAGCATTTTATGCAGTTCCCAGTTGTATCTGTGTCCCATTGCACACCCTCTTCACTTTCTGTGTTCAGGGCAAAGCCTGGCATCATGCGTCAGATTTCCTGTCAGTGTGTGGGCAATTTTCTCATGAGAAAGAAGTCCTTTCAGTGTAGCAAATCTAAATGCAGTCTGCATTTTTTTTTGGTCAATCCAACATTCAGTTACATTCAGTGTTAGGTAGGCTCGATAAAAACTATACTTCTTCCATCACTGCCTTAGGTATAGATAGCATCATAGAGGAAAATGACAGGCCCACCAGTGTACATGTAGAACCTATTTAATGTAACATAAATCATCCATGTCCATTGTTGGCCCACATTAACACGCTGACAACCTCATTTCCCTCTTAGCTATACTATGTGACAGGTATTGTACTGGAAATATGGTGGTCAACTATGGTAGACCCAGTACTGTAAATCACTGAAACTTCACACAGTGAGCCCAATATGGAAACTCGAATGCGGAAGCGACCTCAAAGAAATATTTCCACTCCTGTTGTTTTAGGCGCAGCCATGGTGGGGATTTTTTTTGGTTTTGGTCTACATTTCAGTCTGGCTGTAAAAACAGCAGGTCCATAGAGACTCTCGGCACATGCAGTCACCCATGGTGGAGTTAATATATAGCCCCCAAAATGCAAACAGAGAGGGTGTGTACTCTTGCCTCAGGCAAAGGGCAAAAGGTTGTGTGACATATGGAAAGAAGCACAAATTGAGTATTGGCTGGAGGTGTGAGGGGTGAGTTTTCTTGTCACGTCTCATGGGTGGTAAATAAAAGAATAAATAAAATCGCATAGTGTTCGCTAATTTTATGTACAAGTAATCAAATCCCATGACTGCCAGAGACCCACTGCTAGGGCCTTAATCCTTGATTATATTATTATTGCGTGAACGCAAGATGGCTGCCGAACGTAACCTGCGGTTGTTCAGAGCATCGCTTGGCATGTCCTCAGAAATTGACGCTACATGTCTGTGTATAGCAATTGGGGTGCTGTAGTAGGTGAGAGACCAACAATAGCAGAAAAAAAGTTTTGAAGAGAAGCGAGCAGAGCTTTTACTGTAGTCATAATGTATGTTGACACCTGTGTGAACAATGCTGCTCCTATACAGGCTTTGTGTGCTCATGTATGCATAACTAAATTTAAGTTACTGTATATTTGCCACTTTAAGCAAAACCTACTACAGCTCTCAGCATCAAACTACAACTAATAAGGAAACTAGTTATATATTACAGATGATTAGGATATACAGTAAGTCCCTATTTAAACCTGGTCTTTGCATGGTTGTTGTATTTGGATTCTGTCCTGATAAGATTTTATTGACATGCAGCCCTGGTTGGCCAGTTCAAAATCTGATTGCGGTATCGCCTTCACTATGCAAATCACTTCATAACACTTGTTCCTACTGTATATAAAAAATTTTTTTTAAAAGTTTAAATAGTTTTATGCAAAAGGATGGAAATCATGAATTTGCAAGCCATTTAAATTCCTTAGAGATGCCAGCTTCAGCCCTCGTAGACCTAATGCATTATGTTGTACTTGGAGACCTTTCACCTGTCAAATATGAATCTGGTTAAAATGCGTCTCAGACCTCTAAAATATGGGGCGAGTGCTCAGAATTAAATCTGTTTTAAATGTGACGTGTGTGTGCGTGCGTGTTTATGTAGATGATTCCTATCTAGATATAGCCCTGACACTCAAGTCACATGCAATGACCAGGTTTAAATAACACCAAAATATGTGTCAAGTGACTACATGGAAATTATGTAAACGTCTTGCTCATTCTGAAACATCTTAGACAGGCAGTGTAACCGAATTGAAAATTACAGTCTGTCTATAATACTCAGTGAAGTGATTTTCACAACAGGACAGTTACACTGTAATCTCGCATTATTTCCCAAGTTCATAAACCTAAATCTTAATAAGAAATTTAAAAATAATAATAAAATTAAAAAAAAAAAAAAAAAAACACGAGATGAGTCAGATGTAGTGGAAAATCCACGGTAATATGATTCGATCGGGTTTAGTTTTTGCTTGGTGGAGTTGCAATTATCTGTGAGAAGGGAATGAAACTTGAACCATTAAATTTGGTTTATATGCTTCTTTCTCTCGCTGCTTTCAAATATGAGCCGCTGAGCAGGATCAAAGATCCAGAGATTAAACGAGAGGTTAAACATCTGCCCCTGCTCTTTTGAATCTTCATGCTCATAATACCAGCCAAGTAAACACATATGAATACAATACTGATTACTGATTATACATAAAGCCAAATGGAAGTAAACACATTTACAATTACACGATACAGTCAAGTCAAAAACAACACTATGGGAAATAAATTATGATAATTATATTTATACTGTTACCCTTAAATGACTGTTTATAAAAATGTATTACCCATGACCTGGAGGAACTGGTAATACTATCATACAGTATCATTTCAGAAACTAACTGATCTGTTCAAAATGCATTTGACCATTTTTATTTTGTGGTCTAAACTGCTTCATAGAATTTTTACTGTTTTTTTTTTTGTTTGTTTATTTGTTTGGGTTTTTTTTGCTAATGACTGCCAAAGTGATTTAAGACTTTAGGATGTATAACATTTAAAGAGGATGGCATTAAAGCTGCAGTGTCAGATTTGGTCATTTGGATGAATATTTTAATGCAAGCACTTCATGGAAGAGCATTTTTTCTAGCGACTTGTCAAGTAGTGCCTAAAATTGTAGTTTTCACTTATTCTTCTTTCAAAATTATGTTATGGTATTGTTATTATTTTTTTTAGAAAGTTCTTCTAGTATATATTTTAGAAATCATTATATAGACATACACCAAGACATTATATATGCCAATACATGTGTCATGTTAACAGTATAACTACTTATTTTTATTAGATTATTTTCTTATCATGGTATACCATGTGGTGACATGGTGGTAGGGCATGGGCAGCATTGCCACCCCACCGCTCCAGGGTTCCTGGTTTGATCCTGAGCTCAGATCACTGTCTGTGTGGAGTTTGGTGTGTTCTTCTGATGTCCATGTGCGTTTCCAACAGGCTTTCTGGGTTCCACCTCCAGTATTTGGATTGGCTACTTGAAATTGTGAATGTGGGTGTGCATGGTGCCCTGTTGATGGACTGCTGTTCCTTCCAGGGTGCATCCTCTTCTTGCTCTCAGTGTTGCTGGAATTATCTCCGGATCCAGGACACTGACTAGGATAAAGCACTTAGGCTTGATGAATGAATGATTGCAGTTTCTACTGTACTGTAGAGTACTGTAGCGTCTCAAGAAATAAACCACGACCCTGACCAGGACAAAGCAAAGCGGTTACTGAAGATTGATGAATGATGAATGCTATACCATTATACTGATAAACTGTCACACTGCTATTTCCTATAAATGAGTTTTAAAATGTCTTGGGTAATGGATCCTTTACATCATTTCCTCACAACAAGGCCATTGAGTTTAATGGTGTCGGGTATCCCTCTAACCTTTCAAAGAACAGTCTTGTAAGAAAAAAAAACATTCTGCAGCAGAACTGCAAAAGTGGGAAAAAATACAGGGAAAAGTTTGAGATGAGTTAGCAGAATGGTAATATGAAGAAACATTAGACACGAGCCAGGTGGCCATTATAGGCACGGCAGCAAAGAGAGACTTGATTCTAATATTTTCAGACCATCAATCATCCAAATCAGCAGACATCTGGGTCCGACACCTCACTGGCACACTTCACCAAATACAGCAGCGGTCCATGGAACAGCATCAAATCGTTTACTTACACTGAGAACAATTATTCAAAATGATTAATTGGTCTATATGTTTAAGTTCAGACTCTAACACAGGGTAATTGGATTACTTGAGCTGAGAAATGACTGTAGTAGTGGGTAACGAGGACTGGCACAGACTTGGATAAAGTGGACATCCGGTTTCATGTCATATATGACACACTACAAATTACTGAAAGGATATATAAGCTACCAAGGACACTAGATTAGCCTTGGCTATACACAGAGGCTTAATTAAAGGGCTTAAGTTCATGATCAAGAACTTAGTGGAAAATCTTAAGATATACACCAGGCAGTTGAAAATTGGAACAAGACCAGGCAACGTATTTCCAATCCTTAGCTGTCCGGTTTTGGGGAGTCTGTTCCCACTGTAGCCTCAGATTCATGTTCTTGGCTGACTGCACTGGAACCCAATGTGGTGTTCTACTGCTGTAGACCATCCGCCTCAAGGTTTTGGCGTGTTAAGATGTTTTTCAGCTCACCATAGTTGTAAAGAGTGGTTGTTTGAGTTACCATAGACTTTCTGTAAGGTCAATCCAGTCTGGCCGTTTTCCTTCATCTGTCCTTAACACTGAACTCTATCTTGTAGATCAAACTAACCACGCATTAAAACAGGATGTGTTGTTGTAAGAGCATTTATTTTTATAGGTGAAATTATTAAACAAGGTTTGTAGAGCTTGTAATCTCACTCAAACATCACTGTGATAGAGAGCCCCTATACTGAGTGCTTTACTGAAACTGGATTCTGTAGTCAGACATGTAAGTCATGCAAGCTAAATTAATATTATTTACATATGGCAGATATATTATATTTAAGTAATGTTACCTGAAATAATTTTCTCTTTAGTCATTTGCATCCAAGAACACAGTCTAAGCATTTAGCCGACCAGTTGAGGGTTAAGCCTCCTGTTTATAATCCTAACAGCGGCCATCTGAGATTTGTGCAGAAAGTTAACCACTATAGTGTTGCTGTCAGTCAAAAGTTCTCTGCTTTCTTGCCTACCAGGTGCAAAAACAAGGCTTTAAAATGACGTCGCCCAGGATCTGCACTCCTATGCCTGGGAGGATTGAACTAAAGGGCCCCAGAACATTTCTTAGTTTTGTTTTTTCCCTCTTTTCTCTCTGATAGGACATAAACGCTGGGTATTGTTTATCTGTTCCTGTGGAGACATGTACAGTACAGTAGCAGCGATAGGATCGGAATCTGCGGCATTCAGAGTGATGAAGGGAGCGGTGAGGAGATCAGAGGTGGAGGAAGGGAATGGCATGAAGGAGAAAAAGATGAGCGACGGCATATGTTAAGTGAAAAAAGTACGAGGGGAGTGATGTTCTCCCGAGGCCGCAGTGCTGATCACTTTATGAGTCTTTTACACAGTCAGATGTTTTATGGCAAAGGCTAAGGCAAGAGTTATGAGGGGATATATTTCTGACCCACAAAAATCAGATAGTCTCAGATTGAAAGGGATTCATAGGAGGCCAGTTATTTGTGTTTAACCATTAAGAAGGGCTCACACATAGTTTGAGCCTTAAACTGTAGCACTAAAGCCATAGTCATGTGGTGCTGCATTTTCTTGTCATTTCCAAGTCACCTCTCGTTGCCAAGTTCAACAAGCCTGCCAAGCAGATGAGAAACCTGGCTTGAAATATATGGATGTTTAAGCAATGAGACCACAGATTTGAGATATTTTGACAAAGAAAAGAGCACGAGAGAGAGAGAGAGAGAGAGAGAGAGAGAGAGAGAGAGAGAGAAAACCTCTGGCTTTAGCAATACTGCATTGTAAGGTCGTGTCTATTAGGGAATAAAGTGTTATATGCAGACAAAAACAAACTAAACCACTTAACAGTGTTGCAGCATTGCGAACATCTGAGAGCTGTCATTTAATAAGCCCTTAAAAACAAAGATTTAATTCTTTGATGGAACATCAAAGAATATGTTCCTAATATGTTTCCTTATCCAATTACGTTGTTCGTAGCACCAATAGTGATGAAACTGTAACACCACTGTGTTAAAAACTTTTGTAATTTAATTACAATCATTTTATCATCTAATTATGTTGAAGTTAATTGGAGTGTGATGGAATTGCGATTCAAGAAAATGCATTTTGACTTGTGTGTTTGGAAATTAAAGTAAGCAACAGAACATGACGGAGGGTTTTATTCATTTTATAGCACAGCAATTTGCCAACAATGACTTTTTATTTATTAAAAAAATGACATCATAGTTTTTAATCTGTTTAAAGTTACGTTTAATGCCCACAAAAAGTTAGTTCCTTTTATAGAGCAGGTATAAAAGTCGTTCCCTCACCTGCCTTTTCTCACTCTCCCTCACTCTCCCTCACTCTCCCTCACTCTCCCTCACTCTCCCTCACTCTCCCTCACTCTCCCTCACTCTCCGGTTACCAAGAAACTGCAAAAACGCAAAAAGTCCTATCCTGAAGACTTTCCCATTTCGCAAAACTTACTAGTGACACCTTCCATAAATGTTAAACAAACATCTCCTTATAAAAAAATTTTAAAAACCACCAGATCAATGATTATACTTTTTTTTTTAAAAAACAAACAAACAAACAAACAAACATGTTTTTAATCAATTTATTATTAGGCTTTGATTATTGCAGAGCAACCACCAAAGAAGTCCCTGTGAATTATTTGTTACTATAGAAACAATAACGTATTAGAACAAGTACATAAATCCATCAGATCCGAGAATTCGGGAGTGCTGTGGTATACAAATGAATACAAATCATATAGCATGTTTTAAATTACTGCTATTGCAATTGTGCATCATTTTAAAGAGATTTTATCTAGTGCACAGACAATACTATGCATAGTGCAGTAACATACTACTAAAAGGTCAACGGTTAAATGGTAGATAAATAGGTCCTCTGCCTTAATTTGGGATAAAGGGTCCATATTAGACATAAAGGACCTACAGATGGTTTAAGGATCTGTGGAGTTGCGTGCTGTTCATGATTTGTCCATTAATTTTCATGATTTCTCCAAAAAAGGTTCACGAAAATCAAGAACACTTTCAATTCTGCCAGGAGCAAGCTATATATTAAACTTAATCAAATATGGAAGAATGGTACAAGTGTCTGGCAATGCTTCTAACAAAATCTCCCTCTATTTATCTTTTCTAGTTCCACCTTACAGGGGCTGGGAGAATGAGAATCCACAGCTTGGCTGAAAGACAGAGTGAGACAGCAAGAGAAAGCGAGAGAGAGAGAACGAGAGAGAGAGAGAGAGAGATGTAGACAGAGACGACTAATTTCAGCTGGGATTGGCTAAACTTTCTGGCCAGCAGACCAGGGACTGCAAAGAGCCACAAAAGTAACCTCACAAATGACTGCGATGAAATACACAAACAAGATAAACCAAATGGGAACGGCTGAACGGACGGTGGCACGCACAGAGACGGCTCGCGCACAAGAGCGGACGGACAGCGGAGAGCACATCCAGGCTGCTATTACTCTTGGCCTTTAGGGAAAATAACTGGATCAAACCAGTTAAACTGGGTCGGTGTGATGGACAACTATCTATAAGGGACTAAGGGAAGCCAAGTTGGATCTGGGTGATGTGGAGTAGTCTCAAAGTGATCCAAATTTTGTCGATTTTCTCACAGGCCAACTCTGTCCCAGCAAGTTTATATCTTTCACAAGCGAGGACTTGGAAAAACATTTCTGGCGCACAAACACCTACAACAGACCTACAACTTTATTTTTCTTTCTTTTTTTTTTTAAAAAGCACAACAGATGTAGTCTGTCATTTAGAATATAGCAAAAGAGTCATTGAAACCAAATTTTGTACTTAATGTTAAATTATTTCCTATTTATTTTATTCCCCAATTTTACCTGTGAATGTGCAGAGTTTATCAGAACGATACAGGCGTTCATGTCGTACAGGTTCGCTGACGTACAGCTAATAGTATGGTAGCTAATGTCTTCTGTTTTTCTTCAGTTTCTTCAAAAAGTCCTTTATAAGCTGCAAAGTCACCATGTGCACAAAACTCGAACTCTTCGGCTCGCCTCCCCAAAAAAAAAAAACAAAAAAAAAAAAAAAAGAAAAGGAGAATTGCCTTAGTTTTCTGTTCCTTTTATTCACTTTTAGAGCTGCTAAAGTTTTTTTTTTTTTTTTTTTAATTCATTCAGAGACAAAAGATTGATATGTATCAGTCACCTGATCCCCAAGGCATGACACACATTATTCTGTATTATACTTTTGTTTAAATCATTTTTAATACTAACAAAACTCCCAACATATAATTTATTCTAACATTAAAAAAAATACATGACAAAACAACAACAACAACAACAACAACTTCGGAACGACTGATTACACTTTATCAAATGTAACACGGTCGTGTTTCATCATCAGGTGCAATTGCTGAGGATTTCAATTTCTGTGAGGGAAGTAACTGAAAAGGAAAATGAATAATAATAGTAAATGCAATGACGGACACGCTTTCTGTGGATCTCAGGATATTTGTTGTGCCCTCTGATACAGTTCTGTTTTATTTTGTTTTTTTTGGGGTTTTTTTCCCCAGAGGAATCAATCGGTAGCACCCATACTGCTTTTTGAGCTGTGTACATAATTCCTTGTTCAATGTGATTTTATTGTAACATTAATAAATAACAGAGCAGATAAATAACAGGATGTAAAAAATATCCAGGGCTGCACAATTATGTTTAAAAAAAAAAAAAAAAGAAAAAAAAAGAAAAAAGAAAAAAAAAAAAGAATAGAGCAACTTTCATTATTTCAATGTTGTCATTGTGGTCTTTATAAATTTGTTATTGTGGTTAAAAGTGATTTAATAAAGCCTAATCCTGGAGTTATGAGCCATTCTCAGCAGAGGTATAAACATTAAACTAAAGATTTAACTGAAGCAAATCCCTTAATACTAAAACACAGACATTGTAACACCAGTGACAGACGATTTGAACATGTTATTTGAAGAGCAGCGCTGCTTTGAAACCAAAAAATGCCTTATTTCAGTGTAAGTGTACCACTATATACAACATACAGCATTGATTGTGATTGTATGATTAATTATGCAGCCCTATAAAAAATTATAAATAAATAAGTTAAAACACTTAAGATTCAGATTCCTTTTCTTTGTGTATTGGTTGGTTGGTTGTAAAGAAAAGGAAGGAGGGAGGGAGGAAGGAATAATGTAAAGGGAAATTAAGGGAAGGAAGGAAAGAGAGTTGGCACAAATGAAGGAAGGCTGAAAGGAAAGAAGTGAGCAAGCAGTGAAAGAAAGGGAAGAAAAGAAAGAACGAAAAAAGGGGAAGCAACGCAACGAAACAGAAGGAATGAAGTTAAGAGAAGGAAGGAAGGAAGGAAGGAAGGAAGGAAGGACAGAGTGAAAGAAAGGGAAGGTATACAGGAAAGAATAAGGTAAAAGGAAGTTAGGGGAAGGAAGGGGAGAAAGAGTTGGAGGAAATGAAGGAAGGCAGAAAGGAAAGAAGCGAGCAAGTAGTGGAAGAAAGGGAAGGAAAGAACGAATGAAAAAAGGAAGCAATGAAACCGAAGGAACAAAGTTAAAGGAAGGAAGGAAGGAAGGCGTGAAAGAAAGGGAAGGTTGGAAGGAAAGAAAGGGAAAGGAGGAAGGAACAAAATAATAATGTAGGAAGTAAGGAATGACTTAAGAAAAGGAAGAAAGGAATAACAAAGTAAGAAAACTGATTACAGTGTGTACTGTATGTACACTAGCTATTAACATGTGACATTTTCTGCTAATGCAACCAACAATAAAATATATTTATTCACTAACAAATAAATTTACTGTTTGCAAACAAATCTTCTATGAAACTGATCCACAGAAGAAGCTAGTTGAAGTGTTTAAATGAGACAAAGCAAATGCTTGTGATTAGTCCTGGCTACTGCATGTTGTGTGGTTGTGCACTGCTTCACTACAGACCTCAACACACCGGCCAGGGTACTGCCTGGTCTGCATTGCCATTAGCCTGTTAAACACACAGATGGAACCAGTTAGCCAAATATGCTGCTGAGGACACGGCATGTCCAGCCTGGTTTTGCTAATCAACCAACAGAGAAGAGCAGAAAAACAGTGGTTTCGTAACAAGGTTTTGAGCCAACTCATATGAACAGTTACAAAAGTTTTGGAGTCAGGGAGGGGCAGTGGGCTTAACAAGCACAGCGTTTCCTGAAATCCAGAAACTTTGCTCTTTTTGGAAATCCCACAAATATTGAACATAAATGTGCATCCGGCTCAGCTTCATCTCTCCGTAGTCAGGTAAAGCTTGGAACGTCCAATATCTCAAACCTGTAACATTTCAAGAAGCAACTACAAAATGGAATCAATGCAGATGGGCTGTGAGAAGGACACATAAGGGCTT
The DNA here is from genome assembly GCA_023630585.1 of Cranoglanis bouderius. NCBI lineage: Eukaryota > Metazoa > Chordata > Actinopteri > Siluriformes > Cranoglanididae > Cranoglanis > Cranoglanis bouderius. Next base: position 5,471,488 of record CM042549.1, read on the forward strand.
CCTGGAAGAGTACATCACATTACACTGGAGCGTTCAGTAACAGTAGCCCATATGCAGATTCTCCAAAGTAAATATACGGTTGAATTGGAAAGTACATCAGTGGGCACGGTGTCTCTAAAAACACTGTCCAGTTTACCTGAGATCATCAAATTATAACCAAATGTTAGATTGTTCTGCCTGGACATAGAGTTTCCATTGCAAGTGTCTGTTTGTAATGCAATTCAGCCAGTGTTAAAAAAAAAACAAAAAAAAACAAAAAAAAAAACGTCCATCTGGAAACCTGACTGAAAAAGATCTGTGGATTTGCTTTTGAAAGAATTGGAGAGGTACTACTGAAAATAAAAGCTGATCAAACCATTAATTGTATGGTTATACTTAAGCACAAAAAAACCCACAAACAAACAAAAACAAAACCCCCAGAACTAGCCCAGTCTTAAAACATATTTCAAATTTTGTCCTCCAACCAATGGGAATGGTGTTTTTTGTCCTCAGAGTAAACTGCAGCACTGGGTAGGGTGTTGAAGTGCAGATAAGCAGACGCACAAGATAACAGAGGAATAGCGTGAGTCATGTGTGCACCTTCTTAGAACTCACTAAAGATGAAACAGGAATTCCTAAGAGTTAAGATAAAAAGTGCTGGCTAGATGGATCAACCATCTTAGAAAGCAACATGGCAGACAGCTGGACTTGTTTAAGAATGCCACCCTGCAACTGAAAGTCTCCGTTCAACTATGCCCAAGAGGCCACCTGAAGGTTAAGAATTAATTTTGGGCTCTACTTTTCCTTTGCGTTTATGCTTCTTGGCATATGCTTTTAACAAAAGTTGAGGCAGCATTACAATTAAACCATAAGGCTGAGCAGTTGAGGGTTAAAGGTCTTGCTCGAGGGTCACGCACTGGAATTTGCAATGGTGAGTCCATGATTGAGGTGCCATGTGTGTCCCACTGAAACCACACCTACAATACTATGTATGTAATGTAATGGTAAAAGACACTGTAAACTACAGCATTTGCCTCTTCCAGCCCACTATAATTACATTTTACTCAAAAAATATTGTATCCTTTTTTAAATACCATATTACTTTGAGTGAATCCCATATTTCCCTTGAAACATCGATTTCCGTGACTTATCCATTACAGGTTATGAAAAATGGTCCTGTTACCTGAACAGATTCACTTTTGAAATATTTTCCACAAGTCACGTTAAACAGGAAGTTACATCACCAAATTTCATAAAGATCATGGGGAAAAACAAGGAAAAAAAACTCTCATTCTTTCTTTATTTTCAGTGATATTGTGATATTAACTGAGTCAATATACGAGTTAATAAAACACTTTAAAAGTACAACCCTGTTACCTAAACAATAGACTGAAAGTAAATTATTAATTTAAGTAAATTCAAGTAAAAAAAATTAGAATGCATTTAATGTCATCTAGCATGGATACTAGCTAGCTAGCCATATGTTTTTTAATGATATTTGCTAATTCTACCCAACAAAAACTTACTTAAGAGCAATACAGTGGATATAAAAAGTCTACACACCCCTGTTAAAATGACAGGTTTTTGTGATGCAGAAAATTTAACCACACTCAATGTGAAATTACATGTATAAAAATTAAGTGAAAAACAATCAAACATTTTAGGGGGGGGAAATTAATTACAATAACCAGGCTGCATAAGTGTAAACACCCTTTTATAATTGGGGAAGTGGCTGTGTTCAGAATTAACCAATCACATTCCATACAGCTGTCATCAGTGAAAGTATTCTGATTAACCCCAAATAAAGACCAGCTGTTTCTGTAGGATTGTCTTGACATCATCTTGGTTTCATCTGACTGCTGAAGGCATGGTCTACAAAGAGCTTACAAACCATGTGCAGGTTGAAAGGAATCAATCAGGAAAGGAGTATAAAATAATTTCCAAAACATTAGATGTTCCCTGGAACATCACGAAGGCCATCAACATGTAGAGAAAATGGAGCACCACAGTTTCATCACCAACAACAGGATGTCCAAGGACAAGACAAAAACTTACCAGGGAGGCTGACAAGAGACCTACGGCAACATTAAATGAGCTTTAGGAATATCCAACAAGTACTGATTACTCTCTGCATATGACAATCTCTCATATTCTTCACATGTCTAGGCTATGGGGTAGGGTGGATAGATGGAAGCCCTTTCTCACAAAAAACAACCAAACCCAACTAAATCACCCCAAAACATGTGGCAAAATGTGTTATGGTCTGATGAGACAAATTCTAAAAAGTATAATAGTTCCATAATCTCAAAAGGTATGTTTGGCACAAAAAAAGCACACATCAACAAAAGAACACCACACCCACAGTGAAGCGTGGTGGTGGCAGCATCATGTTTTAGGGCTGTTTTTCTTCAGCCAGAACTGCAGGTTTTATCAAAGTGGAGGGAATCATGAATACCTACAAATACCAGTCAATTTTAGTGCAAAACCTTCAGGTGTCTGCTAGTAAGCTGAAATGTCACATTTCAGTACAATGACCCAAAGCATACATCCAAATCAACAAAGGAATGACTTTAAATTCAATCAATGTTTTTGAATGGCCTAGCCAGAGCCCAGACCTGAATCCAAATGAAAATCTGTGGGGTGACCTGAAGCGGGCTGTGCACAAGAGGTGCCCTTACAATTCTAGAATGTTTTTGCAAGAAAGAGTGGGAAAATATTGCCAAGCCAAGATGTGCCACGCTGATAGACTGGAGTAATAAAATCAAAAGGTGCTTCAACAAAGTATTAGTTCAGGGGTATGCACACTTATGCAACCAGGTTATTGTAACTTTTTTGTTTTTCCCTAAAATGTTTCTGATTTTTCATGTTATTTGTATACTTTGCAATTGCACATTAAACGTGGGAAAAGCTCTGACATGATTTATCTTGGTGTCATTTTTTTCCCCCCATCACAAAAACCTGCCATTTTAACAGGGATGTGTAGACTTTTTATATGCATTGTATGTAGCCACGGTCAAAAAACCTTGTAAAAACGTGCTGATGTGCTTGTAATATTAGAAAATGTCTTCCTTATGCAACTTAAGAACACCTTTCAAAGCTTTTGAAAAAGAAAAAAAAAAGGGGAAAAAAAAAAACTCATCACTTTCAAAGTTGTGAAAAAATGAAAGTCTTCAGTCTCCTGCTTGTAAATGTTTGATCACTCCTAAACACAAAAGAGCAAAAATCTGAAGACCTCCAAAAACTAAAGGATTGTAAGGAGGCATTTAAAAAAAAAGTGAGGGTCTTGGCCAACTGTCACTGTTAAATTAATAAATGAGTAGTATATGTAGTCACACTGCAAAGTATACAGTAGTTTCCCCCAGGTTTAATCTGGCACATCCACATCATCCAAAAGTCAACAATCTTCTACTGTGGATCAATTATACCCTATTCCAGGGCTTCTCAATTCACCACTCTCAGCAAATTTTTGTGATTCCTCTGCTCTAACACCACCAGCGAGACTTGAAATCCAGACTTCCTTGAGAAAGGTACTTGGCCCTCCACCCTGACCCACTCCAAAACCCTCCATCTTTATATACACGTTCCAGCCGCCTGTTTATCTCAAGGCCTCTTTAATCATTCAGGACGTTTCCTCTTCTTACAGGACCCCAGCACCTGATTTCAATCATGAGACTTAAAAAAAAAAAAAAAAAAAAAAAAAAAAAAAGACACCTTTCAGCATCACACCAGCCAGCAGAAAAGGATATTACTGCGGCACCAATACACTGGTTTGACAGTTTACTAATTTATTCATTCATTTATCTTCATTAACTGCTTCAGCCTGGTCAGAGTCATGGTGGATCCGGCGCCAAACCCAGGAACACTGGGTGCAAGGTGGGAATACACCCTGAGCTCAAACACCACTTCATCTATTTAGAGTTGCCAGTGCCTGAATATTTTTGGGAGGTTGGTGGAAACCTGGGTGTCCCACCCAGGACAGTTCACTGTTTTAAGGAGAACTGAAGTAGTTTTACAGTTAAAGCTGTACTACACCTTTTTAACTTACAAAAACCTTATTATAACTTCCTTGACGTTATGCTACAAGATTTTCAGAACATGTTGCTTTTTAAAGAAAGCAACATGTCAGAGAAAATATTTCTATACTGTGTTCATAACGTACTGCCTGTTAACCAAGTCTGTTTAAAAAAAAAGCACTCATTATGAGCCAAACAATGTAACTTTTGTTAATTAATGTAAATAAGACCTTCACAGTTAAAATCACAAGCTTTAAGAGATTACACCAAAAACTGTGATATTCTGTTGGGTATTTATTTAAACAACATTGCATGAGCATGTTTTTAAGCCGCAGGTAATCACATTAGTGATTATATTCAGTACAACAGCATGATTGTGTTTATACAACAGTTCTATAAACAAGAAATTAATATTGCATAACTGATATTTCAGACACAATACGGCCAAATATTATGTTTATTTTAAGTCAGACAATGAAAACAGTTCCCAAAGAAGCAGGAGAGATTGTTACGTGTTGCCATGCCAAAGCACAGACTGATTGACAGCCCGTAGTAAGTGTAGTAACCTTAACACGTTAAAGTGAACCCTATAAAGTTCTTTGTGGGACTGGAAAAGGTTCTCCTGGCATCACTCAAGAGCCTTACTTTGGTTCCTTAAAGCACTAACTAAGGGTTTTTGCTTTGGAGCCTTTATTTTTAAGAGTCACAAATGTCACTCCTTCAAGACGAAGTACTTTGCATTCACTGCTGTACATCCGGCTGCATGCTCAATAGTGTTAAACTGTATAAACGTACTTGGTCAGGTAGCGTGAACAATCTCTGTTTCAGTGGGAACTTTTCAAATGACAACGTGGACATAACATTTTTGTTATGAAAACAGTATTCTCATATGTCTACATATTAGTGTGAATCCAAGAACCATGATCAGGTTCTGTGTGAAATCAATTATGGTGTTTTTTATATTATTATTAAAGTCAAACATTGCTAAATAAAGAGGGCAAATTGATGTGAGACAAAATCCCAACAGACTCCTCAGTGTTTTTACTGGCAGAAGGGATTACAGCAATTTCAGCTCAGGCAGCACCCAGATTGTAAGCCTTGTAAGAGGATAAAAGATTTTGTTGTATAAGAATAAGAACATGTTTTCCTGATTAAAGTAGGGGATTTGAAGTGAGCATGTCCAAATTCACTAACATTAACAAATAAAGATATGGCAGTTGATGTAAATAGCCTACTTTTTTAGAGGAACTACATTACCAGCAGAAGCAAATGTTGGAGATTTCTTTTGTCTAGACTCAACCCCATTTTTCTATTCCATTTATCTGCCTTAAGCAATGATTTAAAGATGCTGCTAGGCTACTGTGGTTTGAATCTGTTAAAGTGGAACCATCTGTAGGTGCCATTAAGGCAACATTTATCAAGGACCCCATAATTAACATTAATAAAAGGCTGATATTTATCAGCATGGTGGTGGATCACTATGCTGTGACCTCCGGGTGGTTACATGTCTAAAGGTTCCGTTCTTGGCAGACAGGAGACTTTACATAAATTTTTAGGCCTTTTGTATTTTAAACAAAACAAAACTTTAACTGATTTCTGGCCTTCTTTTCTTGAGGAGTGTTCACATTTTTACTTCAGGATTGCACTGTGTATGTCCACCACCTCTCCTGTTTAGACACCTTCTGTCACAAATGTGACTCCACCATTACGATGCCATTTGTGTGCCATTAAATGTACAAATATGCACGTAAAGTAAAGGTAAAAGGTATTATAACCATAGGTAAAGTGTCCTTCACAACAACCATATTGCTGCCTCACAGCCCCAGGGTCCTGAGTTCAGCTCAGGTTACTGTGTGTTTGTGAGTTTTGCACGTTCTCCTCATATAGGGGTTCGGGAAGCCACAGTAAAATCAAGCATTTTTGGGTGCAACAATCACAAAAAGGTCACAAGTCACCCCTTGAACAGGATCTTTCACTATTCCAAATTTCCTCCGGGAAGAAAAATAAGCTTTCTCATTCTTTTTTTCCCCCCAATGATATTGTGAAATTGACTAAGTTTCCTCTGAATTGACAATCCTGTTACCCAAATTATAGTCTAAAAGCAAATTATTCATCTAAATCATTAGAATGTCTGTAATGTCTTCTTGACAGTAGCCTGGATGATAGATAATCACATTTTGCTAATTCTCTTACAAAAAAAAAAAAAAAAAAAAAAAACCCACCTTAGTCATTGTTACCTCTTTTTTTGCCTCAGATTAGTTAACACATTTCTCATTGATACATTGCTTTTAAATTATTTTTTTATTAATTAGAAGGGCTAAATGGAATAAAATCACCCACCTGTCACTTTGACGCCATTTTTCCCCTCAGAGGAAGAAGGTAGCCCGCACAAACCAATGACTGACCTTTTCACCTTAATATTTAGTTTACACTTTTGTTTCTTCGAACTGAACTCTTACCATGACAAGCAGCAGAACACTTCGTCCGTCCCTGAGGGGTTTTGTTTTTATTCATTTAACTTCTCCATGTTTAGTCAGCGCCACACGGAAGCCATATTGTTGAAAGGTCTCGCGCTGCCCTCTAGCGGCCATTTTAGTTTATCAGGCAGGCTAACGGCGTTTTTGAAATCACCTGAGACTCATTAATCAGTCGAGTCCTCGAGTCTGATTTCGCCTCGTCTTTCAGTAAGTTAAATGTTATAAAGCTAAATATATACGTATATATATTACAATGATATTAGTCATTAAGAATTTATAAACACAGGCCCGGAATTATTTTACTTGTTTAAGACTAGAGCTTAATGAAAACAGTTCTCGTTATTGAGATGAATTGAATGTAGCATTTAGCCAAAGTTTCAAGTCATTTCAAGCATGTCATAGTTGTAATAACTTTTTAATTACTATATGCCATATAACGATTTTTAAATCCTTATCTTTATCTTATTTATTTTGACCCACAAAGGCTAGAGACATGGTCTGTTTAAGCGACTCTGTGGCTTTAAAGGCAACAACAAATCTTTACATCCTTCATAACTACAACTAACACACACACACACACACACACACACACCTCTTAATTTTGCTTGTGTCGCCAGTGAGGCCTGAAATTTCAATGAAATGACTACCGGCTTTGAAGAGGTTTCCATAACTTCAGTTGGCCTGTCAGACATAACCAGCTCTTCGTCCATTTCCGATAAAGTCTGTGTGTACTGGGGTAAGACCTGGCTGTTTGTTTTTTTGTTTTGTTTTGTTTTCTGTATCACTTTTTTATTGTCTGAATAAATAGTGCCAGCCACATGCTTACTTTCCATCCATATGTTTCCCTTTTATCCAGGATGTGAGCTCAGTTCCAGCCAAACCACAGCTGTGTTTGAGGCAGAAGATGATCTTTTGGAGAACCAGTTCTTCATCAAAACAGTAAGATTACTCATTTGTCCATAAATGATGGATCTTCTGCCCTGGACTGGATCAAAACCAAAAAAAATTCAGATTGAAGCTTATGTCTAGAATGTGTCTCCCATAGCAAGATGATTTCCCCCCGCTAGAGCATTCATTTGGAATAACTTTTTAAGACAAGATAAGAGTGGATAAGGGGCCACATTTGGACTCGATCAATACTGCATGAAAATCCACCCCAACCTCACCCTCCCCACAATAAAAACTCGTGTACTTTTATTAGTTGTGCCAATAGCAACTATGAGATGGCCAGGTGCCAGCCCACCCATACCACTTTTATTCGGCCCGCATATGGCCATGGAACAGTGGCAATTAACTCAACCAAATCTGGCTCCCAGAACACAGCAACAACTCAACCTTGATGACATCTTACCGCAAAACATGATATGAGCCAGAGCATATAATTGAGCATCACTTTTGGCCCAAAACTGCAATCCTGTGCAAGAAGTACAGTGCATAGGGTTCGATGCATCTGACCCAGTTTCTAAATGCTATTAAATCCTTGAGTGTGGATCCTCACAATAGTATTGCCATTGCATTAACTTACCTTTGCATCCCTAAACTCAACCATCTGAAACCTGGGTAGTCTTTACATCTTGGTAAATTCATTTGATACTGCATGCATCGAGTATTGTGGATGACTTTGAAAATGACAGTTTTGGAAAAAATGGTGCTTCTTCTAAAGTGTAATGGTGCGAGCCGCTGTGTTGTGAATAACAAGAGTCTATAGGAATGCAAATGAGTGACCTCTCTTTTTTTTTTTCCCCCCCATCATTAAAAGTTGGCTTGTGAAATCATTCAGTTTCTGTTAAGCTTCTAAAAATAGCTTTTTCCATAACTTTTAGTACAGGTACTTGCCTGTAAATTCAACAGTATCATTTAGACAGCATAATAATCACTTCTTAATTGCTGCCTAAGTTTCAGTGAACTAAATTAAAGAAACTAGGACTTTATCAATTTTTCAAGTGCAATGGGTTAAAAGAGAGTTAGTGCAGCAAGAAAACCAGTTCAAGATTGAATTGATTTGAATTTAATTCCACTTTCTCCTGCTGCTGGTGCAGATATGCCTCAGCGCACAGGCAAGTGATGAGATGCATGTAGTTGCCGTATCTGACGGAGTCGGCGAGTCCAAGCCTGTTCCAATTGCCACCCTGCGTCACTGTATGCCCATGGTGAGTGGATCACAATCTAAACAAGTTTCTAGGACAGTACATTTAAGCAGCATGCACTTGATCTTGCACTTTATCCGGTGTTTCAGGTCAGCTTCCCTGCCTTGGAGCTCATGCCACCTGTTACCTTCAGTTTGTGTTCAGGCAAAGGTCCGGTGTTCATCTCTGCGCAACATATTACACGTGAGCACCGAGTGTGTAGTGTGCATAGCTTTCTGTATGGTTTTCATAAATAATTATATGTTCCATTCCTGACTTTTTAGTAAATCCTACTGAAAACACAGAGGAGGAGGAGCAGGAGGAAGGAGGAGGAGGCTTCTTGGTTGACAATTTGACAGACTGAACCATTCTGAATTGATCATCATCGATCAACTGTGTGGATGAATTTGACCATACTTTGTGATCAAAATGTACAGCTCGGATCTGTGGGTTCAAACATCGATATGTGTACTTAAATGAAAGTGTACTATGTTTATGAATCAGAAAAGCAAAGAAAATCGTGAGGGGAAAGAAATCCAAAGACTTGGAGTATGTTGAGGCAGCTGGTTGTGATGTTATTCGTCTGCCTTTTCTTTTATAACTAATCAGATACAGTTGATGAACCCACTGTTAAGTGATTGTTTGCTGAAATTAATGTGATGCAAATGAGAAAAGAGCAAAGATGATTGCCGTATTGAATTCACTGTTGCATCTGAATATATGAATACAAGCGGGTTTGATCATCGGTCTGACCCTGAACGATAATTATCTGTATTGTTAATAGGATAAGTGTGGTGTGTTTTTCGAAGAAAATGTGCAATTAAATGTCATTTTTATCACTGATGAAAATCAGACTGGATGTGAAATAAAACATTAAGAATGGCAGCTAAAATTTTAGAAAAGGCTTGAACACTTGATAAGCAATATTATTAAAATAAATAAGTTATTAAAATAATTATTTTTTAAAGTTTTTTTCCCCCATCAATATATAAGACATTTGAGTTATTGTAAGGTGCTGGTAGTGGGGGAAAATGGCCATGAAATCAGCATAACTTGCTAAGTATGAACTAATAGTAGGTTTCAACAAGCTATAACAGGGGCTGCGTCCCAAATCGTTTAGTAAACACTGCATCAACCTCATACAACACTGCAGTTTACCATAGAAGGTGAAGTGTACTATTTAGGCATATTATGCGGTTTCGGCCATAAACCATCTGAGCCGGTTGCTAAGAAACGGTTCATATGCTACCATAGCAACAGTCAGTAAACACACGTAGGCCATTTTGGTTCACGCGACGCACCTGCAATATCGCGAGAACGAAAAACCCATCTTTTGACCCTGAATAAGTGAGACGGTTTTTCACACAATGATGGTTTCCTCTCTTTCTGCGCTCCGGGACACCCCCACGGCTGCGCTCAACACCGAGGAGAAACTTTTGGCAGATTTCCAACGCGACTCGCATCCTGAAAAGGTCTGCCTCGCGTGCAGGGGTGAGTGACGCAACTGCGGAATTGATGGTGCGCGCGAACCACCTCAAGCGCTCTTGTACAACATCCAAAAGTTAAATATATTGAAAAACTTGGGTCTAAAATATTGTATTATATAATATTATAACATGCAGGTGTAAATGTACACAAGAATCTTTTAAAATAGATTTAAATCCGATCTCGCTTCATTTCATGCTTCTTAATTAGGATGTAACTCACTTAAAAATCGAGTTAAAACACCCATTTACACCTGGACATTTCATGCATCTTAATTCAGATTTAGTTCACAGCAAAATCCGGGTGTAAATGCACCTGAGATGTAACTGGTCATTTCATACATCTAAATTTGGATTTCATTCACTTCAAAATCCGGGTGTAAATGTACCTGGTTGTGTCATCCATCTTAATTCGGATTTAATTCACATCAAAATGTGTGTGTAAATGCACCAGAGATGTACCTGGTCATTTCATGCATCTTAATAATGGATTTAACTCGCTTCAAAATCCGGGTGTAAATGCACCTAGGATGTACCTGGTCATTTCATGCATCTTAATTCAGATTTAGTTCACAGCAAAATCCAGGTCTAAATGCATCTGAGATGTACCTGGTCATGGCATGCATCTTGATTGTATCCTGATAAAAATCCTGGTAACATTTGAAATCACATCGATTTACACTTGTAGCTAAATGCATCAGCTAGTAGATTGAAAGCTGATTGCTATATTGTGCATAATATGCAAACCAGCACATTTCATTTCACCATTAACTTCCTGTGTTGTCGTGTGGATGTATTTATAGTATAGCTGGCATCGATAGACCTCAGATCTCTTGAAATACTTTGGGATTTAAATCTGTTCATCCTTTGTGCATTTACACATGCATTTTAATGTGGATAATCCCGATCCAGATATTGTCAGGATAATGAATATGATTACTGACAGGCATTAAATCAGTAGCAAAATATATCACATGGGTGCAAAACACCAGCGATGTCCCTGCTCTAATACACAAACTGGACTGTTAATCGACTAATTAGAACCAGGTGAAGAGGGAATTGACCAAACTGTGCCACCAAACACTGTAATTGTGCACCTCTAATGCTCTCAAACAACACTCTAGCCTAATTACTAACTTTTGTGCACTTCTTCCACTTCAGAATACGTAGGCGAGGATGGTCAGCCCATAGTGAATCCTCTCATCCGGAAGATCAAACAGCAAATTGCCGCTGACCCCACCCTTATCCCGGAGTACCCACCTCCACTTGGCATCCCAGAATTCATCAGCAGGGCATCGCAGCTGGCCTTAGGCCGGGATAGCCCTGCCATTGTGGAGAATAGGGTGATGTCTGTTTCTACTTGTACTACACACACCATCAGGTTTAGACTGTGTGATTTCAGTGATCTTTTATGATTTTTCCTTACCACACTGTAGATGATCCCAGTAAAATCTTGGCAGAATTCTGTAAAAGAATGTGCAATAATGTGTTCTCCATGTCAGATTAAATGATGAAGATCCTCTAACAATAGCGATTAACCAGTGATTAAAGAAAATGACTACATTTTGCTTGTCATCAATCAGCATGATCTGGGATTGTGCAGAAAACATGCTTACATAAATGGAAACGTTCTTCAAACTGTGCTTAGGGTAATACATTTTCTGACAGTGCCAGAACTTGACAGTTTTCAGTCGTAATGGCACTAAATCAGCAGCAAGTCACGTTATGCAAAACTGCAGAACTCAGCTTTTGACCAAAGAATTCTTTTACGACGTGTGACTTTTGTCTGAGACAGTGACATCAGACTGACATCGTACAGCTACAGTCTGTCTGTATGAGATATGACTCTGTTTGTTGAAATTGCTCGTTAAATCCGTGGGCTTTTTATTCATCGCTGACAACTTGCCAGCTGAATACACTGATAACACCAGTGACGCAATATCAACACTGTGTAGTTTGTTTAGACGAGAGAGAAGAAGGGTAGAAGCCTTTGACTGGATGTCGGGTTGATCTGTAAAGCAAATGCCAGTGTTTCTTGTAAATGTGTAATCTTGTGGCACCCTCATTTATCACTGAGGATATAATAACCAGACGGTAACAGAAGAACATGCTTGGATTACACAAAATGCTGGAAGATGAGAGACACAGGTACAGAGAGATAATTTGACATCCAGATAATTTCTCATATTCTCATAGAAGCATAGCTTTTACCATGATGAAATCTCCTTGCGTGTACTTTACTCTGGCCCTGTAATTGTAAATCCATCCGACATTCACAAGGTGGTGACTGTAAAGCAGGAGGACCCTGACGCAATTCAAAAGCTAAACACTGCTTTTTTTCGCCTGTGTCTTCATCCCTGCCAGTCAGCAAGGGTTATGTAAGCAGCCTTCAATTAAACCATCTGTTGAGACTAGTCATTTAGCAACTCGGATTTGCAGATTTGTTTTTTCTTTTCTTTTTCATTTAGTCTTTCTTGATCTTTTGGATCTCAAGTCAAAAACCTAGTATCAGAAATCATTAGAAGGAACATATGCATCTAAATATACTGAATCTTGCACATCAGCGTTGTCACCACATGCATAAAGCATCACCTCTGAATGCCTAACTTAAGAAATTCTATAAATATGACTATTTTATGAGTGGAAGTTACACTCAGTAAAATACTGTTTTCCCCATACAAAATGAGGACGTGTTTTGGGCCATTGTTTTGAGTTCTTGAGTACAAGATGCGTGGTAGAGATGTGGTAATCTCTGCAGGTTTTTTTGTTGTAGCCCAGCAACATACTGTACTCCTGATAATCACAGAGTGCTCCAGGTGAACTGAGAGTGCTTGTTGCCGGAATATTTGATGAAAAAAAAAAAAAAAACGTTCGGTGTTCATGATATTTGAGTGCTACAAGTGTTTAAGGCTGTGAGATGACACATACTCTTAACCCCTTAAACATTGTTCTCCAAAATACCGTTCGAAAGCAAAGAAAAACAGAGCGGAAGAGTAATCTTTTTTTTTTTTCTTTTTTTTTTTAAACCATACACTTCTACTGTAAGTACCAAAAGCTGGCTCTCATTTTCCTTTTCAAGCTTAATAAGGCAAGCCATTAGAGGTGAATAATATAGATTGTATGCAAGATAGGAAAGTTATTGCACTGGAAGGGAAACGTGAGATGCAGTAGAAAATTGCTTCTTCTTTTGCATTTGTGACATAAGGAAAACATGCCACACTGAAAAGCAGAACTTTCACTGCATTACTCGTACATTGCATTATCGCTCAGTGTAAAAACAATCAGCAGGGGATTATTTTCTAAGAAATCAACTCCGACTTCACATCAGAAACTATTGTAATGACCAGGACTATTGCATGAATAGGTTATAGTGTGGAGTCTTTGTGACTGAACATATGGCTGGCTCTTTAATATTGCTTCACTCTCTGCAGGTTTTAGGTGTGCAGACGGTGGGCAGCTCCGGAGCTGTGCGTCTGGGAGCAGAGTTACTGAAGCGCTACTTCTGCGTCGGCTCTTCCTGGACCGGCGACGTTCTCCTGTCTTCTCCGTGTGATGGTGTGTATAACACTAGCATTGGTATAAAAGTTCAGCTCTTCAGTCTAAAGACACCACTGGTCACCAACTGGAAATCTAGCATCTTGCGGGTTGTTACAGCTCACATCTGACACTATGGATCTAGCAGATCAAGCTCACTTGAAGATCTTGGTTAGGTGGATTAGATGTGTGAGATTAGAGATGCATCTTAAATCTGTAGGAACTTCAGGATCTTTACTGATTGACGCTTGCCGAAATAATATCCAGCCAAGATCCAGCGTGTACTGTATAAAATGGTTTCAGAATCAGGCTGCTTGTGTAGGTCAGTTTTTGTTGAAAACTGTTGGATAGACAGGGGATCACTTGAGACATTTTATATTGGGGTGTGATCAAAATGTGATCATAAAAGCCCAAGGTACAAAAAAGACTTACGTGTACCATAGTCAGATTAGGGTTACCGGGCCCGATCCCTGAGACCAGGCCTGGGGGTAGTGTCCGCAGGCAAGTGTCTAGTGTTCGGGCCGCCCATAGTTTACTCTCCATGATAGAGTGAGGAGCTTGCCAGTCCAGGAGTGCCTCTCAGTACAGCTGTTGCTCCTCCTCCGAGGAGCAATTGAGAGGAGCCAGTTGATGTGGTTTGGGCGCCTTACAAGGATGTGCCCTGGTCGGCTCCCGCATAAGCTGTGTCAGGTACATCAAACTGGATGGAGAGGTCAGGGCAGACCAGGAGGTTATATACCCACTTGAGAGGTTATATACAGTATCAGACCTGGCTTGGGAATATCTGGGTATCCCTCAGGAGAACCTGGAATCTGTGGCTGGGGATAGAGAAGTCTGGACTAACCTTCTCAGCCCTTTCTCACCGCAACACCCCATAAGAAAAAGTGGAGGGAACATGAATGAATACTGCTAATGTTATGCTGTATTGGTAAAGATGAAGACGTCAAATAAAAGACAAATTTCAGGTGTGATGCAATCTTTAAAATATTTACCTTAAATGTAGGCTAGCCTACCTTGTACATAAGATAAATACCAGGCAAAAAGCAGAGAAAACAATATTTCTAGATTAAAAAAAAAACATGATATAATATGGTATTGTGCTGTATGGTTATCTTCAGCTTTTCGCACTACTTGAATTTAGACAACATGAAGTCTAGACGCTATCAACATGAATTTGATTAATACCTGCGGAGAAAACAAAAGAAATGCAAAACACTTTAACAGCTAAAATGAATGGGCTGTCAGAACCATAATAAGAACACAATGATAGAGAAACACTCATTGTCATTGTTAAATTACATTTCTGGTGTGATTTGCTCACAGAGTCATTACCTGGTATCTTCGAGGCAGCAGGCATTGGGGCGGTGAAACGATACCGCTACTGGGACGGCGGGAGTCGCAAAGTGTGTGTGGAAGACATGTTAGAGGACCTGGAGAAAGCTCCGGAACAAAGCATGGTGGTCCTGTCTGCCTCAGGACACAGTCCCACTGGAGCCGATCTCTCACAGGACGAATGGAAATGTGTGACTGAAATCCTGGTGGTATAGTGCTGTTTGTTTTCTGTTTAGTAACAGAGAACTTAGTCACAATTTTTTAACTGACAGGAAGAAAAGCTTGTGAATGCAATTCCAAACAATAATGAAATATATTCTACTTGGCCTTTAGGAAACTTTAATACTGTATTGCAGTGTATTCCATTTTTATGTGATGCTATTCTATATAATAAATAGTACGTTACCAAATAAACGACACTGGATTTGAATAATATTTAAATATTAGGCAATACATGAAAACATTTCTTATAATCTCTAAACCATTTAGTGTATTAGTATGCACTAATTATTAAAAAATTAGCCCAATAATAAAACTTATATAACCTAAATAAAAATAAAAATAGCAAAACCTAAATTCCTAAATTCAACACTTCAATAATTGTAATAATTAGCCGTTAAGATGAATTCTTATAAGCAAGGAAATTATGAAACTCTGTAAAACTCTGCAAGCTGTGAATGCACTGTTGTAGGAAGCTACTCTTTGACATGTTATAGTTTAAACATGAATGTTGTATCAGGTACATCTTTATCTAGTACCTCTCTTTTTCTCCTCTCTCAGAAACGTCGGCTTCTGCCTTTCTTCTTGCTGCCAGCTCAGGGTTTGTGCAGCAGGGACATCGGTCAGGACTCCTGGGCACTGAGATATTGTGTATCTTTGGGGATGGAACTACTGTGTGCTCAGTCGTTCTCCCACAACTTCAACTTGTATGGTAAGAGCAAACACAGAAATATAGCAACACACCTTTGTTAAATAAATAAATAAATGGAGTCTAATGACTTTTTCCCCCCAAAAAGCAACAAGGGCCTGTATGACCAACTGTATCCTTTAGACATATGTAGAAAATGGCATGTAATGAGAATAACCAAATAAAAATAACATAAGATTATTAAAGGCTGTATTCAGGGTTGAGCTACAGTATTCAGACATCAGATATATTGACAGGTTTCAACTCGGACAGATGAACGAAAGTTGCTTTTATGTTACGTTGTATTATGGTGAGCGCACAGGAAAAAATGAGAGCAAAGAAAAAATGTGCTCTGGTTCTTCAGTCCGCATTGTCAAGTTTGTTTTTAAAGGCGGTGGTCTAGACACTATTGAAAAACCCAATCTCTGACCCTTCTCCTCAAGAAAAATCTGGCAGCCTTGGAGGTATGAACTGTTTGCCTAACCTGAATAGGGTGCTGAGAGTATCTCCTTAAGCATGTGCGTAACCTGACTCTGAATACAGATAACTTGCCCAGTGTAAATATTAATAATGAATTAATTCAATGAATCAGGTTCACTTTGTGTGTATATTCTGAATCAAAAACGATAGCTTTTTACATTTTAAAGGCTAATTCACAAGACAAAACACATTACCTTTCGTTTACATATTTGATTTACGCTTATTCGCTCAACCCAGGCTGCCAGATGTAACACTGTGTAACTACACATTTCTCCATGGACACCCTGCCTATGTTTGGAAAATATATTGCAATTGTGTGCAAGTCTGCATTTAACGCGTTCAGTATAGTCTTTTCTCAGTTCAGGCCTACCCTTCGTGCTTCACTTGTCTAATATTGTATCCAATCTCACTTTCTCAGGAGAGAGAGTGGCACACCTCCTGTGTGTTGTGAAGGAGATCGCCACTCTGGTGGCTGTCCAATCCCAGGCAGAGAAGATCGTCCAAACACTCTGGTCCCGCCCACCAGTGGAGGGTGCCAGAGTGGTGACAACAGTGCTCAGCAATCCTGCGCATATGGTGGAATGGTAATCCTGTTCAAACTCTTTTTTACAATAAATCATTTGTGATTTAAATTTTTTTGTGAAAAAAAATGAGGCCTTTATTTATAGCTTGACTTTTGTACTTTGAATACGGCCCAAAGACATGACCAAAGAAGAAAAATAACAGCAAAGGAGAAAAAATACAAAGAGCAGAAGAATTGTTAGATTCCTTAAAGGCAAGTGGAATAAAAATCTGTATCATATTTAGAAATGTGAACAGGAAGGAGCATCTGTAAAAACCCAACAACTTCTCATTACTCTTGTTCGTTTCATAATTTCAAAGTAGATGTTTGCAAAATTTTGCACTCAACTGTATATCCATGTTCCTTAAAGAAGCACCCACCCACTCTGTTAAAATCTACCTGTGGATCGCTTTTTAGGGAGAAGCGGTGGTGCTGGTCATCCCCGTTTTGGATAATTTCAGGTCCAGAAAAATGTAAACAACCCAGAATACTAAGCAGATCCATTGCATTGTAATATTGTATCATGGTTTTTCTCCTAGTGAGGAGTTAATACCAAAATTGTGCACATCAGTATTCAGACCTCAGATATATTCAGACAGTTAAGTGAGAGTTGATCATTTGGGCGGAGCTGAACACAGATGTGTGGCTCATTTATCACAATTCTGACATTAAACTTTCTTTGATTTATTTTGTGCAGTATCTGCTTGAGTGAGGAGCAGTATTAAATCCAGCTCCACTCTCTGACAATTGACAATCACAATATGCCGTGCCGAAATTCATGTTTTGGGCTGTAAATCCACTCAGGAAACTATGAGATGTCATTCAAGGTTAATATTAGATACTTAAATATGACACTATTAATTAATTAGTAGTATTGTCCATATAAAATCCACAAAGTCCTTATTTAGTCTGCAATCTCCTGAATGTCCTGATTGGCTTAAAGTTAAGTGGTTGTGTTTAAAAGCAGTGTCTACTAAAAAAAACACAAAAAAAACAAAAAAATATCTGAGACCCAGCTGTAATAATCTGAATGACACCCATGTAAATATCGCCAACTTAAGTCCAAAAGTTGAATATGTCCAATAAGTCCAACTCTGAATACAGCCCTTATCAGTTTTCCTGTGGAAAGGCTTTATAAATTATGAAATGATTGCTTTAAATGACTTTTCTGACAGGCAGGAAGGGATAAAAGGTACAGTGGAGAGATGCATGCTGATGAAGGAGCGTCTCCGAGAGAAGCTGCGGCTGTTAGGAAGCCCAGGCTCATGGGAGCACTTGATTAAGTCAGGAGGACTCTACTGCTGTATTGGACTCTCTGGTGAGCGATATTTCGGTTAACAAATCGATTAAATAAAGTGAGTAAATTTTACCCGTTATAACAGCTGTGTGAATACTATCACAGTTTCATTAGTGGAAGATCAAGCCAGAATTTCATTCAGAGATCATTTCCCACTTTCTGCCTAAAGGGAAGTTCACAGTCACCAAACAGCACGTTCTGCACACACACTAAGACATGGTTATGTAAAGGTGGAATGCTTTTCATTGTAGATCCCAGTTTTGTTTTGTTTTTACAAGGACAGACAAACTGCTTAGCCAAGACCACAGATTTAAAAAAAATAAATAAAATTATTTCCTTTCATTTTTTAAGTTGTCCCAAAGCCAATCGTCTTCATTTAAGTTAATCTTACCTGAGAAAAGGTTAGCGAAAGTTAGCAAGTCAGTTTTTCTTCCTCAGTGTGGTGGGTACTCTTTGATAGCGAAACTGTAGCTCTAAACAGACCCTCTTTTTGCCTTCCTTTGGTACTCGTGCTTGATGGCTTTGGCAGGATGAAATTCTGAATTTTGAGTCAATTACAGAATGCTTTTGACTCAGTTTGAACACTGTGCAAGTGCAGAAGAAATGCCTCGTCCATGATGAGTAAACAATAAAGCAGTCACGTGTCTAACTAGGATTTGTGAGTTATTCATGACATTTAGACAAACTTTTAAACTCTAAGAGGCCTTTTTTCATCAATTCTGTATCTCTGCATCTCTGGATGATTAATTTATGATAATTTTGGCGACGTGCACTAGTCACGCACTTGCAGACAGCTTTGATATGTAATGGGAGAATTTTGAAGTCTGTGCTCTTTTCAGATTGTTAGAGAAGAGACAGTTGTCCTTTTAAAAATTTTTGCCATCTAATGAGAGCCTGAGTGTGTGCAAAATCTGATGTTTAAAGAATTTAAAATGCTTCACAAATGTCATTTCACTAGCTTTCACTGTCTTGATCTTTCACTAACGAATGAGTATGAATGTAAATTCAGGAATGATGTCTATTATAAGTGGTGGAAAATTGTGTCCATCTGACATCGGTAACAGAGTGTAAGGTGGAAAAAATGATTGAGCTGAATTAATTTCCACTCTCTCGTTCTCTGTTGACGTGTATGTAGGACTCATGTCTGTAAAAGGGGAGGATAATTTCACTTCAATTTCAATTCTGAACAAGAGCTTTACAGCAGTGACTGATCTAATGGGAAGTGATTATAAAAATTGAAAGTTTGAGCAGAAGGTCAGTGAATCGTTGCCTGTTTCTAAGCATTTGGTTCATTTTGTCCATTAGTTCAGCAGGTGGAATTTCTGGTGAAGCAGAGGCATGTGTATCTGCTCCCGGGTGGCTGCTTCAACGTGAGTGCCATCAACAACAGTAATCTTGACTATGTGGCAGAATCTCTTCATCTGACTTTGACTACTCGACTCTGACCTTGGCTGACATCACACAGCTTAGACAGTTATGTCTGAAATGAACTTTGTGCTTCTGTGCTGGTTCATCATATAGTTATGTCTTTGAGAATTTAATTTTTAAAAAATAGGCCACAGATTTTGCATACTAACCCCATTTCCAGTGGTAAGCCACGACTCATCCTTGCTTGCAAAGACTGAGCTTTTGGTGGATGCTCCTTTTATGCCCAATCCTGATACCCTGTTACCAATTAACCTGATCCTCCAAAATGGTGTTACTTGAATGTTCTATAAACATTTCAGTCTTATTTTGCCCCTGTCCCAACTTTTTTTGAGTGTGTTGAAGGCATTAAATTCTAAATTTGTTTATATTTACAAAATACAACTAAGTTGGTCAGAGAAAAAAAATTATTTTATTTGTACTTTTGTCAGTTAATTAAAGTTTCAAGAGACTTGACAAATCACAGATTATGTGTTTTTATTGTATTTTGGAAAAAATCCCAACTTGTATGGAAATGGGGTTAGTACAACATAACTCAGTTTATAGCTATATGTAATGTTGTGGAACGTCTGCAAAACAAGTTCATTCCAAGTTAGTTATCGCTTACATTATAACAGCTATAAACATTCGTTCCCTCACCAGCCAACTGCTTTTTCTCTATCTTGTCATGTTGCTGAGAAACCAGAAAGTGCAATGTCCTGAAGACTCTCCCATGATGTAAAACATACTGACTGTTATAAAGCACTGACACTGGAGACTCCTTCAATAAATGTTAAATAAACATCTCCTTACCAGTCTGTACAGGATTTTGCAAAATTTTTTTGTGATTGGTAAATGAGACCTTTTAGCTGTACTCATGTTCAGTGCACGTGAATCGAAGAGGGCTTTGGCTGAATGCAGTTTGCGATGACGTCACATGACGCGTCTTGGCACAAATGTGCGAAAAATCTGTGGTCATTTTGAAAAATTGCAAGCTCCTCCGAATATTGCGGAGTTTGCTTGATTTTGCTTTAATGTCTGCGATAGCAAAATCCTGGATGGACTGTCTTACAGAAGACTTATCAACGATTATGCATTTTTCTTTGGTGAATAGCAAAATTACAGCAAGTACTTGGTGTAATATACAGTGTGTATGAATATCATACTTAAGGTTATAATTAACATATCTAATTAAATCCAAACTATCAGTCACTAAGATTTAATGCAGCCTAATCAAGTGGAATTCATGTAAAAAAAAATAATAATAATAATTTTAAAAAATGTGGCATGTAATTCATTATGTTGTTACCATGATGTTCAATCTCTTCAAGCTCTTTTTAAAAAATGTCTAAATAATGAAATGCCAGGTTTTTCATAATTTATAGCAGGCAACCTTGAAATAAACTCAAGAACCCACTCCACTGTGGAAGAAATTCATGGACCCCTTACGATCGTAGCACAGATCTATTTACTGTAAGCAAACTTGTGCAGTGAAAGGAAGGTGGAAAGTATCTATTACTTTGGTATCTTTGCTCCTGCATAGCCACAAACCACGAAGGAAGATGAACTTTTAAAAAAAAGAAGATAAAACGTGCAGTGATCACCAGGGAACCAAGTATATTGAGTTCAATTTGATGAAATGCAGGAGAATAATGTATGATTTCACGTCCTTAATAACGAATGAATTCTGTGCACCAGCTCTAAAGATGAGCCTTTCATTCAACTTAAATTAGGGCAGAGCACCACAGCAAGCAGGCACGTCCGTCTCGTTAAAGCTAACCTAATAACCCTACCTCAGGGCCATCATAGGTAACCATCACAAAGCCTAATTTGTTCATTTGCACCAGTGTTCTTAACTCTCTACAGGAAATTTTTATGACATTTTTATTTGAGATGCCTGTGGGAGCTCTTCTATAATAAAAACAGTATATATTGACATTTCCTTTCATCCTGCTTGGTAATGTAGTTACTGCTCGTATTGCACAGGGGTGTAATGATTCCCTGTTTCTAATCCACATCAATCCTAACATTTGTGAGTCGATCTGAAAACGCATTGATCTTGAAATGGCTGAAATCTCGGCCATCTCTACTTTAAGGAAACAAATATATTTTATCCAAATGACATAGAAACACTTCTCTTTAGACTACTATATAACCTAACCTTGGTGTCTGCCCGCAAATGTCATGTTTGGACAGTTGAAGATTTTTTTTTAAAAAAAAGGCCAGACCGGGTTTTTTCCCTAAATTTACCTGTCCAGTTTCTGTGAGTCTGTGCGCACTTTAGCCTCAGATTCCTGTTCTTGGGGTACAAGAATGAAACCCAATGAGGTCTTCTGCTGTTGTAGCCCATCCACCACAATGTCTGTCATGTTGTGTATTAAGTGATGCTCTTCTGCTCACCATAGTTGTAAAGAGTGGTGATCATGTTACTGTAGACATTCTGTCAGCTCAAAGCAGCCTGGGCTTTCTCCTCTGACCTCTCTCATCAGCAAGACATTTCCAGCCGCACAAATGCTGCTCACAGGATGTTTTTTCTCCACACCATTCTATGTATGTCTATTAATAGGAAACTTCACCATATCAACAATTCAATCTGTTTATTATTAGTTTTAGATTACATTGAAATGAGCACATTAATATAAACTACACTGTATGGCCAAAAGTTTGTCAACACCTGATCATCACACCCATATGTGGGTCCTGTTGCCAAAAGGTTGACAGAACACAATTGTATAAGATGTCTAATGTATGCTGTAGCATTAAGATTTCCCTTCACTGGAACTAAGAAGCCCAAATTTGTTCCAGCATGAAAATGCCCCTGTGCACAAAGTGAGCTCCATGAAGACATGGTTTGCCAAGGTTGGAGTGGAAGAACTCAAGTGCACTGCACGGAGCCCTGACCTCAACCCCACTGAACACTTTTGGGATGAACTGGAATGCTGACTGTGCGCCAGGGCTTCTCGCCCAACATCAGTGCTCTTGTGGCTGAATGAGCAAATCCCAACAGACACGCTCCAAAATCTAGTGGAATGCCTTCCCAGAAGAGTGGAGGTTATTACAACATCAAAATAATGGAATGGGATATTCAACAAGTGCATATGGATGTGATGGCCAGGTGTCCACACAGTTTTGGCCATATAGTGTATATATCTTGCGGTTAGTTAATCTGTTATAGGAAATCAGAATCAGAATCAACAGTGCTGTGGTATAAATTTGTTTAATCATGTGTTGTCTATGTGTCGACAAAAGACCTCCGTTTTTTTATCTGGGAAACTGCCCTTTACTTACTGTGTTACTTGTTAATACAAAGACATGAATCTACACCACAGTTTCATTGATTGCTAGTAAATTGCCTGTTATATATATACAAAATTGCACCCTAGTTCCTTGATTTGTTTATACACGTCAATTTGCAGGTGGTTAAACGTATGTCACATTCCCTGTGAGTCACTTAAGACTCACTGTGTTTTGGTTGTAATGAAGTCCAATTTCCACATCTTACAGGATGGCGACAGCACATCAGCACTGCCATGAAGGAACCTGCCTACATGCTGCTTTTAATCTCCGCACAGTCTGAACCCATCATCTGTTCCTGTTAACAAGGCCACAAATCAGCCAAATTACTTTCATAAATGACTCATGCACTGCAGTAAACGTGGACTGGCCCTAAAGAGTCTATTTGTTATGTACACAAAAATTAGTTTGCTTACACAGATCAGGTTTTGAGGGATGATCAAAAAATGCCGCACGTCCACTGTTTTCTTCTTGATCTTTGTCAATAAGCTACAATCAGCATTGCACTCTTCTGAATCAGGCCACAAATGAGAGTGGGGGAAAAAATGAATAACTTGGGTATGAATGGCATCACAACAAAGTTGAAAAATAAGAAGAAATAATAAAAGGAAATATAAGAAAAATAAAATAAGACAAATAAGGCACACGACCTTTTAACCCTTTAAAGTCCCAGATTATTTTTAAGTTCATTCATTTTAAAGCATATTATTCAGTAAGGACTATGAATTATTCAGTAACTACATTCTCATGCAAGTAACAAGCCTCAAGTCTTGAAACTTATGTCTGTAATTCTAATCTGGAGTTAGAATATGTTCCTAAACCAATTTAATGGCATTTCAGAATTCAACTCGATCGATTTAAAACTGTATGGTTAAAAAATTATAAGGAATAAAATACAATGGAGTGTGCGGTTATAGGAAAATAATCAGTGATGGAGGTGGAGGGTTTGGGGCCAGGGACAGTTACTGTTACTGCCCTGAATAATTATTATTAATAATATAATGTTATTTTCCAATAACACCACATCATGAAATGATTTATTCATATTATACCACAACAATTACAGAATAATATGTCATTCATTTTATCTATTTATTGTTACAGTTAATGTGGAAAGTTTGAGAAACAAGTTCCCATTATCACTTACGGTATGACAACTATAAACAGCCATTCCTTGTTACAGAGCAGCTTGTTACTGAGAAACTGCAAAGCTGTCCATCGTAACAAAGACTTTCTTGTGATGGAAAAGTTACAGCTTTACATATCACTGTTACAAAGCACTGACACTGGAGACTCCTTCAAAAAATGCTAATTAACATCTCCTTACAGAAAACTTCACCTTATCAGATTGCAGTTTTTAATCTTGTATTCGGACTAGTGAGATTTGAGAATTCAACTTCTCAGTGGTATAAGTATAAACTATTATACTTGAACTATTCAGCTCATGCATAGATAACCATGATACACAACAGTGCAACTACACATGAAGAAAACACAACAAAAATGTGAAGCCACTACATTTTTTTTTTTTTTTTAATTGCTGTTCTCTATTCCAATTCTGTCTGTCAACAGACACCAACCAGTGATTGTCTACTAACCTGATGGCAAGCAGATAGAGAGAAAACATGGACATTTATTTTAATTGTAATGTCTCCTGGCCACTTTGTCCAGTGGTATCACTGGGATATGAACTTGCAATCTTCTGATTATAGGGCAAAATTGCGCTTCTTAATGGTCTGTGTCTGCAGCCATGGGTATGTTATGAATATATAAAGCTGTTTCTCTCCTGTCATTTTATTACTACCAGATATTAAATCAAATATTACAGGTCGGATATCCACATAGGAAAAATTATAGTGGTTAGATGTAGCTGAAGGAGGCTCACTCCTCTACTTTAGGGGCAAGATAGTCTAATAATACAATGAGTGCACTTAGTACATCACAGAATTAGCATAACAATTTAAGAGTGCTGGTTTGAGAAAATAGCTATTCTACATCATTCCCTGCAGATATGTGAAATGCATGTCATTATGTAGTCAGAATGAAATGTTGGGTGTGCAAGCCTACCAGTTGTTTACTATGATGAACTGAACCTAACTTATACATGACAGACTCTCAGTAAATTCTTGTCCTGTTTATGTTTCTGATCATGAAACAAAAATAGTTTGGTTCATTGTGTTTCTTTTGGCGTGATGTAATCTTCCACATGTTACATGCCTACACACACACACACACACACACACACACACACACACACACACACACACACACACACACACACACACACACAAACCATTCTGGTACAAAGACTCGTTCACCACGTACCATACAAAAAGGACAGAGGATAAAAGACAAAATGCTAAGGAAGTATAAATGTTGGAAGACACAACGATATTAATGGAGGATCTGACCTCTTAGAGTTAATTAAAGACCTCACAAGATCCATGACTTTACATGCTATTCATCAAGTCAAGCCTAATGTGAATGCCACTGTTGCCATGTCAGCCTCAATCAGATCAGGTGGTCTGGTTCTTTTCCTTGAGATTCCTTTCACTTCCTGTTATGGTTGAACTTTTAAAAGCTCCTAAATGCACTATATGGCCAAAAGTACAGTATGTGGACACCTGACCATCACATCCACATGTGCTTTGGGAAGGCTTTCCATTAGATTTTGGAGCATGGCTGTGGGGTTTTGTGCCCATTCAGCCACAAGAGCATCAGTGAGGTTGAGCAGTTATGTCAGACAAGAAGGCCTGTTCTGCTTTCCAATTCATCCCAGTGGGATAATTGGAAGGTGGTCAGGGCAAATAATGGCTTTATGGGCCTCTCTTTGTGAACATTGGTGTTGTCATTCTGGAACAGGTTTGGGCCCCTTAGTACTAGTGAAGGTAATCACAATACTATAGCATACAAAGACATTCTAGACAATTGTGTGCCTCCAACATTGTGGCAACAGTTTGGGGAAGGCCCACATATAGGTGTGATGTTCGGGTGTCCACATACTTTTGGACACAGTGCAACCGCTAGACCAAATGAAAGGAAACAGATGTTCCTTTGTTTTCCCTCCTTCTGTCTGTTTCTCTGCCATTCCTTCATGTCTAACTCCATTTTCAGACAAAACCATTCTCTCCCTCCACATATTGCTCATTTTTATACCTGTTTCCGCCAGTAATGTGTAATTAGAGGTATATTCACAGTCCTGAGTGTTAAAATCCAGCTGAGAGGAGATGTAATGTGCTAACTGGTTTTCACCAACAGGCATTGACAATATGGGTAATTACTCAGGATCACAGAGAAAGCCATTAGCGCCTTGAAATTAGGTCTCTATCCTGACCCTACTTTCACTTACTGTGTTCTTACACAACCACACATATACCGAAAGCAAAAGCTGCTTTCAGTGCACCCGAGCTAATGTACCTGAGGTCTAGTGCACTGGTTAATCTGATAAAAGCACTGCTACCAAGGTGAAGGTCAATTCTACCAATAGGATTCATAAGAAAATGGCTGTGTGCTCACTAGATGGGATGAAAAGTAACATTTATAAGTAGACTCTATCCCCAGGATCTGTACACCTCAGTTCATAATTAGTACATAGTGGCTATTCTCCTTAACAACCTGATCAAAGTTGTGTGCTATCCAGGGTACATAAATGCACAGAAATTATACAATGTGTGAAAACCACCTGGACACATGTTTATGACCTCATAGTGAAAAGAACTGCACAGAAGTCTCTGTTTTTAATTGTTATTTGGAGTGTTACTTTTTGGTTCAGTTTGGATGTATATCTTTTATTTACTTTAATATTTATTAATAGTTAATATAGATTAATATTTATCTCCTTAGTCCTAAGTCTGGAGAAGAATGGCAGACAAGATACCCTGCAGTCGACTACCACAACGGTGACCATTTGTAGATGGTTAAAAATATAATTTTGCATTTGAATCAGTCATGCCTCACAGTTCTTCAGTTCAGATAGAGCACCATCAGTGACTATTATGGTACTTCATTTTCATTAGAGCGCAGTCATTTGGCCCATAAAATGAGGCTGCCATTTGCTAAAGTGATTCCAGTTGTTTAAAAAATTTGCTGTTTGAGTAAAAATCCATCCGGAGGAATCGGGCTAATTTCATCTGCTCCAGGACCTGTACGTATTCCAGGCAGAGAGCTTTGGGAAATGTTTCTTTGATTGCCTGCAATTGTCATAGCTCCTTATCTTTAACTGTTTTACCAGTTTTCCTTGCACTAACCTCATGAGAAATGTATCCAATCTTGAGCAAAGGGATTTTGCATGATTTTATAAGTCATAAGAAAGGCAACCTAACCGTAAACTTTTCAGATCTTTTTGTATGACTTGTGTCAGGTGAAACAGGTACAGAAAACACATTAGTCCTAGTAGAGTGGTAAGATTAAAGATTGATCAAAGCAACCATCCAAAGGCACCATCGCAAGACTGTGGTTTGAGTTTACTGGGTGGTCCATTTGCACCCAATAAGACACAAGGCTTAGCAGGCAGCCCCCCAACAGGCAGCTTCAACATAGTAAATTGCTGCGTATTGATTTAGGCAGAGAAGTCCAAATGCAGGTTTTGCTCAAGGTGCTATGCGAATCAAATGGCAGTTATTTAATGGAAGAGAGAAACACAGACAAGTGGCAGTGGTAAAGCAATAAAACTGTGAATCTGTTGTTCCACTTTTTCATCAAAACACTTTGGATCTGTGATTGATGTAAAAATCAAACAAATCTTCTCTTGCCTACAGAAGTTCTGCGACACATTAGAGGGAAACAAATTAATGTAGAGTTGTAGGTTTCATAATTGCAACTTGCTGAATAAACTGTTTCTTATTAAAGTGTTTGGAGAAGTCTTTTATATGTTGACACATTCCAAGAACATAATGTCCTCTTTTGAGGAGCATGAAAAATGTTAGAGCATCCTCAGCATCCCCAGATAACACAGTGTGCCAGATCAGCTTATACAATGGGTAAAACTACAGCTTTTCCGGCTTTCCATTTTCAAGTTGGAAGTTAAGCCTTTTTCCAGAACCACCAGCAAAATGTACTTTTGATTCTTCTAACTTCAAACATAACCAAGTTACTCTTACATGCCCTCCGCTCCTGGCCCAGCACTCAACAAAAACCACACAGATTTTTGAAACACTCACAAGTAACAATTTGTTAAGTTCTAAATACAAAAAGGGAAGCTTCAAAAAGACTTCAGGAGGGGACCAGGCCAAAATAACAAACATAAGAGTTGTGATGGGAAGTACTTTACAAAATTCGTCCCTTCCTCCCTCTCTAACCAAACACAGAAGAAAACACAGGCAGGAACAAAAATGGCATCCACCTCCCTACTGCTTCCAAAATAACAAATTATAAACAATTTCCTAAAGTGTCAGTGAACTTAACCAACAACTTAACCACAACTTATCAAATCTACTTTAGCAAACAATATGTTGTACACTAACAACAAGAAGGGGGGGGGGGACACACCAACAGCACACTTGCTAGCATCTTGGACAGGAGAAACCAATCTCAGCAACCTGGAGACCACACACACACACACACACACACACACACACACACACACACAAAAAAAAATAAAAAATCCCCTCCAGGTTTATCCTCAAGCCTTCCCTCCAGCAGCCAATCAGAGCAAGCCAGCAGTTGATGGTAACTAGAGTCAGCTGGTCTCCAATAAGCTTTGCACTGAGGAGAGAGAGGACAGAGAGAGAGAAAGCAAGAGAGAGCAAAGCCATGACCTCAAAGAAGCAACTGTTGCTGTTCAGCAACAGAATATTGAGGCAATTCTTGTGAGGTCATCTGTCCAGCAGCTTAAGCTGGGTTGAAATTGGGTCATGAACACAATGAACCCAGGAATGCCATCACGTTGACAATCTGAATGGTGTTGGAATGGCCAAGTCAAAGTCCAGACCTCAACTCCATTGGGATGCTGTTTACCTTAAGAAAGCTGTGCATAATCTAATGTCCTCAAATATCTATGAACTGAAGCAATGTTGTAAAAAAAAGTGGGCCAAAATTTTTGCAAAATGAAATGAGAGACTAATAAACTCCTACAGAAAACATTTACTTCAAGTTATTATTGCTAAAGGTGATTCTACTACATGTTATTAAATTATATGGTGTGTTTATTTTATTTTTCCCCATCTGGTTTCTGAATGTTGGTTTACATTTTAGGGGCGAAAAAATACTACATATTGAACTGTTATGTTTTTTTTCTTGATGTTCTTTCTTTTTGGTATGATGTAGACACCTGAGTGCTCCAGATCACCAAACTGGCAGAAGTTATAAGACCATCTCCAAACAATTTGAAATTCAACATTCTACAGTGAGGAGAATTGTTTACAAATGGATAGCCTTCAAGACAGTTGCCAGTTTTCCCAGGAGTGAACGTCCCAGCAAATCCAGTCCAACGTCAGACCTTTTAATGCTCAGAGATATAAAGAAAAACCCAAGAGCTACATCATGTAACCTACAGTCCTCTGTAAGCACATTAAATGTTTATGTTCATGACAACATAATCAGAAAAAGACCAAATTAGTTTGGCTTTCAGGGAAGGGTGGCTAGGAAAACGCCCTTCTCTCCAAAAAGAATATGGCAGCATGACTTAGGTTTGCAAAATTGCATCTGAAGAAACCACAAAAGTTCTGGAATAATATCCTTTGGACTCATGAAACCAATGTGGAGATGTTTAGTCATCATGCACAGCACCATGTTTGACGAAAGCCAAACACAGTGTAACGCCACAAACACACCATACCAACTGTTAAGCAGGCTGATGGTGGGGTGATGATTTGGGCTTGTTTTGCAGCCACAGGACTTGGGAAACTTGTAGCTATTGAGACAACAATGAACTGCACAATATCAGAATATTCTTGAGACAAATATGAGGCTATCTGTCCAGCAGCTTAAGCTGGGTCAAAATTGAGTCATGTAAAAGGACAATGAGCCCAAGAACACCAGCAAATTGACATCTGAATGGCTAAAAAAAAAATCAAGGTGTTGGAGTGGCCAAGGCAAAGTCCAGACCTCAACCCCATTGAGATGCTGTGATGGGATCTTAAGAGAGCTGTGCATGAACGAATTTCCTCGAACATCAAAGAACTGAACAATGTTGTAAATAAGAGTGGGCCAAAATTTATCCAAAACAATGTGAGAGACTGATAAACTCCTACGTTTTCTTCAAGTTATTCTTGCTAACGGTGGTTCTACATGTTACTGAATTATAGGGTGTACTTGTTTTTTTCTTATCTGGTTTCTGAATGTTGGTTTACTTTTTAGGGGGGAAATGACTACATATTGAAATCTGTTGTGTGTGTTGTTGTTTTTTTGTGAGGTTATTTGTTTCTTTATAAAAGTTGGTGAGGACCACACCAACTACAAAGTCGTTATTTAGGTCCCGATAAATAAAAACATAGAACTGAGGAACGGTGAACTTTTTTTTTTTCCCCATGACTGTGTAACATACCTATTATGCATGTTTGGGTGTGGTTAGGGGTGTTTTTGTGCTCAAATAGCTGAGTCAAGGCTAGCTATTGAAAGGGGTTTAGTGCCAGGCCAAGCTGTTAGAGGTATGAGCTGTCACACACTTTATAATGACCAGAGTGGGCTTACTTTTACTCCAAAAAGCAAGACCTGCTAACTGCTTCCTCTTTGATCTCAGAAAAGAATATTTCATGTTGAAGAACACACACACACACACACACACACACACACACACACACACATACACGCCTAAACCATCCAACATAAACACTTACTTGATGCAATCTTGGATAAAAAAAAAAAAATAGTGCTTACACTTGGTATTCTGATCTACAGTAGAGTTGATTTGTATTACTGATGGGAACATTGTGTGAATTAACATTCGAGCTAAAAGTCATTGTTTTCTTGGTGACCACTATAAGACCACTATGAAGCACCACTATAAGACGACTATAAAGCACATTTCAGTCCCAGAGCACCAAGGTTTGCTAACAGGAGCTTTTTCTTTACTTTCTGTGCTCTTGTATATGTAAGAAATTCTAACAATGTTCAGTACCAGGAAAATCTTTCAGCCTTTCACTGTGAGATGGGCCAAGGGCATGGAATAATTGAAAGCTGCAAAGCCATGAAAGTAATTGACATTATAATCCATATGATAAAAAGAGCAGGCAGTAGATAAACTAATAGCTGAATTATTTCAGCAGTATTCAATTAAATTCTTAAAACAGGACCTGTCCAAGTCTGAATTCTAACTAAAGAGATTATAATTATAAAAAATAAAAAAATAAAAAAAAGACAAACAGTATGGTGACAGCTCACATGATAATCTGTAGATGTTATTTTGCCTTTCCTTTGCAAATCCCAAAAGCTCACTGAGCTCATCTCGGGTCACCCATGAATCATATATAATTACGTTGATCCATCATCTCCCACCCTGATATAGAGAAATCCCTTGTCTACAAAATTGAAAGGAGACTGGGGATAAACCTAACTTTATCCTATCCAGCACACAAATAGCCAAGCATTTTTAACAGTTCGTATGTTCTGATGCACCATACAGGGGAAGATAAATATGATACATGATAGAGGCCTTTGTTGGTGTAGAGGTCAGCCATCTATAGCCCCAAAGCCAAAATGCAGTAACTTCATTTCTTGTTACTAAGTTAAAATACATTAAAGCTGCTGGATGTAAGAATTTAGAAGCATTATGAGAAAAAAAAAAAAACATTATGCACATAATGACACATGACTGTAACTGTCACTGTGTTGAGCACCAGATAAAAGAGCAAAACATCTTGGTTGCTCTGCTGTAATCTCTGCTACATAGTCTCTGGGCACCTCTGATTATGATAAACATGAGCTATCAAAAATAAAAATAAAAATTTAAAATAAAATAAAAATTTAAAAAACAGTGTAGAGAACAAAAATATAACCTCTGGTCACTGCCAATGTGTGTAATTTTTACTGTCTGATCTGTATTATTTATGTATTTTATTATCTAATCTGTTTGACACCTGGGGTGACTTACTCTTGCCCGGTATAGCCAGGTTTAAAATACAAAAATACAGAGAAAAAAAAATTTTTTTTTTTTTTTTTAAAAGATACCTCCCTTTAGTCATTAGCCACTATCATGAGTTCTACAGTGTATTGTCAGACTCTTTCATTCTCTTATTCCCATTTGCTTTGTATATTCTCTCATGCTCTCTCACTTCCCCTCTCTCCTGATTCACTGCCGCTCCTGCCAATCACCATGCAGTTGGACTTCTTTTAAGCCTGATGTGTCTGAGCTAACTTATGCTGTTTGTATAGAAAATTTCCATCAATTCTATTCTAATTACTACTATAGGCTTCTACTATTGAACTGAACCGTGTTTCCTAAAGTGTCTACAATTTTTGTGTTTTTGATTGAATGTGGTCAAAGTGATTTATGCTTTATTACTATATAATGATAATTGTGGTGTGATGTAGTCCTGCATTGCCATGCAGCGTACATTTTTGCAAAATGTCAGAGGAAATATAATCAATTATAAACCTACTGTTGAGTTATTTAAAGAAGGAATGAGTTGGGATATTAAACAAATCCTCAGTCAAAGCATATCAAGCAGTGTTGCATGATTGCACTACAGCCACTGTTGATGGAAAGAGCCTCTGCAATCTCCTGGCCCTTGCCAGATCAAGTGACACATTCTATTAACAAATGTTCTCTGTATTCAATGCGTACACAAATTTCACAATAATTAAATTCTATCTGTGTCACATTTACAGATGGGGAGAAAATACAATGCACAAAAGGGAGAGGAAAATGTTAAATAAATTAATTTGTCTCCTGGTGGGCCAAGGACTGATTGAAGAATGAAACAAATCTCAGGGCTGATCAAATCAAATCTCTCGGGAAAAGATTCGGAAAAGCTGAAACATTGCACCTGACAGGTTACGCATTTTCATCTCGCAGTCTGTCATTTCATTTTGTGGGCCTGATGAAAACAGATGAGACAAGAATATGCTTTTGAGAATGAACACATTGTTCTGAGCAAAACATTATATGTATACTGATACACACAACTCAAATTTATTAACAATAAATCTATCGGAGACAGGAGCCATTCATATTTCCTTTCTCCAACCTTACAAATCCTTCACTCTTCTGATAAATGCTGACCTGCCAGCACAAAGGTCGGCTATTCATTTAGCATTCCTTATAATTAAAAGGTCAGATGGATGGTATTTGCAAGTACAGATCCTGCATTAGTCCCTGCCATTAGCCTGAATGGGCTTGTGTACATTTATTCGCTGCATGAAACCTTTCTGCCAATATTATGACAATTGCAACCAAGCACAGAGATTTGCCTTCAGTGTGTTTAAGCCTTCGTCTGGTCAGGAGCCTCTACTAATTGTGTATGGGGAAAAAAATAATTAAGGTAGAAAAAAAAAAAAAATCCAACACAAAGTGCCCTAAATGTGATGGTTTTGTTAATGAATGATTAATTTCCCTTATACATTGGACAATGTTCAGGATTAATCACTAATTCTGCAGTATTCATCATTCAAGAAATATTAAATAGTGATTATCAATATTAATCAATATTAATAATGATTTGTGTTCCCTTATTTAATTTCCATCAGACACATTTCCATGTCCAAATCTTAAACCGAAAGCTCGCACAATATGTTTTTGTATTTTTTTTTTTTTTTTGCTTTGAGTAAAATAACACACACAAAATAAGTCTAGTGCTAAGATAGGCTTTTCAGTTTATATGAGGGACATGCTTTGTATCATTTCAAAATCGGAATAATTAGCATCTTCGATGCAGTATGATCCAATCCAAGTGAACATGACCAAAAATATTACTTGTAAAAGTGTGACATCATCACAACGCGCATTCAGCCAAAGTCCTCTTCAATTCACCTGCGTCGAACATGAGTACAGCTAAAAGGTCTCATTTACCAACAAACATCGCTGCAAAAGACAAGATTTCGTGCGAAACAATTTTGTGCAATTGTAATTTCGCTCTGAAAGTTACATTGCAAATTTTGAAAAGCTGCAGGACAATCAAGCATTTTTGGCTACAACAATCATTAAAAAAAAAAAATCTCCTGTACAGACTGGACAGTGTTAAGCAGGTTTGCAAATATCCAAGTGTAGAACTACATACCTAATAAGCAAACAAGAAAAGCCAGTGGAAAAGAAAAGCTCATTGAGACAACATGAGGAAGAAACCTTGAGGGGAATCAGACTCAAAATGGCACCTACTGCTTACTTTGTTAACCTTGTGTCTAACTGATATTCCTGATACCTACAGCTATGTGTCATCAGTATAGAAGTAGAAGCTATAATAAACGAAACGAGGGGAAAATAGTAGCCATAGGTCAGAGTCCTGTCCAACGCCCCAACTTTTCTCTCATTTTCACAGAGAAGTCACCATTAACATTTCCAATCTGATAACAACTGACTTATAGATTCAATAAAATATATGGCCAGGGTAGTTAGAGATACTGTACATTAACTACAACAGAATTTACATCTAGAAGAGATATATTTAAAGAGGAGTGTTTATATATGATCTTATCTTAGATCAAGTAATGCAAGCAAATAGGTTAATCACAGCTGTACCTCTGCTTGTATTACTTAACATTAATAGGTGATTTACTACTGTCTCATGACTGAAACATTTCACATATACGATTCCTATGCAAGCACAAACTTATTTGATGAGCTACAAACTTTTCTAGAATGAAGGGGATGATTGATTTCGGTTTAAGGGTCAAGGTCAGTTTTTTAATACATGGCCTGTGCTAAGCGTGGAGTTTATTATTTTAGGGTGCAGTTTTATTCTGGTAGTGATTTTTTTGAGAATGTGTTCAGGTATCGGTCCACATTGGTCTAGTCCACACACTGATGATTTTAAAGAGGAGATCAGTGAAATTAATTAAGCCTGTTGGACTGGGGTAAAGGATTCCAATCACTTTACTTGTGTAGTTATATTGACCTTTATATAATTAGGTGTCAGACTGACTGTGGTTAGGTTCATACAATATGCTGTCTAATGATTTCAATTTATAAAACATAAAATCATTGCTGCCGTAGACAGCAATCCTCTGTGCTGGTATCTGTGGCTTATTCGTAGTTAATTTCATGGATCAAGTGAAGTTCATTTGAAAGTGGGAGAAAATATGTGCATATGTGTGAAAGGGATTAAGTTCATCTATTTAGTTGTCATGTCCTTGATGAAATAATGCTGCTTCTATACAGTGTGGCCATTCACAAAGGCTAAATCAAAAGCCCATTGGTTGTCAGTGTTACGTAAACTGTAGGAAGGGGAGTCAGGATGCATGCTCTGGGGAACGTCAGTTTATTAGGGACATGATATTCAAAAATAAAGGAACACAAAAAAAAACACCAAACCATAATCCATAGAAAAAAAGGCAATAATAATCCAACATGAGATAATCCTTAGCGAATGAGGCAATAATCCAAAAAGCAGTAATCCTTCTGCAGAAAACAATACAACGGGAAAAACACGCGAGGCAAGGAGGTGGTTAGGGAACCACGAACAATGACCTAAGGATATCGAACTATGAACTACGAACAACGAGCTTGAAACAATTCTAAATTATTCGAATCTAACTCTAATACTCCGCAAGGAAGCGGAAACCGAGCGGGGTTTTAAACACGCACAAATAAGAGACACCTGAAACTCATAATGACAAAGAATGAACAAGAACCAATAAGAATAAGGAGGTGGAGACATGACATAAACCAAAACATAAGCACATGGTAGAACACGGGAGGCGGAGACATGACGTGAACAAAAACAGACGCACATGGCAAAGAAAACAAACATGAGTTCATTAATGAAACAGTCCAGAGCTTTTTTATGAATAGCGCTGGCATGCGCTCAGTGGAATGTGGAAGTACGCTGCTCCGCTAGCCTCCGCTAGCTTCGTAGCGAGAGAGAGGGAACCTAACAGTCAGGACATACAGGAATACATACAGTAAATTGTTACGCATGCCTATATATTATTGAGACAGCACAGCATGCCCATGAGTCAGAGCAGTGTTGCTGATAAAGTCTGAGATGTGAGCAATGGATGTAGGTTAATTCTTTGCACTTGATCTTCCGTTACTAGAGCCACAGGTTATACAAATAATGATGCTGAATTCTCTAAATTGTACTGCAAGCATGAGTGTGTCGTGACCGTCATTGTGGCTACTATAATGTCTTGGAAATCTTAAAGAGTATCATACCATACCATCGCTGCCCTGCCTAAAAACCACTTTGGGAGTCAGAGTGAGGACCAAAAGAAATCAACGTCCATTCAGAGTCTATCAGATGAGCAGCTTGAGCAGAGATGAGTTAAATCCATCATCCCCCTGGTGATAATAGCACACTAAAAAGCAGTTCACACTGATCTCAAAAAAAATATCGTCCCCTAAAAATCATGTTATAATGATGAACACTGGAGAAGTGTGTAAAAGTGTAAAAAATAACAAGTGCATTTCAACGCTATGGGAATTAAATGGATTGCTGTTAGCCTTTAGTAGTTTCTCAAAGCACCTGTTGTCCATTGTTTGCAAGTACACCTTGAAGTACTTCAGAACATCTCATTTCAGTGCTCAAAATCCAACTATGAAGTTGGATGTTTTGCAATAAATATATAAATGAATGAATTAATAAATAAATAAATAAATAATAATTTGGAAATGCCCCATGACCTACCATCTCTGCCTATCTTAGTTACACTGGAGTATTGGCGTATTGCAATATAAAATAAAGCCAACATTGGGAAATTGTTGATGTATAAAGATGGTAAAATTCCGTCATCCACTTATGTTTACTAGCATTGCTTGCTTCCTGGTAACCCTAATATGAGTAGGGTACACTTTGTTGTTGTTTGTTTTTGTCATTTTTATGGGGGTCTTTAGGATTGCCCTATCCGACCTCCATCCTCAGATCTATTCGTCAAGTAAGGCCTTTTTGGGAGCATTAAGTTCACAGTGACATAACCCTGAGGTTCACTATAGTACACAAGCCCGTTCACCATGTCAAGGTCTCAAACCATGAAATGGCTCACTAAACTAGAGAACAAATAAATGGCTTACGTGTTTAGCAAGAAAAACGATAAAACACCAATACACCGAAATCCCATTTTCATTATAGACCATAATGGTTCTCTTAGTCGTTCTCTCCTGTAATTGACTGGCTGTCAGTGGTTAAAGCTAGGGCCTGATGATGTTTCACTTATTTCAGCTGGTGTATTATGTATGAGTACAAATCTCACATCAATTCCATCCCAACACCTTTCACATAACACTAGCTCTGAATTGCTATTACAAGACTGGCAGGGTGACTCACAGCATCTCAGAAGCATTATGTTATACAGCATTTTAGTGTCCTCTGACTTTTTTTCTTGTTAACAAAGAAATCCCATGCACTGTAGCTTTAACACTGTAGTTTCAAATGGAAATGTACTTTTTAAAAAGTTCAGTATAGTCCACTCATTTGGCACCAATTATAGACATTCTGAGTAAAGCGCTGACAAATATATAAACCGGACACATTCATAAATTTAATTTTGAAACGAGATGAATCAGACAATCAGGATAATCATTAGATTGAGAGGAAGCCTAGCACTGTCTCTTGTAAGTACACAGACTATTTACAAAATATCCACTTTGTTAGATTTAACTTTATATAGAAACATAGCTGTTTCTAACAGGCTATTCATTAGGTTTCTCCAGTAAAAACTGCAAGCAAAATCCCCACCCATACTGCTTCACTACAGCAAAAAGTTTCATTAGAATGAAGCTCACATTTCAAGTAGATGTTGTACAAATCTTACAAGAATCTAACATACTGTAGCTATCCTGCTGAGTAACGAAACGAGTCAAATTTCACTTTATAGTCTCACTCAAATTACTTAACAATCAGTCTGTACAGGATTTTGCAGAGGTTTTTTTTGTGATCGTTGCAGCCAAAAGTGCTTGATTTTGCTGCAGCTTTTTAAAAAATTTGTGAAGCAATTTGCAGAGATTTTTGTGCTTTTTTTGCGGAAAACTACTTGAATGAATGAAATTGCAATTGCACTAAATAGTTTTGCACGAGCTTTCGCAGTGATGTTTGTTGGTAAAGGAGACCTTTTAGCTGTAGTCATGTTGGACGCACGTGAATCGAAGAGGGCTTTGGCTGAATGCGGTTTGTGATGACGTCACATGACGCATCTTGGCCCAAATCTGTGTAAAATCTGTGGTAATTTTGAAAAATTGCAAGCTCCTCCAAATATTGCCGAGTTTGCTTGGACACCAAGTAGTCTGGCTTCAGAAACAGTCACTCCACAGAGACTAGTCTGCTTTCCGCCGCTGAAGCCTTACGACTAGCAAGATAAACCTCAAGATCATCTGTCCTCATCCTACTTGACTTCTCTGATGCCTTTGACACTGTGGATCATCAGATCCTCCTGTCAACTCTCTCCAGCCTAGGCATCACCAGAGCAGCTCTGCGCAGGGTGGAATCCTATTTCTCAGGCAGATCCTTCAAGGTATTATGGAGGGGAGGGGTATCTGAAACTCAGCGACTCCACTGCTCTTTTCTATTTATACTATATCTCTGGGGCCTGTGATTGAGAGGTATGGCTTCTCATATCACTGCTATGCTGATGACAACCAGCTCTATTTGTCCTTCCAGCCTGAAGATCCATCCATCTCAGCACGCATCTCTACCTGCCTGTCTGACATCTCCAGCTGGATGAGGGAATGCCACCTTAACCTCAACTTGGCAAAAACGGAGCTTCTCTTCATCCCTGCCTGCCCCTGAATCAACTACAACCTCACCATACAGCTTGGCTCAACCACACTCAAACCAACCGGGACAGCCAGAAACCTTGGGTGACTTTCAATGACCACTTGACCTTTACAGACCACATTTCAACGAGCACAGTCCTGTAGGTTCATTCTTTACAACATCAAGAAAATCAGACCCTATCTCACTGAACAGGCTATACTAGTCCAGGCTCTTGTTATCTCAAAACTGGACTATTGCAATGCACTACTCCCGGGCCTCCCAGTCAGCTCCATCAAACTCCTTCAGATGATTCAGAATGCAGCAGCACACCTTGTTTTCACCCAGCCAAAAAGGACTCATGTCATACCCCTCTTCATCTCCCTCCACTGGCTTCCTGTAGCCACCCGCATCAAATTCAAGGCATTGATGGTCACGTACAAGACCTTGTCTGGAACAGCACACCCCTATCTAAACATTCTCCTTGAAGTTTATGTTCCCTCACGCAACCTGCAATCAGTTAACGACCGACACCTAGTAGTGCCTACTCAGCAAGGCATGAGGTCCCTTTCTAGAATCTGTCACTATCTTCAAAAAACGGCTAAAGATCCACCTCTTCTGTGAACACTTAACTAACGCTTAACTTGTCCCCAGAGGTACACTTTTTTTTTACATTAAATTTTTTTTTTCATTAATAGCATAACAATTTTGGGTTTATTTATCACTGTCTACCATACTTCTTTACAAACACCTGAAATTCACAAAAGTAATATGCTCTCACATATTTGACTAAAATACGATTTCAGTTTAACTTTTACATTTTAAAACGTCCCATGTCATTTTCTAGCAGGGCCATACATAACGTGCTGCATATCTGCTGGGGATGCCAACTAAATCCATCCATCCATCCATTTTCTATACCTCTTATCTTACACAGGGCTGTGGGGGAGCCTAGAGTCTATCCCAGGGAACTAGGGGCACAAGGAGGGGGACACCCTGGATGGGGTGCCAACCTATAACAGGGCACAATCACACACACATTCACACACTACAGACAATTTAGAGATGCCAATCAGCCTACAACGCATGTCTTTGGACTGGGGGAGAAAACCAGAGTACCTGGAGGAAACCCCCAAGGCACAGGGAGAACATATAAACTCCACACGCACAGTGCAGAGGCGGGAATCAAATCCCCAACCCCGGAGGTTCGAGGCAAACGTGATAACCACTAAGCCACCGTGCCCCCTACTCCAGCAAATAAAAATAAACCAGTATATTAATTGTGCATGTTTTTTCATATTTCTTGATTCATCTTTATTAAATGCAAATCTTCCTGCAAAGGGCAATATAATGAATCCACATTATAATGAATCCACACTATAATGAATCCGGTTGAAGGACCCCATTTTGACTAGCAGCAACACTATGTCCCAACTTCATTGTAGATTCTTATAGTGTGTCTAGCGATCTTTCCTAAACTTTTTGAAATGTAACAAACCTGAAAACAAGTAAATCTGATAATATAGTAGTAGTTGGTTATTTGGTGGCTCATACAGTATATCATGCACCATTATTTGTGCAAGCCTTCTGTTAACAAAGTACTCAGATTAAGATTTCATGGCACTGAGGCAGCTGTCAGATGAGCAAATTGCTTTATTCACACAAATGATTCAGCCAAAAACTCATGAATTATTCACAAGTGAGTTATAACACAACAACGCAATGCAAGTACTTCAGTCTGTATAAATTAAACATGAGTTTTCACTGTACCAAACATGCTCTGAAGAACTAGCATGTAGGATCTTTTGTCCTATGTCACTTCTGTAGTAAACACTGATTAACCTTGCTTAACCTGCAGACTCTCAGCCTCCAGACAAAGTTTTTCTCTGACTATTGAAAGCAAAGTAAAAATAGATGAACTCTCAGTGGTGACTTTCTATCCAAGCTGGCTCATTCTTACATAAGCCAGAATGTTAGCAATGCCAGTACATCCATCAAAAGACCAATCCTTGAATTATCGGAAGAGAAAACGTGTGCTGTGCATGCTGAGCAGAAAAGTTTTCAGCCGAGCTGTGACTAATTAAATGTTTTTCATTGTAATGATAAGAGACATAACTACCATGGGTCTGGTCTATTCAGATACCCTCAAAGCTAATCAGGTGAATGTAAAACGGGTCAATAGGCATTGAGTCAACAAGAGAATTTTCGGTAATCAAGCAGATTAGCTAATCAGAGCCCCTGTCAAACAGATTCCTGTGTGGATGATAAGCAGGATGTTCTTCCTATTTTAGCAGGCTCTTATTATCTTATGGACAGATTTTATCGTTTGAGAGATAGAATTACCCATTCTGTCTAGAGATGTGAATGAATTCCATTTTTTTCAGAGCACAAACAAATTAAATGTCTTTTTCACTGCACTTAACTTCTAAAGGTTTACTTAGTGGTTAGCACACTTGTCTCTGGAGTTGGGGATTGAATCCTGCCTCTGCCCTGTGTGCACGCAAGCTTGCATGCTTTCCCCGTACTTCAGGGGTTTCCTCCAGGCACTCTGGTTTCCTCCCCCATTCTAAAGACATGCGCTGTAGGCTGATAGGCATTTCCAGGTTGTCTGTAGTGTGCGTGTGTGAATGTGCTCTGCAATAGGTTGACACCAGGGGCGTTAGCTGGACTATTAATCACCCGGGGCTGAGCCCAGATTCTTCTCCATCAAAAAACTTTTAAGAAGTACTTCTAAATAGAATGAATAGGCACACGGTGGGAATGGACGGAGTGCCAACCCATTACAGGGCACAATCACACACACTCTGGACAATTTGGAGATGCCAATCAGCCTACAGTGCATGTCTGAAACCCCAGAAGCACAGGGAGAACATGCAAGCGGGATTTGAACCCACAGCCCTGGAGGTGTAATAAATAATAATAATAATAATAATAATAATAATAATAATAATAATAATAACAACAACAATATTAATAATAGTAATTAAAATAATAATAATACCAATTGTATATAAATAATGCTTATTTTTGGTCTAATTTTTATATATCCATTTACTTATTCTCTGAGTATTTTTTTTATTTATCTTTACATTCATTTGCATGTATGCATACACTTAGTTAATGTTATTTCTCGTCGTGGCAGACCTGATCCAGCGTGTATCCGCAGTGGCCGCTCGCGAGGCTCTGAGACTCCGCCTCCAGCCGCGCGCTCAAAGCGGGAAACCTGAGGGGCGCGAGGACGCGCACGCGGCTCTCAAACAGCGCGAGCGGCACAGAAACCAACGGAGCCCGCAGGAGGGCGAGTCAAACACTGTCTCTCTGGGTTTAAAAGGAAATTTGAGACCAACCAGAATCAGGTAAGCTCACTATAAACACTACACTTATTTACTGAGTCATTGAATTAACCGGTAATGAGAAGAACCAATTACAACACAGGCTTAATTTAATTATAATTATTAGTTATTGTATAATCGAACTACAACTATGACGAATTATTATGCAGCTTTTATTTTTTTATTTTTTACCAGAATTTGTGAAACTATGGTTACATCTCATCTCAGTCCTTTTGATTAGTCATCTCTTTGACTGATATGATCAAATCAATTACGAGCTCTGTTAAATCTGTCAAATCTGTTATATATCTGATTAACATAAATGGTATTCATTTGTTTGTTTGTTTTTTACCTAGTAATTGGCAACTCATGAGCAAGCACTGATTTTATTTCATGGTCATTCTTCATGGTTATGGATGACAGGTGAACCGCCCAGTTGGTTAGTTAACTCTAAATTTGTGTTATAAATTCTGACAATCTGTTTTCAGCTTGTCAACTAACTCTATTTTAATGTGCATTTATATGAACCAACAACAAACAAATTAACTGCTGCAATATATTGTAGTGTGAAAATGTGAAGTCTGGCTTGATCATGCTTTAAAAATCTTAATTATAACAGTACCTAAATTCTAATTCTCAAATTCACAAAATGCCCAAAATCCTGGTGTAGACACACACGGAGCTGATATATGCCAATATACCGGAACCACTCTAATATTAAATGCCACTATCCTCTAAAACCACAAATCTAACATGCTCAGTGTATGAAAAGTGATCATGATAACACAGCTCATCACCGCTTGCTGCATATGGGGCTGTGTAGCCGCAGACCGGTCAGAGTGCCCATGACATCACAATTTGGTCCTTGGCAAAGTTGCTCAGATCCTTACGCTTGCCCATTTTTCCTGCTTCCAACACGTCAACTTTGAGAGCTGATTGTTCACTTGCTGCCTAATATATCCCACCCCTTGACAGGTGCCTTTGTAAGGAGATAATCAATGTTATTCATGTCAGTGGTTTGAATGTCATGGCTGATTGGTGTACCTGTGTATATGGCAATACTTCACATTTTTTGTGTGGCCATAAAGTGCGATATTGTGATATGAAAATGTCAAACCATGTGATCTTGGCCATGATAATGGGCATGCATTTACAAATTTTATCCCATTTAGA
Organism: Cranoglanis bouderius; assembly: GCA_023630585.1. Taxonomy (NCBI): domain Eukaryota; kingdom Metazoa; phylum Chordata; class Actinopteri; order Siluriformes; family Cranoglanididae; genus Cranoglanis; species Cranoglanis bouderius. The sequence goes on from CM042549.1 coordinate 5,514,658, forward strand.
GCTTTTATGGATGATATAATGTCTTAAAAATACTTGTGTCTAAAAAATACTTCTTTTTTTAAAAAAGATTAAAGTAATAAAACTTATTAAGTGTAAATTATTAAGTGTTGCTAAGCCAGCATCTACACTTTTACCTTAAGGATTACAGATTTTATGAATTAGCTAATTGGAAATGCCCTGGTGACCTGCCTTTACACGTAGAAACCCGATAGGCTCTTGCTCACAATTGCGAGTTACAGAGAGGAACTGATATTTTCAGGTGATAATTTTCATGGTGCAGCAGGTAGCGTTTTCACCTCACAGCTCCAGTGTCCCAGGTTTGATCATGAGCTCAGGTTCCTGTCTGTGTGGAGTTTCACATGTACTATCATGTCTTCATGGGTTTCCTCTGGGTACGGTGGTTTTCTCACACCTCCCAAAAACATGCCAGTAGGTGGACTGACTAACGTAAAATGCCTGTGAATGTGTGTGTGTGTGTGTGTGTGTGTGTGTGGTGCCCTGTGATGGACTGGTGTCACGCTCAGTGTCCCCAGGATAAGCTCTGGATCTACTGCGACCCTGACCAGCATAAAGTGATGACTTAATATGAATGAATGAATGAATAAACAAATTTTTTTTTATCAGTTTCCTCACTGAGTGTCTGCTCAGGTGAGTTTTTATAGATGCTGAAGGACTCCTGAAAGAACTTTCATCTTAGAACTGAACGGCTTGTCAAAACACTCTCAAGATTGAAGCCAATCTAGATGTCTGATAAACACCCATTAACGAGATGACTTACTGAGTTTGAATGTTTAAATCAGCATCAGGAAAAATTTGCCTGCAATGCAATAAAGAAGCCATCAACGGGCAAATTGGAAAATCTGTTCGCTTCACAGGTTAATTTAGTTGCATTATGTCTGTATTAATACAATGCATTACGAGAACGTAGAACCATTTTACGTTTTAGTACCAAGGGGGATGAAAGCAATGAGAAAAAAAATACACTATTTCATTTCATATTTCAGTTTGCATACATAAATGATATAAACGCTCCAGTCTTCAAATGCGTTGTATTATTTAATATCTATATCAGGATTCAATTATTTTTAACCTGTGAAAGCTTGCTGTGTGTAGTCCAACCAATGTACTTTGTATGCAAGCAATGGCAAACACATTGAAAATGAATTCATTTATTCTATCCTGTTTTTTTTTCTTTCTTTTTTTTTTTTATGAAGGAACCCAAATGAGACCAAGTGTTTTACATCAGCATTAACAACCCATCAAATTAAGTCTTAAACAATGTAGAGAATATAAAACTTACTGCTTTCAACATTGTGTTATGCTTCAACACATCACACTTTGATGAGCTTTATTTAAGACATTAATGAAATGATTAAATGCTTATTTCCAACAGTGTGAATTTCATTAGCACTTAAACTAGAATGCATAATGGCCTTGTGATATCAAGAAAGCTGCACAGGTCAGAGGTCAACAGCATACTGGAGGTGCTTGAAGAAAAATATCATTTTTAAAACACATTTTGCTGTGCTGCATGGTAAAATGTACAATTCAGTCACGAATTACTGATATCTGATTATAATGCAGCTGACATGCTGCTCACTGAAATATACTTTTGGTGCAAAAGGGCACGAGTAATCATAGAGGCCAAAATTAAAAATGAATATCAATTAATTTTGACCCTAGCAGAGAGCATCAGTCTAACTTTGCTGACGGAATAACATAAAAAAAGAGATTATTTTGTTTTGTTGCTGCAGGCATTTGTCTGAAAATTAATGAAAGCGTTTGGCAGTGAATGGCCAAGGGAAATTACAAAGTTCGAGATCAGAGAAAAATATAAGCCTTTCAGAAAATGTAGCTTTGGGAGCTGATCAGGGCAAAGTGAGAGTCTGATGACAGAAGAAGCCCTCTGAAATTCTACTGAGCAAATAATGGCTAAAGGTCAGGCCTTTTTTCCCGGTAAACATAATCACACAGGATGTAAACCCCCTTAAGGTGTAACAAGTGTATTTCTGGGACAGAGTATCCTTTGATGTTGAGCACTTTTAGAAGTTCCATGTAGCCGTATACCTCACTGTACTCTCAAAGCAATAGCAAGCTATTTGGCTTTTCGGCTAAGGCTGAGAGCCAGATGTTTCAAGAGAATGAGCTTAAGGCCAACTCTGAACATCTTCAAAATAATTTATCCAATTTTGCACTTTTCAAAGCACATATTTTGTGCCCAGGTGATGAAGAGTAATGGATGTAATTGAAAAATCATGCCTCTGGCCAAACCAGGGGACATCTAGAGACAAGATAAAAAATAAAAAATAAAAATAAAAACATAAAGCATCACACTGTTACAGGTAGACAGACAGAATAAAACCAAGAAATAACAAGGATGGACTTGTTGTAGTCATGTGTTGTATGTGTATTGCTAACAAGGAATCATCTAAACAATTTTATTTCCAGGCAAATCACGGGATTACTCAGTCCCTCCAGGATTTGGTGATTTTGCAATCGCAGAAATTAATGCAAAATCAAGGAAACTCTGTAATATTCACAGTAGCTTGGAATTTTTCTAAATTACCGCAGATTTTCTGTAGATTTGGGCCAAGACACATCATGTGACGTCATCACAACGCGCATTCAGCCAAAGCCCTCTTCAATTCACATGCTTCTGATATGAGTACAGCTAAAAGGTCTCATTTACCAACAAAAATTCCGTGCAATTGCAATTTCGCCAATTCAAGTAGTTTTACAAAAAAAACTCTGCAAATTACATCGCAAATTTTGAAAAAAGCTGCAGCAAAATCGTGCATTTTTGGCCACAACAATCACAAAAAACTCCCCTAAATCCAGTATGGACTGGCTTACTGTATATTAATGCATTTGTTGTAATATGATATAATTTCTACAGTAACAACTCACACAGGGACTTGAATGTTCTATGTACTTGTTGATCTAGTTTTCTGTAAGGAGAGGCTTATTTAGCATTTTTGGAAGGAGTCTCCAGTGTCAGCATAAGTAAAGCTCTAATATTTTTTAGTTTTCCAACACAGGAAAGTTTTACATTAAATTTAACTATAAATGGATAAAAAGCATGATGTCATTCCTTAATCAATAAAAGAACATGATCATTTTTGGCAAATTGGCATGGTATAAGAGGAATAATGTGGGACTTGCATTATTGGACAATATTCAAAATTTAGGGTGGTAGTAGTGGCTCTGCTTTGCATCAGGCCACATTGCACCACCCCAGGACTATTTTCCTAGATCAGTAGGCAGACAAGTGTTTATAAGTGTTCCCTTAACTAGGCAAAAAACAAATACCACCACTATTGTGTTCCTATTTGGGAGGAAGCTGCCCTAAGGAAAGGTCACCGAGCTCGCAGAGAGAGCTTGTAAAGTTGGTAAGAAAAAATGATATTTTGCTTGTATTATGTTGAAACCTGCAAGTTCAAATTTAGCCCAACACTGAGTTAAAACTGAGTTAAAGTTGTACAAGCATTACTTGACAGCACTTCTCTAAACAACACTTTTCAGCAGGATCAAATAATGGATAACCACTCCCCCTTAAAATGACTGTTTATGAGCTGAAAACAAACAATATCTTGCACATAAGAAATTCTAATTAAGCAGATTAAGCTTCCCTAGTTCCCTAGTGCTAATCCCAATAAACACAATTGAAGTCACTAATGGAGAAAACACCATCATTAACTGTCATATGGTTTTGCCCAACAGATTGGATAGTCACTTAATTTGTCAGTCATTTGCTCAGTTTGTAATACTAGAGTGGGAGAGAATGAGCTGGCCATTTGCATTACAATCCAAATTACTGTACATGCAAATATGCATCACTGTAAAGTACATATCCATGAGTCAGATGACTTCAGTGTTTGCTGATGTTTATTATAGGACACGCTTTTTGTTCACCACTGTTGAGCATGTTATATATCTAAATGAGACTAAGAAGCATGAGCTCTTCTGATGTCTTTCAGAATATTTCAGAATCTTTCACCATCTGTTACAAGCTAATGATTTGTATACCTAATCTCTGAATAAAAGAATTAACACAACAATGTAAGCTGCTGCATCTTAAAACCATATCGATGCATTCCAAATGCCTATTTGCACATATTTTGGGTCATCTGTTAAAAAAAGTAATAAAATGGCAAAATTCATGCATCCTTTTGCCACAAACTGCATTAGCACTCAACACCACTCGCCCACTCAGGACACAGCCAACTGTTTTGCTAGTTCCTCTGGGGTTTCCAGAGCCATCTGTGATTTATGAAACTGAAATCCATGCTCCTGGGTTTTAAAGTTATGGTTCAAATGTAGCTAAACAAGCAAATTCCTTTCTCTCCAACTCCAGGCCAGTGTACCTGCCTGCCAGCTTTCAAGCATGGAGGCCAGTGGCAGTGGTTGGCCAACTGAACCTATGACCTCTTGCTTCTTTAGCAACATCACCACAGAGAACTCCAGCATGGGTCGGATATATGAGGTGGCGGTGCAGTCAGCAAACGGCTCTGCAAAACGCAGTCCTCAGTTCGTTGGGGTGGAGCTGCTACAATCTTTCAAACTCCTTATCATTCCTTGCTATACACTGGTGGTGCTAGTGGGAGTTTTTGGGAACTATTTACTGCTCTATGTCATTTGCCTGACCAGGAAGATGCACAATGTGACTAATTTCTTCATCGGGAACCTGGCCTTCTCGGACATGCTGATGTGTGCCACCTGTGTGCCATTCACCTTGGCATACGCCTTTAACCCTCGAGGTTGGGTGTTTGGAAAATTCATGTGCTATCTGGTGTTCCTCATTCAGCCAGTGACTGTGTACGTGTCGGTGTTCACATTAACAGCAATTGGTGTGGACAGGTAAGTGGGAATTGTTATTTAGATGCATCAGAGTAAATGAGAAAGATGTCATTATTAATATAAATTTGGCATCTTTGACAAGGGAATAGCCATGCAAATGCTAAAAATAGCCAGTCACTTCAATAAAGCTTTTAGTGTCTTCATTTTCCATAACCAGAATAGCCATGTCATAAACAGAATAGCCATTCAGTATATGCTTTGCTGATATATATACATTTTCTTTTTTCATTTAAAAGAGGTTAAAACATGGGCAGCTGTCTTAAATAAGTATCTGGATCTCAAAGTTTCCTTGTCCATTTTCATTAATGCAGTTTCTAGGTTCATTGACCTTTATAGTGTAGTCATCTCTCAACAAGAAATGGTCTGTGCTTACAATATAGTAAAAATACAATATAGTCACTGGAAAATATCTTAAGGTTTCCTACATTCACAGGTAGTGGGAACATTTCAAACTCAGCACATACTCCAACCTCCTGAGCATGTAGGAAACCTTCAGACATCTTCTACGAGTATTATTTTTATTCTAAGCACTAGGGGTGTAACCAATACATTACTTGGAGCTAATAGATAATATGGATATAAATACAGATACAAATAGGAGACACACTATTCTTTTTAAGCTATCCAGAATGGTTCACAGGACACCTGGTTGAGACTAGACAAAAAGGGAGGTTTTCACCTTCATGCAGACTTGAGTTAGTGGTGAGATATGTTCAAAAAACAGACCATGTTCACCAACATGAACATGCAGCCCTATACGATGCTTTTACAGCATCCTTGGTAACTGCCTGGTCAGAGTCACAATGGTGGTAGCTCAGTGGTTAAGATGTTGGACTACTAATTGAATGGTTATGAGTTCAAATCCCAGCTTTGCAAATCTACCAATCCTGGGCCCTTGTGCAAGGTCCTTAACCAATTAATTATCCAAATGAGATAAATGTAAGTTGCTTAGGATAGGGGTGTCTGCCACATGCTGAAAATGTATTTTGTTATAAAATATCATGGGTGGGTACAAAATAATAACTGCCGGGGGGGGGACAACAAAAACTTCCAGTTTAGGGCAAGCCCACTTCAGGTATAAATCCATATACAGATAGCGATACAGACATTTGGAGCTCTGAACATATATACAGTGCTGTGAAAAAGTAAAAGTCCTGATTTCTTCTGTTTTTTTGTGAATATCTCATACTAAATTGTTTTAGATCTTCAAACGAAATACAACATAAAGGCAACCTGAGTAAACACACAATACAGTTTTGTTTTGTTTTTTATTGAAGCAAAAAAAAAGTTATCTAACACCTATCACCAATGTGAAAAACTAATTGCCCCCTTAAACTTAAAATCTTGTTGTGCCACCTCTAGTAGCAATAGCTGCAACCAAACGCTTCCGAAAACTGGAGATCAGTCTTTCACTTACTTCTGGGACTAGGATTTACTCCTGTGCTTTGGATCATTGTCTTGCTGCATAATCCAGTTGTGCTTGAGTTTCAACATACGGAGTGCAGACCGGACATTCTCCTACATTTTGTGGTAGAGAGCAGAATTCATGTTTCCCTCAATTATTGCAAGTTGCCCAAGCCCTGAAGCAGCAAAGCATCCCCACACCACCACACTTCCACCACCATGCTTGACTGTAGGTATGATGTTCTTTTTGTGGAATTCGGTGTTTGGTTTATGCCAGATGTAACAGGACCCCTGTCGTCCAAACAGTTCCACTTTTGACTCATCAATCCACAGAACATTCTCCCAAAAGGTTTGAGGATCATCAACGTGTGTTTTGGCAAAATTGAGACGAGCCTTAATGTTCTTCTGGGTTAGCAGTGGTTTTCACCTTGCCACTCTTCCATGGATGCCATTTTTGCCCAGTGTCTTTCTAATAGTGGAGTCATGAACAGTGACCTTTATTGATGCAAGAGAGCCAAGCAAACATTTGATCCTCTTTGAAATAGTGCCTATTAATAAAGTTGATACACTCTATCAAATGACATAAAATTGACATTTTGTAGTAATTTAAATCAACAAAAAACAGATCAGTCACATGGAAAAAGTAAGTACACACATTTATCACACCTTCAAATCCATAAAATTAGAATCAGGTGTTCAGGATTGTGTGCCAGTGATTAGAACCTGCTTAAGGAGTGCAGGTGGAACCTGCCTTATTTATACCAAGATCTAAAAAGTTCTTTAAGGCCTTCAGAAAAAAAGGTTGTGGATGCCTATTAGCCTGGAAAGGGATCTAAAAAGATTTTTTTTGTTTTTTTTAAATCTCCAAATTATTTGAAATACATCATTTGTTTGTACACTGTAAGGAAAATAATCTATAAATGGTGCAGATTTCAGTAAATTCAGCCCAAGAGCAGACCGTCTGATGCAAAAAGAAGTCTCCAAGAACCCCAAAATTTCATCACAGGATCTGCTAGTATGTCTTGCAACTGTTAGTGTCAAAGTACATGCTTTTACAATCAGAAAGGGATTGCACAAATTTGACCTGCATGGGAGACATGCCAGGAAAAGGCCATTGCAAGACTACAGTTTGCCAATGAGCATATAGGCAAAGACCAGGCCATTTGGAATAATGTTCTCTGGACAGACGAATCAAAGATAGAGTAGTTTGGCCACAGTAACAGCAGACATGTTTAGCACAGACCAAAAACAGCTTTTCAGGGGAAGCACCTCATACCAACTGTGAAGCACGATGGTGGAAATGTTATGGTTTGTGGTTGCTTTGCTGCCTCAAGGACTAGACAGCTTGCATTCATTGATTCAACTATGAATTCTGCATCATATCAAAGAGTGCTTGAAGAAGATAATGTGAGGCCATCTGTCCGAAAGTTGAAGTTGAACCGAAAGTGGACCTTTCAACAGGATAATGATTCTAAGCACACTAGCAAATCCACCAAGGAATGGCTCAAAAAGAAGAAATGGAGGGTTATGGAATGGCCTAGTCAATTATGCAACAATTAATTAACCAAGTAATTAAAAAAGTAAATAATTAACCAAATAATGCAAAACACCTACAAGATGTTATTTCTGTTGCTTGGGGGGGGGGGATCAATACTAGCTTCTGAGGCCAAGGGTGTATTTACTTTTTCCAAAGAAGAATATCACATCTATTGATATTTCTGTTGAATAAATGATTGAAAAAGCTCATTTTGGTTTTGTTCAAGTATATCAACTTCATTAATAGGCACTGTTTCAAAGATGATCAAATGTTTGCTTGTTCAAATATGTAAAAAAAAAAATAATAAAAATAAAAATAAAAAACAAAAAGCCAACAATTTCCACGGGGTGTACTTATTTTTTCACATGACTGTATCTTTCAGTTGCAAACATAAATGTAGTATACCTTTAAAACTCATGTAATTCCATCCCATGTTATTATTCTGTTATTTCTCATAAAGCATATGTCTGGACCTGAACTGATCCAAAAACTTGAGAAATAATTGGACAAGAAAAAGCAAATAACCCAACTGGGAATGAAAGAGAGTAGTCAAGTTTTAAGCTCATTAAACTGTTTATTAAGAGGACAGAGAAATTCTCAGGTAATTTGTCTTCCATTAACTGTACATTACATTTATGCAAACTAAATAGAGATGGAAAGTATTTTGGCAGTCCTACCTGCATGATTTTTAGTAAAATTGCCCAAACTTTTCTACTGCCCTTTAGATACTACGCTACCGTACACCCTCTGAAGAAACGTATCTCAGTGTTGGCCTGTGCTTACCTACTTTCTGGCATCTGGATCCTCTCCTGTGGCCTGGTGGCTCCAGCTGTGGCCCACACTTACCATGTGGAGTTCAGAGATGAAGGCTTCACCATTTGCGAGGAGTTCTGGATGGGCCAGGAGCACGAGCGGCTGGCCTATGCTTACAGCACACTCTTCATCACCTACGTCCTCCCACTCTCAGCACTTTGCATCTCATACCTGCGCATATCTGTCAAGCTCCGCAACTGTGTGGTGCCCGGACACCACACACAGAGTCAGGCAGAGGCACAGCGAGCACGAAAACGCAAAACCTTCCGTCTAGTGACATTGGTGGTGGCAGCGTTTGCAGTCTGCTGGCTGCCCATTAGTGTCTTCAATGTCCTCCGGGACATCGATATCGACTTGATTGACAAGCGCTACTTTCTGCTCATCCAGCTGCTGTGCCACCTGTGTGCCATGAGCTCGTCTTGCTGCAATCCCTTTTTGTATGCGTGGCTGCACGATCGCTTCCGAGCAGAACTGCGAAAGATGTTCACATGCCACAGACGCATTGGTATTGGGATACCCGCCAACAACTGTACCGCTGCCAGCGTGGTGCTCTGACAAACAATGAAACCGATGAACCCAATCCAAGGGAGTTAATGCCACCAGCAAGAAAATCTGGAGTGGTTACTGGCAGATGCACAGGACAAGGTTTGGGCAGTGTTTTGAGACACAAGACATGTCTGTTGGTAGCATGGCCAGAAGTGTATTTCTACCAGATTTGCCACACCCAAACCTTTCTATTAATGGTACTGCGAACCTTGTAAGGCTCACAATTAGATCAAAACTTATCACCCTCTGATAACTGATAATTCTACCTTGAAACTGTACCATGAGTTGGTATGCTGGAAGAGAATAAAAAAAATATTTGCAGACATTTTTGTCAGAGAACTGTGACCATTACAGAAAATCGTGGGAAAGCCTGTCTTTTAAGAAGTTTGGAATGAAAGATGTAGAATGAATTCTGACTCTGCCTTAACACTGTGCTGAATGTAATGAAGACATTAGGGGTGTAACAATACACTCTGGATTCATGATTCATGACACTGGCGTCACAATTCTAATCGATCTCAGAATATTTTGAACAAAATTTTACTGACGAAAAGTAAAGAAAACTTCTTACTTTTAGAAAAGGAGAAAACTCCTTTTTTATTTCTGAATCTTAAGCAATGGAAAACAATGTCTATCTAAACAAATCAAAAATTGCAATAAACAGAGGTTTAATATCGTAAACAAAATGTTGTAATGTTGTAAACAAAAAACTACAGGTTCACCATGTCTTAAAAATAAATAAACAAATTTATAAATTCTCCCAAAAACTTGATTAATAAACAAAGTCTGTGACCTGGGGAAAATGATCAGTTGAAACATAATGAGCTGCTTAGCAGCACCTGAAGCATAATTTTAACCGGAAATAGAGCTCCAGAGTTGGCTAAAATGCCTGATTTCTGCAGCCTCTTTCTCGGGCACAGTAGATCGCAGCGGCATGGGGCTGGTGTCACTTGAAAGCTACCGAAGGGTTCTTTTTAATGGTTACAATGTGGTTGTGTAACCATATAACCTATTGTGATCTGGAGCTATCGTTCAGCATGCCCTCTATATATTTTAACTCTACGGGTGCGCAGATTGGGATCCCTGGTGTTCCAACAGTACAATTGCAATAGATGCCTAATAGAATGCTGATTTAAATGTAAGGATGTAAATCGTACATTTCTATGATGCATATCGTCCCATTTTTGCATTGTGTTACACTCATTAAACTTCTAGTAGACATTCATTTTCTTGACCCCTAAACTCTGGAATAATGTTACAAAGAACATTAGGAGCACCAGTTAAATAAATGTTTTTGTTTGTTAGTCTTGGAACTTATTTTGTTTAACGTTAATGATTTGTAGTAATTCACACTGATTTACACAATATGAATCAGTATTATTATAATTATTGTTATAAATAATTATTATGCTTGATCTGTCTAGATGTGGCAAATGAGGCCTTTTCATTTTCACCCAAGACATCACTGCTCATTTGTATATGAAGACTGAGACATGACATTTGTGTACACTGCAGACGTTGTGACCTTAGTATTATAAGGTACTACCTGGGTTATGAATGAATGGAACATAGATGCTTATTATACTAAGGTCACGACCTGATTTTCATGGAGATTACAGACAATGGGATGTCTTTACTGAATATTCTACAGAGCTGAAAACAATCACAAAGTAGCTTTTTTGTTTTGAATGCTGTAGAAAGTAAACTTGAATGAATGGCTATATCAATAAGGTGCCAATCAATTACGTCTTGTTATCTCTGTATTTAATTCCAACATTAAAGTGCTGTACAAATAGATGTGAAGTGCAATGTGGCATTAATAAACAATACGCAGATATATACTGTACTTTCTTTTATGTCTGTTGATGTCATTGGTGCTTTGTCACAAAACTTCAGGAAAGAGCAGTTATATGATTTCAACTGCATAACAGAACAATCTGAGGATAAAAAGGAAAAATAGGCTACAACGATTTCTGAAAGCTGTGCAAAAAAACCCAGAATTGCTCGGAAATAAAAGGAAAATGAGATGTGTGCAAATAGACGTGTTTTTCATTTTTTTCCTGATTCAAACACTTTTGCGAAGCAGCATACATCTAGACTAATTAGCACATGTTCTTTTTCCTAGCTGAACCCAAGAAAGTGCTTAAGATGCTGTGGATGTGGTAGACATTGCTTGAGAAATGAAAGTACAATAAATAAACATGTATTTATTGAAGTTAAAGAACAGTAATGGTATTCAAAAACCCCCTTGGGCCACTCAATTCGAGCTGATATTGGTTGTTAGACGTCAGCATCACTTCAGGCAATCCAAATGACACATCTAAGCCCAGGTATTATCACTGTGTCATTACATGTGTCATTTCTACTTGCAAGATGTGTATAAATTTGCTTTTGGTCCCCAATAGCAAGAACAGATGGGTCGCCAATCCCAAAATGCACAGCATACAACTAAATAGCCTGGCAAACAGATGCCTGACATGAACACAACACAAAAATAAGAGGCAACAAGAAGACAGATTGAAAGAAAAGGATAGGAAATGTTGCCATGGTGACTTATTCAGTTGCTCTTCCCTGATTTTTTTTTTTATCCCCACTCAATCACCCACCATGAGAGAAGTACTTTTTTGATGATGTGCCATACAGGCGAATCAGAAGAAGCCAAACAATTGAGAGAAACTTGTATAATAAGGTCAGCGAGTCAGGGACAGCATGATGAGAACAATGTAAATTGAAAACGATTCTTATCGCAGGCCGGGGGGGGACGACACTCTACATATTTATGACTTGGATCCAGCATGCAGTTTGATACCCTTTCAGCTATGTAAAGCAGTTACTGTTACTAACACTGACTGTGAAATTGCCTTTTTCAATGCTTTTTTCTGCACTGTAGCAACCATTTTACACTCTCAGGGGAAACAATGGTACTAAATTGTACCTTTCCTTGTTACTGGGGTGGTACACCTTTGTACCTTTTGTACATTTTTTCTCCTGAATTTGATCATCTGACAATTCCCAGACAGCTCTCCCTGATCATATAACAGCCACCAACTGGGGAGGGTGAAGGGCAACATGCTTCATTGAGAGACATGAAGAAAGCATTATTTGCCCTCTTCTACATACATGACGTGCAGATGCCCTATTCTGGCTAGTGCTGCTGTGATTGACAGGAGAAAGAGAGTATGCCATCCCTTCCAATTTTGCTCCCTTGGTTCACGGCCTCTGGATGGCTGTGGCATCGCCCGGATTCAAACTCACGGTCGCCTTGATGGTAGGGTGAACGCTTTTCTGTTGCCATAATCTTGGGTCATTATGAGAAGATGTCAACACTGTAAAGTGAGCTGCAGACTTTATATACAGAATTATTATTTTTATTATTTGAGCCCTCCTTTCTTTCTGTCACCATCCTCCTTCTCGTGCAAGGGGCCAGTATGATCATGCATCCAATTCCTGACAAAAAATTCTATTGTTTCAGACATTTGAAACAAGTTATTATGTGCCAGACTGCATTGATGGTATTTTAAACTATGGCTTCCACATGATGATGTGTTTCTAGGTAATAAATGCAAAAAGATTAGATTTTTTTTTAGGATGTGTTTCAAGCCTGACAATTTGCATTTATTTCTTATTGGTGTCAATTGTTTTTAAAAAATGAAAATGATATTGTTAGAGGATAGGTAAGTAATTTCTCAAAAATATTTAAAATGTTGTTTTTGCAATATTTATTGTATATAGTCACATTTAAGGGGGCACGGTGGCTTAATGGTTAGCATGTTTTCCTCGCACTTCTTCGTTTGGGAGTTTGAATCCCGTCTCTACCCTGAGTGAGCATGCTTCGGGGGTTTCCTCTGGGTACTCCAGTTTTCTCCTCCAGTCCAAAGATATGTGTTGCAGGCTGATGGGCATTTCCAGATTGTCAGTGTGTGTGAAGGTATGTGATTGTGCCTTGTGCTCCAATTCCCTGGGATAGGCTCAGAGCTTCCCTGTGAACCTGTTTAGGATAAGCGGTATGGAAAATGGATGGAGGGATGGATAATCACTTTTGCCCAGTTTCATGGTGCTAATATTTCTAGAGTTGCTTGTATTACAAGCAATTGAGATGGCTGTACAATATACTGGGCATTTTTGCAAATATTTTGCCATTGTGTTACTATACAATTAAATAAGAAGGCCTGGGTCAAAGGAACATTCTTTCAAGTACAAATGAATGATTATCATGGAGTTATTCCTATAAATGTAATAAAATTGTAGGTCTTCATCAGATGCAGACATGACTACACAAATGCAAATGGCTCCAAAAAAAGTATTTTGTATTTTGTCACATTGTGGAGTTTTTAAAAATTCAAGCCATATACTGTCAGCTCAGTGAAAAAGAAATGGACGCATTAGTGATTAAATTGCTCAGAGGCTTAGGGGTTAAGGTTCTGAGCAAGCATTTGCAATTTTATGAGTTCAAATAGCAAGACTGCTAATGAGACTGCCACTGTTGGGCCCTTAAACCTCAGCTGCTCAGTGGATTGGATACATACTACTCTTTGGATTGTGTTCTGTCTCAATGTTAAGTGACTTTGGCTAAAATGTCTGCTAACAAATGTAATTAAATACACATTGTTTCGGTTTAGTATTCCCTTGTTTAGTTTTCAGATCACCATTTAGGCCAGGGCTCACAAATGTCATTTGTTAGTTTGATCCTGGTTGGGAATTGAGGGAAATTTAATTTCCTCACAAGGCACTGTTTCCTCAAGTAAAGTACATAAGGATAATATCAGGATAAGACATAAAAGGAAGCACAAATAGAATTTTGTTTCTCTAGAGCCATGAGCTTTCTCTGGCCTAACACACTTTTCCTGTTACATTAAAGGAAAAATTCATCCTGAACAACTTGTATATTAACATTAATAATTAACATCTGATCTCCGATGGGGTCCAATATTTATTTTGTAATTTTGTATTATGTATTTTGTAAACTTCTTTTTAATGCTTGTTTATTATTTTCATAAACAATTATTTTCACTTTGGTTAACAGTTTCCTACATTCGCTTGACTAACCATTGATAGTGGTGCCAGTGGAATTTAGCTCTCGCTTTGTCTCTACTGAAAGAGAGCAATGCAGCAGCGCTTTAGTTCTTTAGTCTGTCCGGCTCCCTCACCTCCTTATCTGTACACTCTGCTCAAACAATTCAGCTTCCAAAGCTTTCATGCTGATGCCACCATCAACGACATCACGCTTGTCATCTCTTAAATTGCTAGTCTCTGCCGTAACACTGGACTCGACATACGCTGTATTTCTCATTAATATGACACTGTATGTTGGTGGAAAAGGGAGAAAAGAAGCTCTTGCTCTTTTAGCTGATCTTTATCCATGTTTGAAATCATTCAGATTTTATTTGTCATATTAAACAGCATTGTAACTGCGGTAGAGATGTGGCATCAACATGGCATAGCCACTATTGGCATAGCCACTATTCGCACAGGGATAATGAAAACACAGCACCAACCAACAAATTAGCCACAGAATCACAAAGCATGTCACAAAAGTTTGTTTAACGGTGGAGTTTTCCTTTAAAATAGTGTAGCAGCTATATAAAAGGGTAAAGTATTACAGTAATACTGTCCTACTGTGAAGACATACTAAGACGTACGACTACATATAGGTGATACAGCCTCATGCTGGTGAATTAAACTAGGACCACAGTGCAAATAAACATACATATGAAAAAAATATATGCTTGATTTTGCTGACACTTTTTTTTCAAAATTTGCGATGCAACTTGCAGAGTTTTTTGTGCTTTTTGCGGAAAACTACTTGAATTGGTGAAATTGCAGTTGCACGATACTGTCTTTCGCAGTGATGTTTGTTGGTAAATGAGACCTTTTAGCTGTATTCATGTTCAACACACGTGAATCGAAGAGGGCTTTGGCTGAATGAGCGTTGTGATGATATCAACTGACGTGTCTTGACCCAAATCTGCAGAAAATCTGCAGTAATTTTGAAAAATAGCAAGCTCCTGCTGACACCTGGTGTTGGTGCCCAGCTGTGGCCCTGTATGATTCAAGTCCAGAAGATTTTGGTGATCTTCCTGTGCTAGTGCAACAATTTATCACTTAATGAAAGTGTAAGGTCTATTCTGATGTGATGAAGGCAGACACTGTAGAGAGGATGCACGCAAAAGCCAGTTATAAGATAACTTGTAAAACACTCAAATGGGGACTTGGGGACAAGTCATTTTGCAAGGAAATTTTGTAGAAACGTGGTGGCTGTGACTTGTGAATCACCTGTAAATACAGGTCAAGTTCAGTCATTCATTTAGTAGGCTAGATATAAAATTTATCCCACAGCTGGAAAATCCGCGTGACAATCAAATTCTAGTGCACTCTGAATGGCTGATATTTTTGAACCTACGCAGGAAAATTTCTCACTATGTAGGGCACAGCCATGATCACTTGAGAATGGATTGCACTGCAGATGTTAATCACTAGGTCTTAGTGTACCTGATCGAAAATCAATTCATTACAATCATTTAAGTATCCCAACCTCACCTGATCATAACTGATTTGAATCTGGAGTGTTTCAGCAGGAAATCACCAAATTGCTGGATGGTAACCCTCCAGGTTCACTGTTAGGCCATGATTTCAATTGCAGGAGGAACTCTCATCGCCCTCTCATCGCTGAGAGGGCAATCATTTTCAACAGATTTAATTCCAGGTCCCATTATCTACTCAGGTTTTTGGAATTGTCAGCCACCAGTATTTTAAACTTACTGAGAAAGCGTCTACAGTAAAGTGCCTAAGCCTATGTATAAGTGTATGTGTGTATAACTATGTACAGTATATGTGCATATGTAAGTGTGTGTGTGTGTGTGTATAGATTTCTTTTTCAGTCATGCCAAATATTATTTGATTTGTTGTTTATTACTTGCACAATTGCATAATATTTCTTTTCTCTCTTCTTTTTCTTAATTTACTTTTGATTTTAAAATACTATTTTTCACCTGCTTTTTGTGCATTCTCTCTCTCTCTCTCTCTTTCTCTCTCTCTCTCTCTCTCTCTCTCTCTCTTCCTTTGCTTTCTTCCCCTTTTGTACTTTTTTCTTTTCTTCTTTCCCTCTCTTAATGGCTTTAATTTCTGTGTAAATGGATTGATGTCACCATCTAGTGGATGTGTTTGATATACCCTCTGTCTAAAACCCTCTGTCTAAAACCTCTGCCTATCCTCAAGGCAACATTAGACAACATTTCCTTAAGTGACACTGGTTTAAACTCTTTCTACAATTCTGACACAATGTAAATGACAGAAAAGCCTGTTAGACTTGCTTGTTTTCTATTAAGACAAAAGACTTGTGAAACACACTTGCTGTTTTAAATATCATTTGAGGTGTTCATAGCAACAAAAATGTCTTTCAATAGTGTAATATGTAATAGTGTATTATTCATATTTTCATACTGTTTAGCTAAGCCTATTATTGTCATGTTCTTACCTATAGTGTTATCATATATTCTTGCTGCAAAGTTGTATGTTAGGGTTATTCATCATATAAGAAGTAGCCTACAAGAAATGTAAAAAGAAAACTGTTTTCAATATATTAAAGTCCACTGTGAAAGACATTAAATATCTTCATATCGAAATATGCTTCAGGTTCTTAGTGATTTTAGTGCCAGTTTGTTGGTTGCTGCTGTATTTCTGTTATTCCTGTGAGAAATTAGCAGTTCTCTGCTGCGCTGACTTTGCTAGCGCAGTCACAATGCCGTTTAACAGAAGAAAAACATTTCAGCATTCTTACACATAAGGGATAATGGACAGGATTTGACTGTTAGCTCCTAAATACAAAAGAGCAAGAGCTTGTTTTCTCACTTAACCATTTTCCAGTGAAAAAGAAAGCAAACACTGGACTTATGAATCTACGAGATGGCAAGCATGATGGCCTTGCTGGCGGGATTCGCATTAGAGTTGACCCTTTGGATGCAGATCGGTGAGAGAGCTGGACAGACTAAAGGACTAAAGTGCCGCTGCATCGCTCTCTTTAGGTAGACAAGTGAGGGATGACTCCTATTGTCATCACTGTCATGTTGATAGCTATGTTTCCGTCCAAGTTGCGAAAAATGGTAATATCGCATAAAACATTTGCGAATAAAGCACCATTTCCATCCCATGTGTTCAAGAGAACAAAATCGTTACTTCCAGGGGAAAGTGGCGCATCTCACGCACCACCATTTTTACTTTTCTGAGCCAATTATCCAATCACATGGTTTGTTGAGGCAAATGCGACTTTTTTGATGCTCGTTGAGGAATTTACTCGGTAAATGTGTTTCCATCGTAATTTATGAGCGTCTTCTTATCGAATAAAAAAAAAAATCATCCACCTCAATTGAGCACACACGTTTTTATGTGCATTTTGGAGATTTCATTCGCATCTTGTGTTTCCATCCAGAGTTTTGTTTTTTTGTTTGTTTTTTATCGCAAAATCCGCATAAAAATAGCTGTGTGGGTGAAAACATAGCTAATGAAGATAGAAGAACTTGAAATTTAATCATAATTTAACTGTTTTGCACTAATAAAGATATTCATTACATATTGATGATAAATTCAGATATGCAAGATATGAAAAATGTGGAGTTTCCCTTTAAGGTCAAGTAAAATTAATTCTTACAGTATATTAGAAAATATAGCAGTAACAGTGTGAGGAGTGACAATAAGCTTTGTGCACACAAATTTAAACATTCGCTTGTTTAGTGCCTCTACTAAAATATGACTTAAGAGCACTGAAAAACAAACAAACAAATAATTTTAAAAAAAGACTCACCTGGACAATCTGCCTAAGAGATAAAACTTTGCCCACATACAAACTCAATTTGGTTGTATGTGGGCAAAATCTTGAACCAAACATTATATATGACAGTTTGATACAGTACCAATATCTACGGTTTAACTGTAGCATTTTTTTTTTTTTTTTTACAAAAATTTATGGGAGAAAGCGAAAACTACACTTTTCTTTTCGGTAAATACGTTATTTTTTTTCCTCTGTTAGCGGTTACTTTCGCTTCGCGCCTTTTTCTTTTAAATTTAGGTGAACTTTGACCTGGTGAATTCACGAGCCTCGTCGGTCTCGAGACCTGTGATTAAGGCGGGACTGTGGCCAGTACAAAAAAAAAAAAAAGGAGGAGAAGCTGCTGATTATTTTAATTACTGACACACGGTAGGGTTTTATGTGGTAAAAATCTGTTTTATCTCTGTCGTTTGCAAGGAGTTTGTTGTTAGCGTTGATTTCGGCAGCTCTACTGACTGTAGTCTACACAACACATCACACGGTGGAGTCATTTCTTCATGGAAAGCAGGTTGTACATTAGCATGCTTGCTAATCTCCTCAAGACTTGCAGCTATTCGCCATATTCACTGCTGGACAGGTTCCTGAAATTATTAAAGACTAAAAATGAAGTGGTAGGCCACACCTGATTGTCCCAGGTTTTCAAAACTTCATTATTGAAGCTCACCTGTACTTAAAGTTTACAGCCAAATTCTCAGGAAACATGGCGGTGATGGTATGAAAACTAACCATTTTCAGAAGTTTCGCTTTTGAATTATGTTTTAATATCGTTTTGTTTTTGTTTCATTTTTTTTGATGAAATGACATTCGTTTTGAATAAATAAGCAATATTCTAGATCTTAGACGTGATGCCATTACTTTAAGTCACTTTAAGGCCTCTCGCCTGCAGTACAGCTGGAGTCCTGGGACAGTGAGTCTGCCTCTGAAACAATACAACTGGTTTACGGGACAATCTGTTTTTTCAGCACATTGTCAGTGGTGTCAATAAGCACAGTGACAGTTAGGCTACACCAGTCACAAATTTCCATTAAAGACTCGTGTTCCAAAATGGTGTCAACAGCATCTCAAAGCACATCATTTATCACACCAGCAGCAACAAATAATAATAAGTTTTATTTATATAGTGCCTTTCCATAGCTCAAGGACAGTTTACAATCAGAAACACACAGCAATTGAACATACAGACAGAGAAATTCCAGAAAGTCAGGCAACAGAAGTAAGGACACTTTACAATCAAGGAACACACAACAATTGAATATATAGACAAAGAAATTCCAGAAGGTCGGGCATCAGAAGTAGAGAGATAGTGTTGGGAGAAGAGAAAGAATTTTAACTGTGATTTAAACAAGGAAATGGAGGATATGTTCCGGAGATTTTGGGGGAGTGAGTTCCATAACTCAGGGGCAGCTATGCTGAAGGATCGGCCGCCAGCAGTGGAGAGACGGAACTTAGGGACACAGAGAAGACCTAGGTTCGATGAGCGAAGGGAGCGTGTTGGTGTGTAAATGTGCAGTAAGTCACGAAGATACTGGGGTGCTAAACCATTTAAATGATTCGATTGAATCCTTTTTTTCCCCCCCAGTAAAACAGGATCATTGAAATGTGCAACTCCAATGATCCAGAAGAAAATGTACGAGTTAATTAATAACTTCTAGATCATGGATGGAAACTCTGTTGTTTGCATTTAATGACTGTATTCATGAGTGGACAACATGGCACCATTTCCTCCCATTGTGCGGGTCAAAATGGGGGTCACCATCTTGCAAAGTGGAGCCAGAGTCTGTGAGTACAATAGAGACCTTGGAGCCAGAGCATACGAAGTAGATACAGCCGGTCAGACAGTGGGTCCGCCTCTCGCCTGCAGTACAGCTGGAGTCCTGGGACAGTGAGTCCGCCTCTGAAACAATACAACTGGCTTACGGGACAATCTATTTTTTCAGCACTTGGCTGGAAAAAGTAAAAAGTACATAAGAAAATCTGAGTAGTGTTTGTAACACCCGAGTACAAGTCATGGCACCTTCTGTATACAGTACGTACATGTGTGAGAGTATAGTTATGGGTCTCTTCTTATAACTATTGTCTTGCACTTATTTTTAGTCAGTTAGTGGAACGTAGTTATGCAACACTTTAGACAGTGCTTGGAATGGATTCCGTGTCACCGATTTGCGTCACTATGGGCGAAGGCGTCGTCCCTTAAGTATTAAAGATACATACTCCGGTCTAGAAATCTAACAAACACCAATGTCAGAGAATGTAATTATTAAGAGATAAAGCATGATGGGGCATGCCGTTATAAGAAAATCAGTGACATGGCAGCATAATTGATAAACCCTGAAGATCACTTTCCAATAAGAGCAAAGTGTTTTATTGTTGTTATACAGCAACTACCTTTATATATATATATAAAATTACAACTCATTACACTTTTTATTCTTTTACAGTTGTGTTTAATGTTGTGGAACATTTGTAAAAACTAGATAGTTTTCACTTATTATAGCAGCTTTAGTCATTCAGTGGTAAAAGGCACATGGTTACTGATCAGAAGGTCAGGGTTTCAAGGCCCCAGCTTGTTAGGAAGGATATTCAAAGAAAATAATTTCACTGTACTGTAAAGTATGCGTGACAAACAGAGGCTTCTTCTTACTCACCAATCTTTCTTTAAGACCAGGTCTTCTTGTAAACAAGAAATTGGAAAGTCATCCCTCCTCTGTCCAGAGGTAGAGCTACAGCTTTGACAGCTCCAACACTGAAGATTCCTTCCAAAAATGCTAAATAAATTTTTCCTCACAGAAAATGTCACCATATAAACAATGACACTTTCTTAAAGCAGTTTTTATGGAATGTCTACCTTTCGAATCTTTCCAAGTATTAGAACAAGCACATTAATACAGATTTTGCATGCAGAACTACTGGCAATCAGATTATCAAAACCTTCTGACCAACCGGAATCAAGAATTCAACAGCCAAGTGGTATAAATAGTTTTATTCACTTTTATAGAGGAGAATAAATTTACATTTAGCTACTGTCTTAATACAATAAACATAAAGTATCTACTGAACAATATACATACTTTATCCAAAATATATTTGATCATTGGAATGTAGAAAGAAATTGGAAAGGACACGAGAAGGCACAGGTATACAAAATAAATGATAGTCTTATTGCAGTTGATCTTAAAGTATCAATTAGGAATTGCAAAAACACCAGTATAGCCGACCCATGATTAGGTCACACTGATACACAAAGACAGTGTTATATAGCAGTGATGTCATAGTACCATAATGTGGCCTGAGAGTTGCAATATTAGTACACGATAAAGCAAGTTTTCTTCACTATATAGTTAGGAAAATAAATATTTTAAACACAGCAGAGATGGTTAAAAATCTCTAAGAATGAAGACAGCAGCCAAGACAATAAATAAAAATTAATTGCATAATATCTTAAAGAATGAATGAAGTAACATGTAACAACTGTGGAAATTCCATCGTGTACATTTTGGGCAGGTCTGAAGTTACTGAACTAATTCTAGTCTTCAGCTGACAAAAATGAGTATAACCTATAGCTGGGTCAGGCAAAGGTCAGATGATATAGGAAGATCCAGTGTTAATGGTGTGAAGGGGCAGCAAAATGCAACAAATACAAATATCACTCATTTCATCATGAAGTACGATAATATATATACACACATACTAAAATGGGCTAATTGTCCAAAAAAAAAAATTTTTTTTTTGGGGGGGGTGGTTGGTTTGCTGATCCTGTGACACCACTGCATTATTAAAAACAACCCAAACACCAGTCAAATGTAGTTCAGTGTTGGGAGAAAAAAATTCTATCACCCGGTGATGAATACAATGCTACAATGAATCTGAACAAATTTTTCATCTGTCCATTATTGAATACGTGCTTTGCAGAACAATAAAACATAACACATTAAGAAATAATTCCAGCATAAAACTGTTAATCCTTCATGTCACCGTTTTATGAATAGTGGTTTCATCTTCAGACTTAACAGATATTAGTCCAGAGCAACAGGCGTCCTATTTCACTCACTGTACACTTTCTTTCACCTGTCTGAAGAAGCTCAACCAAATCAAGCTAAAAAGCCTGAATGTGAAACCATAGAGTATAAACTTTTGTTATAGACACAGACAGCATTTTGGAAGATTTGGTTCCTAGGAAGCTCATCTCATCAAAACAGTGTGTTACAATGTGGTGTAGAGAGTAGGTTCAGTTATCTTTCACCTCATAGTGTCATAGTGAAGAATTTCTTCCCCTAAACCTTGGAGTTCAGGGTCAACAGGATGCTGGGTTTTTCGTCAATGACGCGCACCAGGAGATTATCAATGTAGTCTTCCAGCTCAACAATCTTCTCATCCTTTTTGGATAGCTCAGTTTGCTGCTTCACCACCAGGGTGATCAACTCTTCCTGAGTGAGCTGGGTGTATGGGCCACACTCTACGGGCTGGAGAAAGGAAAATAAGTAAGAGATCATAACAGAAGTGGGGATAAGGTTCGAGTGCTTAACATAAGAAATAAACATTAACTGGAATCAGATACACCAGGGCCCAGCTTTTCATATGTGATTTATGGAGTTGGATTGGATTGTTGATGGTTTGACAAGATCTTGTATTGCTGTCATACTTATTGCCAACACAATGCCTTATTAAGGACAGGCTTGTTCAGCATAAATTAGATTAGGTCATTCATTTAGAAACCTTCTTTCTAAGTGAAATCCGTTCCAGCTGTGGCTGTTCCATTCCTTCATGAGGCACCCCATTGAAATAGACAATAATAATAATAATAATAATATAATAAGCATGTTTACATAGACCATTTGAAAAATGTTAATTTGGTTATTCAGTATAGGCAGTATATGCAGTCAGTGAACCAAATTAACCTGATTGGAATTATCACAATTAACAGATCTAGCATAAATCATCTATTTTTGTTATGCGACTATATGAACAACAGGGCCCAAGTATCTCTGCAATTTTTTAAATATAATTTATTGGGCTGTTTTTTTTCCCCGTCTACAAATAAGCACACCTTTGATTTTTCCGCCACTTCTCGGATGGTTGGAATCTTCAAATCTTTTCCCGTGGAAATACTACCAGGAGACTGACTTTCATAGGGACTCATAGGTTTCACTGGGTGTGGTCTAAGGAAAAACAGAAGTGGACTTTAGTGATGAAAATGTCAAGGATTATACAATAATTCCAAATATATAAAATTACACATTTATAAATACATATACAAACATACAAATATGTCAGAGCGCAGCTTGTAAGTGCTTGGAATCGTTTCTTTAAACATTTAAGTTAGTGTAAACAAAAACTGAACAAACAATCAGAACCAAATTACAGTTCAATATAAGAGGCAGCCATAGAAAGTAATCTGAGGAAGAGCAAAAACACAAGAAATGAGTTAGTTCTCCCACCATTAAGAGACTAACACGGAACAATTAAGCACACCCAATTTTTGCCCGAGAGATTCAGACACAAAGTGCTCGTTCAAATCAGAGATTTATTGCATCATTAATATTATACAGACACCAGGTATTCATGTGTAGATCATATGCAGATATGGGCAACCAAAAGATCCATCAAAATGTGAGTAGCAGACACCCCAACATCATTTGGACTAATCAGCTAAGGTAGTTTCTTAGACACATTAAGACTAGTCCTGGAATTAACGTGTATTCTGAACCAGGCTAAATCTATGTCTTAGAAACCAATCTTTAGTCTCAAACCGACTGGATAAGCCTGTTGCTTCTTGCTGGACAAGCTGCAATCAATCATCAATAAATCTCAGCTTGAGCATCATAGCCACAAACAGATGGAAATGTATGAAGAGAGACACCTCAGAAATAAGAAGGCCAAGGGGATTCCAAGGGTTAGTAGTAGCTGCTTTTTAAAAGGTAGAGTGGTGTTGGGGAGTTGTAGGATATTCTCACCTGCGAGAGGTCAATACCCCACCACTTCCACTGCTATGTGATGTGCCTGACTGAACCTCAGATGGTGATACCCAGGCACAGAGTGTGCTTTTGTCCCCAGATGCACTTCCAGACAGGAGTTCTGGAATAGCTGAAGATAGGGATGTAGCTGTTGTAGTTTCACCACCCTTTGGTCCAGCAAGACTAGAAACAGTTATTTCAACATCGGCCTCTTGAAGGACTGGTCTGTCCGTGGTATCTTTTATTACAGGCTTCTCAGGGGGCTTAGGTGCTAGTTTCTTTTGTGAATATACCTTCTGGGAGGAAGGGCTTGAGTTATGCGATTTTTTCATATCCGTTTCATTTTTAGATCCCACAGATTCAAAGAAAATGTTTGCTTCATCTTTGGGTACAACAAATGGATCAATTTCATTTTTAGACGCAACAGATCCAAATATGTTATCAAAGTCATCTGAGGATAATCTCTGATCTTCAGGCTTTTTTCCTTTCTTCAGACCACCAGTGAAAAAGTCATCTTCATCCATGGTCTGTTGTGGTAAAGCCCAGGGATCTTGGGAGAGTAACTCATCACTTGGGAAAGGGTCAACTTCAGTCATTTGTTTCTCAGGAGTACTTGTGACATTTGCAAATGGTTGTTCTTTTGGTATGTTAACAGTTTTATCAGTATTATTTACAGGGATAAGCTTTCCTTCCTCAAAGCCTACATCCTCCCACAAACTCTTAGTCATCATGGAACCTTCTTTTTTTCTTTCCACTTGAGAACTTGCTGAGGATGTAAAAGCAAGCATGCTTTGCTCTGGTTGAACCTGTCTGACAGGTTCTTTACTTGGAGCTCCTTGCCTAGGTTTGGCTAGAGGCAACCCTGTAGTATCAACATCACAGATTTCATCTGCTGGTGAAGTTGACTTTTTTATTCTCCTGGCTGTTGGTGTTGGCTTTTCCTTTTCTGGCACTGAGAGTTGACCAAGTGTGAGGTCAGGAAAGGGGTTTAAAGTTCCCTTTACATTCATCTGTGTGTCTTGCTGAGTCTGGACTGATGGTCCTGGGTTTCTTTCCAAATCTGTTTTGGCCCTTTCACCATGTACAGAATATAATCGATTGTGGGTAGGGCCTTGCTCAGAATTAACCGCAAGCTGCCGTTTTGACGTTGCCAAATTAGCTGGTTTGGGTGGAATTAGAGGCTGCTTAGGCTCCATTCCCTTTGTGGAGGCAGAGGACACCACCTGAAAATCCCTGCGATGCTGGTCGAGGCTTGATCTATTCCTTTCCTTTAAAATTGAAGATTTATTTGAGATGGGCTCACCAGGACCATCTACGCTCATTTCTTTTTCACCATCTTGAAAAGTCATCTTTCTTTGGTTCACTTCAGCAATGATGTGTTCCCAACGGGTGTCGGTCATTACACCATGTCTCTTCTTGGGAAAAAGAGCTTCATAATCAGGAAGAGGAAGTGAAGGTCGTTGACTCTTCTCGGAGGTTGGTGAATTAACCTGTACTCCATTTTTTGGGTTGGGCTTTTCATTTTTGAACGGATCCCCAGGATAGCTGGGTGGCTGTGGGGCTCTGCACTTTTTCTCAGACAAGTTACTGGTGCTAGCTCCTGAAAGGTTTTCCATACTGCCTGTTGATGAGTCTGAAAAGATTCTCTGGGGTTTAGGAGGTGCCATAGAAGAGTGGAGGTTAGAAAACATACTGAAAGACTCAAAAGGATCACTAGAAGATGATACTTCAGGGGGAAAAGCAGGAACAGAGTTCTGGATGTCTGAGGGGACAGGGGAGGCAAGGGAATCAGTATTATCTGTTTCAGTCTTCTGACTGAGAGTCAATCTGCCAAGGAGCAAGAACAAAAAAAACAATTTCAGTCCTTGATCTCTAGTAAACCTTTAAAGTCTATGCTAGGTCTAACCTCCTAAACGGAACCCAAAATTCGATCAATATATTAACTCGCACACTAATCAGTGTTGTCACAAGGCCGACTTAATCTAATTCATGTCTTGTATCGTTTCAGGTGCAAGATTTCTAGACAGAAATGAAACACTGCACACAATAAAAGTACTGTAACATTTCAGTCTGAAGCTCCACAGTAATTCATGCAAATGGTTGTTTACTGCTCCGGAATGTCTGTGCATTGATGATCATTAGAACGTACAGTCATGCACCACAGACTTCAATTATAATAACTATTAAGTAGTTTCGGGAGATTTTAAATCATATTTAATTAATTAACTGGACCCATAGAGGACCATCAAAAGAATATAGCTTTCACGATGAATGTCTAAAGTACGCAAGCAACATGTCTTTAATAGGAATTAGAAGGTTTATCAAAGATAAATAAGAAACATACAGGAGCACGTTGGTCCATGAACTATCTAGCCTATAAAAAGCAGTTCCGGCAAATATGTAGCCCTGCAGCGGAATTATTCATTTTAACCACCACGATGTACTAGAACAGCAAAACTACTCACCAATTAGATTAATTTTGTATTAAAATACATCCTTATATTGTCAAAGCTGAGAAGTCTTCAAGACAAAAAAAGTACAACTTTTAGAAATTCTAAGTCACACAATGTGCTAGATGCAGCCTGTGAGTACACAGTCACATACCCATCCACAACCTGTTCTTCTCCATACCTAAGCACCTCAGCTGACACACCAGACCACATTCCCCAATCAAAGCATCCCTACCCTACTAGTCCTATTGGCTTGGCTCAAGGCAGATGGAAGATAAACAATTCTTTACTTTGTACCCAAGACTAGGTTTTGCTGGGGGGTTAGCTAGGAGTAGTCAAGGCAACAAAATAAAACAATTAGGAAACTAAGACAAAAATATATGGTACTAGAGACATCAATACAAAAAAAAAAAAATTAAGTCAAGGTTCAAATTCAGAATCAAAATAACATTGATTCTAAAGAGAATACTAGAGCACAGCAAGAGAGGCAAGGAGGACATATGGAAGTCAAGACTCAAATGCTTTTCAATTAGCTACAGGAGAAGAAAAATAGCATGTAGCTTGCCTTAGCCAAGAAGTTCCTGTACCTTCACTGGAAATTAATTACACAGAAAACATGTGTTATGAATAGACTGAAGCTAAAAATATATATAATAACAACAACAACAATAATATTAACAACAACTGAAGTCTGAAGTGTATATGATATTCCATTTCTTAAATGAGAATAATTAATATGGAACTTTTTTTAACCATAAAAACACTTGGATGCTAGATTAGCTCTAACCTAAATTTGGACCTAGAAGTAATCTTAACATTAAATTAAACAATGTTTTTAAAATATTGTGGGTTATTTTGAAAATTACACATTATGTGTTAATAATCTTTAGACCCAGGAAAGAGGCTTTGTCCACTTTTATAGAGTTCTAGACTTGCCTCTGATTGCATCTGATATAAATGTCTGGCAGTCTGGAACATTGCTGAGCTTTCAATGATCACGAAGCCGGACACTGTCTGAAATCAGAGCACTAAATAAAAAGATCAACTAGAATGGTATTTTTCTCTGCTGTAGAACATCAACATTTAGAAGAAGCAGCCTTGCTGACTGTCTTGATTTGTTCCAAATTTTCCAAAAGGGATGCAACCAGGTACCCACAGTAAACTGAACAAATAAAGATTTCCTGGGTACTAGGAGAAAAGGATTTTCTGGGTACCACCACAGTAAGAAAGCTAACCTGCCATTAAGGATTCATTACCATATTAAACATATTTTATTAAAATGATTTTACTGTTTAGAGCAAATTTTAATTCTCAGAAAAGTTTCTGCCCTTCAGTTGTTATTCATGTTCAAATAATGTTCCAAAACATAAACTGGTTTTCCAAACCATTAAAGTATGAACTATGTAATGATGTTTGTATTTCAGTCTCCAGTGACCAAGACAGTGAGATCAAGAAATATTCGAAAACGTGTTTCTCTTTAAATCGTTCAACTGTAGTCTAGGCTTGTAGGGGTTGAAGTAGTTTTTCTAAAAGATGACGATGTTCTTCACAGAGGTCAAGTAGACAAGATGGAGGAATAAAATTACATGAGTCTTTACTGAGATAAAGAGTCTGATTCAGGCTGCTGACTGAATGGTAGACAGCTCAGCTTACCTTTTACTATGCATCCATGGGCCCAGCTTGAACAAAAATTTCCTTCACATTGTTGAGTCAACATTTAAGGAAGGGGTCACGGCAATCTCTATATAGTGTGTATTGTTGTGCTCTTTACACATTTGTAATGTGCCCTGAAGAACATGCCAAATGACTAAATGTAGGCAACTTATTGTATAAATATATTAAAAAACCCACTCACCTCGGCTTGACTGCAGAAACCTTGGCTGTACGAGCTGGAAAGCCGCTGGAGGGTGGCACTGGAGTAAAGGCAGCTCGCACCTCTTTCTGTGGTTCTGCTGGTTTCTCTTCTGTGAAAGGATCTGGGTTGCCTGAGCCAAGTGGAATTTCCTCAAACGGGTTTGTGGAGGCTGGTACGTCCAGTTGTTTAGGACTCTCCACAGCAGGAGCTATTTGCTCCTCTTTCTTCCGCCCTAGGCCAAAAAGAGAAGTGAGCCTCTCACTCACTCTGGACTCGTCTTGGCGTTTCTGTTCCTCTGCTTTCCTTGCCTCCTCTTCACGCCTCTTTCTTTGCTGTTCCTCCTCCTCCTGCCGCTTCCTCTCTCGTTCCTGCTGCATCTTTCTTTCATCTTCCTCCAGTTTTCTCCTCCTCTCCTCTTGCTCTTGCTGCCTCTTTCTCTCCTGCTCATCCAAAAGCTCCTGCAGGCGTCCATCTGTCTTCTTGTGCTTCTTCTCTTCGTCCTCTTGAGGGCGATGTTGAACTTGCAATTCCCTCTCTGTTGAGTCAGGCTTGTAACTAGGAATACTGAGGCCCTTGAAGGAGTCAGTGGAGCCACCTGATGCGTTTCGTTCGTGGTATTTCCGTAGGTCTTCTATGGAACCCTTTGCAGAGCCACTCAGGCTGAGGGAGGAACCAGAATTCGGCTTGGTCTCTTGATCCTCAGCATACACATGACTGCCATTGATACACAGGTTGCTCTGTTCAGGAGTGCTCTGTTTGGAGCGATTCAGCATGGAGAAAGGGCCTAGAGATATTTTGCTATCAGTGCTACTGTTTCTCTTGTGGCCCAGAAACTTAAACTTGTTTTTGCCTGTGTGAGAAACAATAAAAAAAAAATGGAAAAATTTAAACTAATGCAAACACCCTGACTTCTTATTTAATATTTATATCAACACAAATACCCTGAACCTTCGACATCATGTACTAAGAGCACTAAATAAATAAATATATATATTTTTTTAAAAAAAGACTGTTTTTATCTTTACCTTCAGCAGATTCTTCATTGAGGCCTGAGGATCGGCTGCTGGACAGCGAGCTGTTCTTCTCAGGCAAAGTACCGAGGGTGGACATGGATTGGGACACGCCTCTGTGGAGGTTTGTCTTTGATCCAAAAAGAGCCTTAAATTTAGATGACTTCTTCAATTTTGGAGAGTCTGTGCTTTCCTCTTCTTCCCCCTCGCTGTCTGTCAGGACCTGACTAACTGTGGCAGGAACAATAGCGGAAGAGGAGTCAGAGAGTCTGTCCTTCTTCTTGCCCCGAACCTTGTCTTTGAGCTTGGAGATACGGGACCGAGGCTTGTCTGACATGGAGAGATCGAACATGCTGGCTGTCATGTTGTTCCGCATGAACTGGATGTCCAGGAGAACCTCACCTCTCTCCTTATCTGCCTTACTGTTCTTATCCAGCAGCTTGTACCAACTGAAAACAGAGAAATAGGTTGTTAAATTTAAATTCAGTATGTAATACGTTTTAATTGCCACTATTTTCAGTGTATTTGGTGCTTATTAGTCAGAATGACGCTGATGGAAGTCTCTATCCGTTCCACCAAATTACAGGTCATGTGGATGATTCAAAAAAGAAAGGGAAGGAAAAAAAAAAAAAAAAAAAAGACAATTATGTCTTTGTGCTTTATCAGCACTTGCTTTCTGTTCTCGGCATGGGAATTAGCCTGTATTCAGCTCAACTAGCAGATAGGATTGTTCGGGAGAGGCTGTTCAGAGTAGAATAACATGCCTTTATCCACCCACACACAGCTGTGATAAAACATTCAACCGTGGGATGACAAGATACAGCAATGCCGGGAAGCCACATGGTGGCTCCCGCAGTCCAGCAAAATTAGCTGAACACGAAGGGAGGAAACTGATAGGACATTCCAAGGAACAGCCATGTGCGAGCTGTCACAATACCATGAACTACAAGTTTTCAGAGTATGTCCTTTTTGCATTTACAAACATTAAGCAGTTTGTTACTGATACATCACTGACAGTCCCAGCACTGGAATGATTCAGAGACAGATTCACTTACAGAGGAGTCCATTTCAGAACAGTACGAAAAAACTATATTGTATTAAATGATTTGAGCAGTAATTTGAGTGCTGTTTTAGGAAAACAATCAACTCTGAAGCCGATTTACTCTAACCACTCTGAAGTTGTTCATTTTCCATAACGGCATGTCCCGAAGTGTTTTATTCCTTTTATAGCACAGGAATTTGCCAACTATCGCATTTTTTTTTTGTTTTTGTTTTTTTAAATCAGTGAAATAATGACTCATGCTTTATTTGTTTACAGTTACATTTGTTGTGGGACAATCGCAAAACAAGTTTCTTTCATCACTTACGTTACAGCAGCTATAAAACAGTCGTTCTCTCACCAGCCTCTCTTTTTTTCCTCTCAAATTTAGTAAGACCAAAAAAAAAAAAAAAAAAAAACTTTTCATGTTACCAAGAAACTGAAAATCCCTCAATCTTGAACTTCCTGCATCAGAAAACAGTTATGCGATTCCAAAAATGCTAAGTAAACATAAAAATTAAATAAATAAATAAATAAAATTCATTAATTTGGAGCATTGCCCATACAAGTCCCTGTATAAGCTGTTACTGTGGTACAACAGAAGAATAAACAGTGAGTTTCTTTGCTGAAAATGTTGCCAAGATATGGAATTGTGTACAAAGTTTGATGCCAAAACTCACGGAAACTATAGCTGCGTCTCAATTCGCCTTCTTCTACTACGCACTGCTCTTTTTGTGAAGCAAAAGTGTGTAGCAAAAGAATATGCAAGTACTGGGACATATTAACGTCATGTAAGAGGAGAACGGTGTTGCCTAGTTACGAATTGGGATGCAGCATGTATTTAGTAATTAATTTTAACATAAACTGGAAATGAACATCTACTGGAAACACACATGACATACTCATACGTTCTTTCTAGACACATTATGCAAAGGTGAGCATGTGATCAATACACCATGTCCAATTTGACCAGGAAAGATTTCCTGCAGCCCGAACACCAAAGAAAAGAGCACGTAATCCAACTCCCCCTGATCTGATTACAGGGCAGGCAAGAAAGAGGGCGTTAACAAGAGCGCCGAAAGTCAACTGAGTCATAAAAGCATCAGTGCGTGACACACTGTAGCCAGTGGAAACAAGCCACCATCCCATGAGGACATGTTCCGTCCATGAAGGTGAACGAGAAAGATCTTAATCTTGGCTTTAATGAAGAGTGCTCATTTCAGAAACCTCCACATTCCTCAGATCTAAGGCTGTACGTCATGGTTACGCAATTCAGTACAAAGAATGCATCAAAAATGGCCAGGTTATTTGAGGTAGAGATAAAAAGAGCTTATCTCTGATAACTCTACACATTTAACCAACCACCTGCCAACAAAAAATGACCTTGCACAATAGGTATTACACTCATGCCAAATAAAGGACAGAATACAGAACCTTGAGGTTTTTTTTTTTTTTTTTTAACGGTTTCTTGAGAGAAACTAATATGTCCCTGCCTTTTACACTGGAGAATTTGAGAACAAAATGGCTTTGGTAATGGCATCAGGAAATGGGAAGCTTGAGCTCAGATTCTTCTGGGGAGGGCAGAAAAACAGACCGTTATTGCAAGCACCTTATCAGGCTGCTACAACTGAGCCAAGACAAACAGCCAACCTCCATCTAAGGAAATGAAGCCCTGTCAGAGTGCATGCTCTGAACATGATACTGCTTTGGGAATGAACCGGACATTTCATTTAGAACCATTTGTTATAAGGACAGTTTTAACCCTAGTGTAAGGGGTTAACAGGAACCATGACTGGGTACTGGTGTCCTCTCCACATACAGATCCATGTTTAAAGAGAAAACACTCCTGGATCTTCAACTGCCAAACTTGTCCAACCAGTCTTTTCAGCTTGTTCATTTAATGATGGCGCTCTTCCGTTTCTCAATGAGGGTGTGATACAATATTTAGCAATAGACATCAACTGCCATGTGACGTGTGCAGAAGCGTGTCAAGCACTATTAAAAGCACAACAGGATTAGAGATGAGACAACAAACATGTTCAAGTTAGACTCTCTAAAGCAAGAAAGAGTCAAATAAATAATTCAAGATGTGAAGGACTTGCGAGTGGGACGTAACTCTACACTTCTGTGCTTTGGACTTTTAGTGTATTTGGAGAATATTTGGAGCTGAACCTGTACTCAAGAGCATTCTCATTAAAGTATGTACAATCTCTAGCAAATAATAGTCTTACAGATCAACATTAGGGCATAAAGAAATGCATTTGAATGATTTTTTGATCATTCAACTTTTATATTCATTCAGTATTCAATATTGCAGATTATGTTAAAGAACAAAGTTAAAGAAATACTCCAGCTTGTTCAGCCTACTCTCCACCTACCACTACCACATCCGTAGTGCAGGCAAGATTACACACAGAAGAAATGACAAGTTTCCAAGTGTTGAGCAAATAATGGAAAACCTCTCTCATATCGGTCTCATCTTAAAATCTTTATTGTTAGAAAATAGCTTTTAATCCGTTACATTTTAAAAGGAACTGACAAAACAACAATTGCGCTTAGACGTCCTTTTCCAAGTGCGTTTTAAGTAAAAAGGAATATTTAACATTTAGAAATTCTTGTCCACGATGATCACATATACTCTACAGATGCAGTACATAAACACTCGTTTGGGAAATGCCGGAATGTTCCTTTAACCCTTTTGGTCAAATATAACAAATCTACACTTTTTTTTTGAGTGTAAACATTTGTGTTTGTGTGCAAGTAACCATGTTCAACGGTAAACCTTCAGGACATTCCTTCAGAAGAGACAAAACAAAGGACGTGGTGGAAAGCAAAGCCGATCAGCAGCTAACGCTCACATATCAACGTTACAGTGAAGTGGGACAGTAACTCGACACCAACAAGTGCCAAGATAAAGGAGAAGCAGAATTCAATACTCAGTGTGTGTGTGTGTGTGTGTGTGTGTGTGTGAAAGAGAAAGAGAGCAACTGCAAGCCAAACTGCACTCTGAACCTTACAATAACGCCCCGCATAATGACAGCGATAATGATAAAGCATTATGCATCTATAAAAGATAAGGCCTGAGATTGAAGCTGAAGTACAGAAAGCACGACGGAGGTCATTTATGAAATGAACACACCTCCTCTTCATAACCTGGAATGACTAAAATGACTACTTTTGACGCTGAAATTTTGTCCCTGACATTTAACATGGGCGTAACCATGCACGGTTCTGAAATGTCAAGCTGGTTTCAAAAGCCAAACTACACCCGAACTGCTCCAGCATAATTGGGTAGGTGTTTACAATTAGACCACGTCCCACACTATTTTTAAAATCTAACATCACTCATATAGGGAGTGAACGTCAGGCAGACAGACAGGTCTTTTCTCTCGGGAACATCTGAACAAAACAGGATGACCTCAGTAGGCAAATTAGGGGAAACGCCTCCAGCTTCTCTGTTTGCATAAAGAGGCATATTGTGAGACTTCCAGGTGACAGGTGGCGTGATAAGAACAGACTTTATCACTGAGCTGAACTTCTCTATGTCAGGGGGAAGTGAATGCAGGCTTCCAGTACAAGTCTGCTATATTTTCAACAAATCAATTAACCGCAGAGATAGAAAAGTCCTTTTTTTGTCACACATCCGCAGGGAAATTATACCGTATTCAGACTCCCTTGTGGATGGCATGTGGAAGGAAGCATATTAAGGTGAAATTGCAAAAATGTTAGCAAGAAGGTATTAAGGTTGGCCTATTTCTAATTAGGATTTATGTCCGTGTGAATTATAATACCTGAATAAAAGTATGTTATAAAAGGTCAAAAATACAGGCTATGAAGAACCAGGTCCATGAACAACCACGAACATTCTCCAGGAGTCCTGTGACCAGACACCAAAAATAATTAATGAAGCACTGTAGCCAGTTAGCCTGGGTTTGGCTGTGGAAACTGTACAAATGGAAAAGACTAAAATAGCAAACTGAACTTTTGTTGTTGTTGTTTTCTATTTATTAGGCATATACACAGAGAATGCGAGTATGGTTTTCTGTTAATCTCTTCACATAAATTAAGTAAGAAATAAAACAACTGAGGGCATGCTGTTATAGAAAAATAATCGACGACAAGGTGGTGTGATGCGTTTATTATTAGACGGCAGCACAGTAATATCCACCTTTTTCCTGAGAAATCAATGAGCACCGCCATGATGGATTGTTATCGTTATCCTGTTCCGGTCCGTAATAAAACTGGCTAAAGAGAGCGACAGAAACTTTTTGAGAGTTAGTAAGAGTAAAAATGAGCTCAGGGATCAAGCTGTGCTGTCGTTGGCTGCCACAACAACAGCAATAAAGTTGAGAAATTCCTGGAGGATACTTGTTTTGAGCACCGGCAAAGAAAAGCCGAAAAGAATGTCCATGTCCGGTTGCCATGTGCCTTACATTCCATGCCAAATATTGTCCAGAGGAAACGAGCATGGCTTGCAGCGCTGAAGTTAGAATACCCCCCCAAAGAAGGTGCGTGTGCTCTTATTTTGTGGACAAAAAGCCCTCCGAACTTCACCCCTATCCAGTGCTCTATCTAGGATATGAACGCCCTCCTGTTACCAAGTGGCAAAACTAGTAACCGAAGCTGCTAACTTTCTGACTGGGCTCTATTTCGGCTTTCGACAAAAACAAAGTTTCCGTGTTTCCTGTACAAAACCTGGTCTGTTTTATTGCTGTCCAGGTAATTATATGCTTCAGAGCGTTTGTAGTTTCGGAGTTCTCCTCCATCAACGGCTTCAGAGAAAACAAAGTAATTAATAAGATCAATGTAGCTGACCTCAGGCCATAGCTTCAGGTCATCTACCCAGTCATTAAACATTGACGGATGAGGCACTGTCAAAAGACGTTCATTGTGACTTTTTTTTTTTTTTTTTTAACCATTTTCACAAGTTTAACATCACACTATCAGCTAGGAACAAACGCTAATTTGACTATAAATGCCGGAGACCGGAAATGTAAAAACAGGTTTCCGGTGTGAGCCGGGTGAGACTTCTGCGTTTAGGAAAAAGGTGGATAAACCTGTGATTTCAATTCCTGCCAGAACAACTGTCAGAGCTACCAGACCAATCAGAATTGAGAATTCAACAGCACAGGTACAACACAATATACATTAAATACATAAGTTGAATATAAGAAGAAAAACGTTGCCATAGCCAAATACATAAAGTACATTTTTTTATACAGCTTTGAGAAAATGTTCTTGGTTGACATGGCCCATCAATCATCTTACTAGAAATTAATCAGGCCTAAAAGATGAAATTTATGAGTAATAATCAGTGTTAAATATGATACTGAGGAAAAAAAGATAGATAGATAGAAAGCCTGGTGTTCTTGGACTATTTTCCAGTCTGCTTTTTTTTTTGTTTTTTTGTTTATTTGCCCTGACCTTGACGAGCTCATAGCTTCCAGTTTCATGTGGTGTATTAGGAGGAGTGTGTGAGCATGTGTGTGCGTGTATGTGTGTGTGTGTGGTTGGTTTACCTGGAGTGCAAACAGATGATGTCACTGCCTTTGGTATGTACTTTAACCACTGAGCATGGAAGCTGGTGTATTTATTGATTTTTTTTAATTTTTTTTTTTTATTTGCCCTCTCTATCCTTATTACCTGAAACTCAAATAAGGCAGGGTGCAGCACTGAGAAGGTGGAGCTATCTCATCAAGCAAATTTAAATGTAACCAGGAAGCCAGTTAACGTAAAAAGACCACGGCCAGCAATGCCAGCGACGCATCATGCGAGTGGATCAACAGGTACGAGCCAAGAACAAAACAGAGGAACCGTGACCAACCTTAAGAAAGTATTTGATGATTCCCAACCCTAGACTGGAAGGTAAATTATGTTCCCTGTGGCAAGAGGCAGGTGCGACAAAACAACTTAACGTGCTCGAGTGTGATCCTACAGAGGACTGTTCTCATTATTAAAGACAATGAAAGTCTGCCTTATTACTCAGGGTAACATTCTTTAAAAATTCATGTGTGAAATTAGAGACTGTTGGAAAGAAAAAAAAAAAAAAAGGTCCTCATCAGACTCTTCTAAACAGGCTTGTTGGATGGACAAAAGATAAATGTATTAACTAGCCCACTAGGCAAGTAACAGCGCCAATGTGCTGCCCAGTCTCATGTTTTGGTTGCTTGGAAACCTAATTGACTAGGCTAAAAAGTGGTAGTTAATGTATTATAGTAGCATACGGCAAATTAATTAACGGGAATAAAACAGACAAAGGGAAGCAAACAAATATGAGATGATGCAGCACATCGTGTTAGCACCTCGAAAAAAACTGTATTACATTACCCACAGCTAGACCATGCCTCGGCTGATGTACATAGTGCAACATGCAGTGGTTTTATTTCCGCCTCCTTTTTCTAACCCTGAGTGGCTTTGTATTTTGGAAATATCTGAAATAGAATGATGGCTCCCAGCCAAGCCCTCCAGGAAGAAGCCCCAGGCATGTGGTAATTAAGTTAATTAAATGGAGAGAAAGTGACATGCCTATAACCTAGTATTCTCCCCTCCCTATGTTGGATGTTGAGTGATTTTCTTGTCTAAATGCTGAACTCTGCATTAACGTATTTAGCATTTACATTTATTTACATGCAT
The DNA here is from genome assembly GCA_023630585.1 of Cranoglanis bouderius. Classification (NCBI taxonomy): domain Eukaryota; kingdom Metazoa; phylum Chordata; class Actinopteri; order Siluriformes; family Cranoglanididae; genus Cranoglanis; species Cranoglanis bouderius. The sequence goes on from CM042549.1 coordinate 5,551,574, forward strand.
TGACTCAGCAGAGCCAATGGATACACTCTACAGTGGCAGCCTGGATTTGAACTTTTAACCTTCTGATTGAGTAGCCATGAGCCTTGACTGGTGAACCACAACCGCAGCAGAGAAATCACTAAACCGGCATCGCAGCCATATATAAAAAGAGTTCACCAGAATGCATAAACATTAAAGCGTTCCTCTAAGTAACAACAATGCTGCCACTCTCCAATTCCCATATGCATCTTAATAAATCACAATATTGGGAAGTGATGTTTAACACGAACTGTACAAGATATGAACCGAGTCTTGCTAGCATCTTTATTTACCTATAGCAGGAAAGTTATATGGCAGGTTTGCACTTGATATTATTTAGCTCAGTTTCGTCAGGGTTTACACACACATGATCCCGATTCAGAAAAGGTCACCAGTCATCTGTGTACACTAATTAATCCTCCTAGTAAGAACTGTCCTACCATCAGTTGGATCATGTCTTGAGAAAGTCAACAACTAGTATTTTTTTCGTCTTCATTTTTCTGGTGGTCAAACCTACTGCCACGCAACTATGACAAAAAAATAACCTGGACATGCGATCTGCTTTTCTCAGGTGCCTGGGCTACTGATTTGTCCGCCCTTGACCAGGGTTTCCAAAACACCCAACTGTCCTGCTGCGTTTAAAGTTTTCCTTACCGAGGACACACCTCGTACAGGCATTGAGCTAATTATTAATCCTTTAACAAATTAGACTGGATATGGAAGTAGACAAAACTACGGACTGTGCTCGTTCCCTACGATGGACCTAGTCAGGATTTTCAGAACAGAGATTCGGTCTTGAACTCTGGTCTTGGGAACTCAATTGGGCTGGATCACCTGTTAGAGTATAGTACACATCCAAGCCCTGAAACCTCACATGGAAACTCGTACCATTTTATTAACATGTGCATATCATCAGTGCTTGACCATGACAGTTGGACTTGTTAACACAATGATCGATGAGGTCACCCTGTTTCATTAAAACTTCATATGTTGTTGTTGGGCCAGTCGAGAGCAGTAAGTGTGCCGGTTTTTGCTGAGTTTGTATGCAAACTGCACATCTTGCACCTTTATCCTCACTGCTCACACTTCAAAACTAAATATCGTGAAAGACATCAAGTATTCTGATGGAACGTGTGATTAATGACCATTTTGGTAAGGGTTCATCATGCTCTAAAAGAGTTGTGCTCTGTGTTTAAGCAGTATAAAGTTACAACGTGAAAAGAAGTTCCTTCTTTCCGTAAACCACTTTATCCCGGTCAGGGTTGCGGTGGGTCTGGAGCCTATCCCGGGAAGGGAATACACACCTACACTCTTAAAGATAAAAGGTTCCAATTAGAACCAAAAAGGGGTTTTCAACCTGATGCCATAGGAGAACCATTTTAACTTACATAAAGAACCTTTTACTCTCAAGTTCTTTAGAGAACCATCTATATACTGGTGCTTTAAAGAACCCAGAAATGGTTCTTCACAGCAGTTCTGGTTCACAAGGAACCAGAAGTTATCAGAAAGAGAACCTTTTCCAGTCCCACAAAGAACCATATAGGGTTCACTTTATCCTGTTAAGGGATGATTCCTTGAAGAACCAATACAATGCTCTGAAGAAGCTATAATGAAACAAACAACTCCTTTAATTTCCAAATTACCATACGGCTCAACTCAAGAGCCCTAGGCAGTGAAAAATAGCTCGTGACCAGAAGTTGGTTCTTTGAGGAACATATGGTGCTGTAAAGAACCATTGAAGAACCTTTATTTTTTAGAGTAGCCAATCCATCTCTTGGCGTGTTTTCGTGGAGGTGGAAGGAAAGTAATCCTTAAATTGTGTTATTTTATTATCTTTGTCTCAAAAATGTGTAAGCTCATAAAGTCGTTTTGAAGTTTTTCTGTTTTTCAAGAACATTTTTGTGGACAAAAAAAAAAAAGCAAACTAGTGGTTTGTAGGACAGTCCCATGAAAGAGGAATGAAGGTCATCTACAGCTGATCTGAACAATCTGGGATTAAATGGGTTGGTTTAAAGTTATTTACACTATGAGAAAGTAACATGGACAGTTTTTCTCCTTGACTTATTGTGACACACGGAGGTGATCCTAAACTTACTCGGTCTTTTTCCGGGCCTTGTTCTCGTGTACGTCCAGCAGGTTGATGACGGCCTGCCCCAGCAGCTTGTCCATGCCCACTAGGGCGCGGTGCATGACTATGATGTACAGGGTGCAGCGCTCGGCGTTCCCGCGGTGGAAAAGCGGCAGGTCGAAGGTGGCTTCTTCCTTCCATACCGGCTCCACGCACTTCTCCACCACCGCGGTGGAAAACTTGTCCTTGGCTACCTGGATGATAGCGTACGCGTCATTCGTGCCATTTTTACCTTTGACCCGCAGGTTGCGCGCCTGAAGCACCGTCACCTGGACGCTGGTCGGGTACCACTGCTGGCTCTGCTCGGCTAGAGACATCCTCGACCGAAATAATAGAAGTAACACGTTCTAAACACCGTGTACGCTAAACCACATAGTTAGCTTAGCTAACTACCTAACGAAGTACTGGTTTCAAACAACGTATCCAAGACTCCACGGCTTTACGACTCTCCCTCGTACTTCCAACAGCAGCTCTTGTTTTGGTAACCAGTCCTCATAAACTTGTTATATGTCTCGTGCGGCGGTTGCTATATCCACACACCAGTACATAAGCCACGCCCCCAGCAAACATGGACGTTATTTTAATCCCACCTTTCTGAGCCGTTTTGTAGTCCAATACATGGGACAGTTCCGCTGCCCGAAAATCTTCTAAACTGTCGTTTAGAATTCCGTCGCAAACATTTTCTTGCACTCGTAATGATGCCGGTAGCTAGCACAAATGCTAATAACCATCGAATCAGTGCTGGGAGTCGATTCTCCCCTCATAGGCATTGGGAACCAAGAGTCGATTCCACCGCGAAACTGATTCGGCTCAAGACAATGTAACCATTTACTACAAAGACTGGCTTAATAAAAGGTTGTCAATATATAAAAGCTACCTTTCAGAAGGAATGTTTAGTCTGCCTAGTAACTCTGTCAAACTGTCTACTAACTAAATCATCATAAATGTTTAAATGTTTAATAAATATGTCAGGATCCCTTGGTATTATATTATGCACTGTTTTACAAGATTATCTCCCTTGCTGTCCTGTCTTGAAGTTTTTGAAATCGCAAAAAAAAAAAAAAAAAAAAAAAAAAAAAAAAAAAAAAAAAAATTCATTGAATCGAATCAAGAATCGACTCAAACATTTCTGGGGGAAATCATTCCTAGTTGCTGGATGTGATATTGTTGCGACTACACGACTTGGAATCCAATACGAGCGCAGAACAGATAACACTAGCCAATCCTAGCCCAGAATGCAGGGTATTGTTAGCCAATTGTAGCGCAGGAGGCGGGATTCGGCTGAAAACAGGTATGAGAGAAATAACGCGTTGCTATGTATGGATGATGACGCCATGATTAGTTACGGAAAGACTTAACACTCCCAAGGATGACTTCAGCCGCGGTGAATCACAGCCTCAATAAGATTAGAAATAGTTTAGAAATAGTTTCCAAACAGAGCTACACTCTGCAGATTAACATGAGTTAGTTATTCCACCCTGCTGAAAAAAATATAACAGAAACCATCACAGAAATCCTAATGGTTTCCACAACAAATACCATTACAAACCATCAGCTAACCATTAAAACCATTATTATTATTGGTCCTTAATAGTATCCACTAGACATAACACGTCACCAACAGAAGGCAACTAATTACCAGTAAAGACCCACAGGGACCATTACAGTTTCCATTAAAAACCAATACAATTCCCATTATAGCCATTAAAACCATTACAAATTCTATGAGGGTTTCTATTGTTTGTTTGTTTTTTCAGCAGGGCATAACAGATTATTGTTTCTATAGTAACAACCTGCCTTGTTTATTAGTAAATTAAAATTGGCAAATTTTACTGATCAGAAAATAATCATCTCGTGTTGGGCTGCATCACACCACCCTGTTACTCATTATATTCCTATAGCACCATACCCCCAAGTGTTTTATTCTTTACTGACGAGATGACATAGTGACTATGTCGTGGAACTACTGTGACATATTATGCATAGTAACCACTGTCCCAGACCATGGTTTTCCTTTAATGCTAAAAGAAAAAATATATATATGAAAGAACCAAATTTACCATATATTTTTGACTCAGAAGAAACTATAGGCCTGTGAATTTTAGGTTTACTATAAAGCTTCATAAAGGACTTAACCGGATATTTCATGAAGGTCAGTTTATACATCCTAAATCCCAACCTGCCTATCTGCATTGTAGGGTGACATGCTATCCTATATGTACATTTTCACCTAGACCTACATTTTATCTATTTTGTTGTTGTTGTTGTTGTTTTTAACTGTCTCAAATGATCTACTATCATAGCTGATTTTTGGGAATGCACCATCATAGTGTTTTCACACTGTGAAATACAAATAAACATACAGTATGAGGGTGAGTCCAGTGAAAACCTTCATTTTTTAAATTTGCATTGTTTATTGCATTGTTGCATTGTTTAGGCGTCACAAAAGTGTATCAGGTTTAAAGTAACAGTAAAATCGGCAATAGAGAACAATGGACCAGTAGTACATTTTTACTTTCGCAACCACAAATGTACTATACTGTTTCCCTAACTTACAGTCCCCTCTGAAACTATTGGAACAGCAAGGCCAAATCATTTGTTTTTGCTGTAGTATGCTGCATTGTTGTATTGGCTATGCCCAATGTTCGTGCAATGCCTCTGGTTGATTTTCCCTCTTTTCTCAGCTTCAAATGGCTTGCTTTTCACCCATAGACAGCCATCTGATCTTCATGTTGACTTATGCTTTTTAACAACAAATGCAGTCTTCACAGGTGAAACTGAAGGCTAAAACCGAGAGTAGATGTTCAGAGCTATTTATTGTTTAAACAGTCAATCTAACAGGGCACACCTGGGTAACAAGAAACACCTGTCAGTCACATATTTTTGCTCACCTGCAAATCGGGCAGTCTGATACAAAAGGCTCTATGTTTTATGTTGTTTAACACATCTAGATGTAAATACCAGGAAATAAAATCTGAAATCCTAAACTCTCATCTCATATCCATCTTTTGACCTGAAACCCAAATGTCTTTGATTTATAGCACAAACAAATGAATTGGCCGTGCCGTTCCAGTAGTTTCGGAGGGGACTGTACAGTATGTCACACTTTTAAGGTTTTCATTTGACTCGCCCTCGCACTATAGCCTAGTGAAAAGACTGCAACGATGGTGTATAATTATACAAATGAAGTGCGGCAGATCATGCACTGCTGGTCGAATGCAAAATGTCTGCCTTAATTCAGAGGTTTCCATTTCTGTCATACATTTTCATGTCTTAAATAACATGATTTTTAAGACACATTCCAAGGGCCTAATAATGAAAGGAAACCACCAAGTTATTTAGAGGACTTACTGTGTTAGTAGATTTTAGCAGTGAACAAAATGTCAGTAGTGCAGGAGGCGGGATTCGGCTGAAAACAGGTATGAGAGAAATAACGCGTTGCTATGTATGGATGATGACTCCATGGTTAGTTACGGAAAGACTTAACACTCCCAAGGATGACTTCAGCCGCGGTGAATCACAGCCTCAATAAGATTAGAAATAGTATAGAAATAGTTTCTAAACAGGGCTACACTCTGTAGATTAACATGATGAATGAGGAAAATGACAGAGAGAGAAGAGTAGTAGAGGCAAATATTGTTGAGCAGGAAGTAGAAAGGATTAGCAAGGGTGAAGTTAGGAGAGCTTTGAAGAGGATGCAGAGAGGAAAGGCGGTTGGTCCTGATGACATACCAGTGGAGGTATGGAAGTGTCTAGGAGAGATGGCAGTAGAGTTTTTAACTAGGTCTTAGAGAGTGAGAAGATGTCTGAGGAATGGGGGAGAAGTGTTTTGGTGCCGATTTTTAAGAACAAGGGAGATGTGCAGAGTTGTGGAAACTACAGAGGTATTAAGCTGATGAGCCATACAATGAAGTTGTGGGAAAGTGTAGTGGAAATAACAGATTATTGTGTCAGGTCTGTTGTGTGATAAAAGAGTACCACCAAGAATGAAAGGAAAGGTGTACAGGACAGTAGTGAGACCAGCGATGTTGTATGGTTTGGAGACAGTTGCACTGAGGAAAAGACAGGAGGAAGAGTTAGAGGTAGCAGAGCTGAAGATGTTGAGGTTCTCTTTGGGAGTGACGAGGATGGATAGGATCAGGAATGAGTACATCAGGGGGACAGCACATGTGAGATGTTTTGGAGACAAAGTTAGAGAGGCCAGGTTGAGATGGTTTGGACATGTTCAGAGGAGGGAGAGTGAATATATCGGTAAAAGGATGCTGAGGTTAGAGCTGCCAGGCAGGAGGCCGAGAGGAAGACCAAAGAGGAGGTTTATGGATGTAGTGAAGGAGGACATGAAGGTAGTCGGTCTGAGAGAAGAGGATGCAGGGGATAGGGCTAGATGGAGGCAGATGATTCGCTGTGGCGACCCCTGAAGGGAACAGCCGAAAGGAAAAGAAGACCAAGTTATTTAGAAAGTCTTTATTTTGCATCAGAATTTTTATAAGGCACAAAAAGCAAATATATTACTGGAACTGAAAAGGAATTTTCATATTGATGCAAAGTGACATATAAATACACACGAAACATGAAATATCCCTTTAAAAACTCGAGATGACAGTAGAAACAATCATTATTAGATAAATAGCCTACTGAAATTTTACTGACCAAAAACTTCATGCATAGGGACAGAAAAAGAAAAACCACATGGCTTGTTAAACCGTAGCGCACGAACAAGTCCATACAGCATTTAAAAACAATACAAATGCTTTGTATAATTAGCTTTATACACCTTTAAACATCACATTTCCATTCAACGTCAATTTGGAAACCATGGAACTAATGCAGTCGTTCGGTGAAAAATCACAATAAGTCATGTCTGTTTTTAAAAGGATAATTCACCCTTTACACACCATCATGTCACCAATAAAACTCACTGGAATCCAACCTGCAATCAAACAAAAGCACGTCTTATTTGTGACGTACGCTATAATAAATATCGATGTTACAAAACGTTTAATAACTGCTTGCCCAATCTGTGACACTTTTGGGAAATCTGTGATGTCTTAAGAGAGAAAACTTTACAAATACTGTAACAAGATGTTTAAAGAAGCTTCTTTGGTGTCAAAAATCCCTGAACACGTGTTAAAAGTAGAGCTGGCGATTTTACTCTAAGACAGATTCAAGATATTAAGTGAAAAAACCCAAAAACAAACAAACCCTGTCCATAAGATGAAATTGCATATGATGTTATAAATAAGAACAGCTACTTCTTAGCATAATGCAGGACTTGTAAATAAAATGACTGTCTTGTGACTAACACTGTTTTCCCCCTTTGAGACCAGGGGTACTATTTCTTTCCTTTAAAAAAAATAATAATAATAATTTTTTTTTTTTTTTTAAAGTCTGGGTTCGGTTGGTTCTAAGTGCTCCCATTTAGACAGTACTGTACACTACATTACACTGCTACATTGTATTGCTTGATGAATGTTTGAATCTAGACTGTTCCATCATGTCTAGGGCCTGGTTTCCTGGGGGAACTGTGTATTTGTAACAATCAGAGAAAAGCTAGGTAGATTTTAGCGGTGAACAAAATGTCAGTACAACAGAAAGAAAGACAAATAAGAGAGGACTACAAGAAAGAAAAGAAAAGAAAAAAGGAAAAAGAACAGAAAAATACCCTGAATCTGCTAATACATGGTTTGTGCTTCATTTAGGTGTAATAAAGGGTGGACTTTTTTCCAAGTGCTACGGGAAAACCATGTTAGACATGATTGGAAAAAGAAAAAAAAAAAAAATCTTCTCCACCCACATTTCTTTCTATACAACAATAATGAAATCACTACTTACAGCCGTTTGGTTTGGCAGTGCATTCGATAAATGGCATGAGTGATCCGCTAGAGGGCAGTCTAGACTTGTGTTTTTTTTTTTTTATTATAATCTTGGCCTTTGACACAGAAGAGGGACAGTAATAACACACAGTCTTGAGTTATTTCCTGCTTTTGCAGAAAAAAAGACCAGTGCCAATACGTATTCCACAAATAAAGCTTGGAGAGGAAGCGAACTCACTGCAAATCCTTAATACTGGGATGATTAGGTAAGGCCAAGAGGTATTTATCAGTGCTGGAAAGGGAATCGAGCTAAATACTGTAATAGTCAATTAATACAACCATACATTCTTACATACATACATACATACATACATACATTCTGACATATACATCTCTCACGATCACATGTGCACGTTCACCAGATAACCAGCAGATACAAAGCACGACAAACACATCAAGTATAAAAAAAAAATAAAAAATTTAAAAAAAAGGTTGTACAAGCAAACAAATGCAAAATGAACTCGGAATGCAATTTGTGGTCCATTTCCACCGATATGCATAGATCAAAATGGATAAAAAGTTTAAGCTTACAGATACCGTAAGGTGTTAACTTTTTAGCAATAGCTTTTAAACCTCATGTTAGATATATTCTAAACAACAAGCATATCACAGAGAAACAATACTGTGGCACCATTTCATGATGAAAAATACTGATTTGGAAAGGGTTCAGTTTTTGCATATATGTATATCCCTTCATTTCTTTAAAATTAAGGCCCGAACAACAAGCCCTCTGCTTTATTTGGCACCAAAATGTACAGGATCCCTCATAAAACCTCAACAAATACTTGAGTAGTTATCTCACAAACGGTCTGGGATGTTTCTGGAAGGTGCAAATTCTTTGAAGCTCATTGAACATTATTGGAAATAAAATGTCAGGGAGGCTAATCCTGGAGGAAACCACATGTTTCACTTGGGATTGAGGCAGTGAGGCTCCTGCCCACCGTATTCTTCCCTAAACGCAGAATGTTAGCTGATTTAGCTAGAGCTCATTTATGTTGCCATCACACCGTCGTCTCACTCTTCCAAACCCCAGGCCTCATCCCAACTGACCCCTGTGAATGGTCCGATCCACTTGCGTCCAGTTCGATCACTGAACCTTTTAGCATTCCATTCGTTGTGGCAGGTAGCATTGACGAGGCTGTGCCACTTGCAGTTCCGGTAGCTGTTATGGTGTCAGTGTTCAACAGATAGGAACCTCGTTTAAAATCTCTATCAGCTGCACTGACCAATTTAAGGTTGTCCCTGCTTGCACTGCGCCTCTGTCCATTCTGCTGCATTGCAACCCGACTTGCTATAGAGGGCAAAAGTGGGAAAGGCTTCCTGCTTCCACTGCTTCCTCCATCGCTTCCTTCTGAAGGACTTGTTCCTGGTCCTTCACCACGGTGTCTCCCATTGGTCAGTGGACCATTATGGCTCTCCGAATGGCTGTTTCGAAGACTTCCATTCTCGCTGGATGCATATCTGTGAACTTGATGAATGTTGACTTGGTCCACCCCTGGTGGGCCCAAGGCACCTACACTGCCCCCACCCCCTCGTAGTGCTTTCAGACGATAATGTCCCCTTCCCTCCCCCCGGTGGTGGTACTGGCCACTTCCTGCCTTAGTTCTACTACTAGTCTTTTTTCGCTGTTGCTGCTGAACAGGTAGTGTGTTGCTAATACTGGGCAGCAGCAGGTTGTTGGCAGGTTTGCTGTTGGTGTTGTTCTCCGTGCTGGTGCTGGTGTTGGTGCCTGCCAGTGCACGTGTAGCATTGTTGCCATTGTCCTGTGTCACCTGCAAAAGGTTGGTGAGCTTGCAGGGTCCAGTGCCGATACTGCTGGTGCCACTCGGAGAGGAGGACGATCTGGCAGAAGTAGAGTAGTTACTTTGCTCTGCTGGAGGAAGAGAGCCAACAAAAAGTTGCGAGCCCCTTTCAGAAGTGCTCTGGACTCCAGCGCTGGTGGTGCAGGGTTGGCTGTAGGCTGGAATCGGCTGTGAGCGATGGTACCCCCGGCAACATCCAAGCCAAGCTGCCTGGACATCCAAGCGTTTGAAGCAGTGATGGAGCACCAAGAAGATTCCCAGCCCTGTCGCTGTTCCTCCATACAGGTAGCTGAATAACTTCCTCTCTCTGTCAATGTGCCACATAGCCATTGCACCACAACACCACAGAAGCAAAAACACAAACTGAGTCGCCACCAGCACCAAGAACTGCACTTTCAGTGAGTACTGGTCCTCCAGAACCATTCCAGCATGCATTGGGCCAACTGCAGAGTCCGTTGAAAGTAAGCTAGTGCTGCCATTTAGAGCTGGCTGGGCTTCAGGTAAGGAAGAGGATCCAGGGGTGGAGCATGGAGGTTCCTTGGCACTCTGGGAGGTTCGGTATCTCAAGCGTGCAATGGTACACAGGAAGTAGATCCAGGTCACCAGGATCACCAGGCCAGCAGGAACATAGAAAGCTCCAATACTGGGCTGCCATACCAACCAACAGCTGCCAAAATGTCAGAGGCAGTAAGAAGGTCAGAAAGGGCAAAGAATTGCTTAACAACAAACAAAAAGTGCTTTGTCTTAGAGACACACTTTTTAAAGGCATTATACAGCATTGCCATAAATCTAAGGTTACAGAGTCAATTCATCCTGAATGGGAGCTTAAGGAAATGTCCAGTTTTCTGTGAGATATTGTAAATAATGCCATTTCATGCTTAATCTAATCAGAAGTGTTACTTCTAGATATCACTGGTAAGCTAAAATAAAATGTTTACTTAACTAAATTCAGTCAAGCTCCTAACGTAAGCAGAATGAATTTACACTTGTGCTACAGGTCATAGTATATTATGTACTCAGACGGTATTTCTTATGCATTAAAGTAAAATAAATCAAACGTCTATGTATAAAACAAAAATACACTAAACTCTTAATGTGTCTTAAAG
>CM042549.1:5565000-5602500 GCA_023630585.1 Cranoglanis bouderius
TTTTTGCTGCTCTCGCATGTCATGCACTGTGATCTGAAGCAAACTGATGTTAAGTACTGAAAGGGTAAGTACTGAACCGAACGATTCAGCCTTAACGTCTCACTACCTGTGGTGAAGTATGTATGTAAAGATGATGGTGAAGAGGCACAGGAGGAGCGCTGCAGTACAGGTGTACACCACCGGGTGAAGCACTTCCACCGATGCAGGAGGCTGACCTGCGTGATCAGGCACCTCCTGAGAGAGAGAGAGAGAGAGAGAGAAGCATTACAAAAGCCACATACTATGCACTCACATCAAGGGACTAATTGCATTAACTTCTCTACGCCTGCATTCCTCAACCACTGCTTTGCCAAAGTTTATGTGAAACTTAAGCTCTAATTAAACTCCAACATTCTGCGATGACATAAATGCTATGAAAGTCGGACTCTGTGCCAGGAAGGCGAGCAGCCACGTTTGAAGATTCACTCAATCAATGTCAGGCTGCTTTCCAGAGACATGCAAAAGCCAGGTTAGATATAATACCCCTTGCCTGGTGTCAGGATAAGAGGTATGTAGTGTTAAATGTCTGTTAGTAATGGGAGATATGTCCTCCCTATTTAAAGGAATGAGTTTATCGCAGACAGGTCAGAGCAGCTCATTAGATAGATAAGACTTACTGCAGGAAAAATAATGTATCTCCAAGTGCCTTACTGTGTTTGCATTATTACAACACAGTGTAAATATATATTTTTTTTTCATAAGTTGCTGCCATATAGTTAAACAATAGTACTGCCCATTTATTTGGCTTGGACCATAGCATTACCTGAAGCACTGCGTAGTTACTAAGTACGGTGCACCGTAGCGTTGACATGCTAGCGTCACTGTGCGCTAACTGACAGTCGTCTGTACTCCAACTCCCATGATGCTTGAGCGAATGCAGACTCCAATGTGCAGCCACTGGATCGTTACCAGGTGATGTGTGTCGCAGCGACACAATGATGGGAGCCGACTGGTTCCACATGGTGCATCCATCTGTGAGTGCGAATGAGAAGAGAATTTCTGGGTCATTTGAGGGGAAAAGAGAGGACATAAAGGGCTGCATTTTTAAGAATGATGTCAGCAGGGGCAGCCGGATTAAATTGGTTAGCAGGGCTAGATTTTAGCCATCACTGGATGTTAAGACTTTTCCCAGTTTTCCTCTTTTACATCATTTAATGACATCAGATAATCCAAAAATACTGGTCTGCAGGCTTAGGCGTACACAAAGTTGTTATTATCGCTTTACTGACGTTGTCCAAGGATGCCAGGTAGCTCACCAAGGCCTACGTAGATGATTGGTGTGTTCACACTCCTCCTATGAGCTGCGCTGCTGGAGTTTCCAATAAACTGGAAGAATCTTCCGGTACGGAAAGCCACAAACTGCAGTTTACAGTCTGTAGGAGCGTTGGGAGGGAACAGGGATGGAGGAAGTGAGACCGAAGCAAGTGCAACAGCATTCTATACAAAAAAAAAAAAAGGAGAAATCAAAAGTAAGAAAGAATCGCACTACAGGATTTTGTAGGTTTTATTTTCTTATAATTTTTTATTCTATTTCACCTTTAACGGGAAAGCGTTTAGTGACATGTTATGGGTTCCTGTTGTACAACGGAAGTGTAACTGCTGCTCGTTGGTGGAGTCTATCGCGTCTAATCCACTGGCACCAGAGCTCTCTCGTCTCTCATAGGCGGTGCAGGTCATGCCAGTGAAGTGGGCGGGACGTATCAAGTGAGCTTCCATCACGATGTTCCGAGATATCTGTAAAAAGGAAAGGTTGAAATGCTTGTGTGATAATGTGTTTTTTTTTTCCTTTATAAAACAAGTACACTCTCTTTCAGAGGGTTTAGCCTTTTCTTACATTCATGAACAGACCAGAAGTTGACCGAGAATAAAGACTTACGTTTAAAAACATAAATTGGGGCACCCCGATTTCATGCAATGTCACTCAAAATATTATTTCTTTTGTATGAGACTAGCCTTATGAGATTATCTTATTCTGGCAGTACTTGCCCTACGACAAGGCTAATATGTGAAGCCATGACCCATGCTCACCCCTCATGCTAGCTTATAAATGCTATGATTGTTCTGCTAGTGTGAGTCGGCCCTAAAGCCATACAGCAGTGCATTCTGGGAAGATAAACACAATGTCTATTTCCTTCACGTAGGGCTCCTATACAGTACATTGCCAGAAACTTTGAAAGTAGCCACAGTGGTATTATAATCCTAGAGTGTCACCTACCATGGAGAGATACTGGGCATTCGGGTGAAGCTGTGGCCATGCTAAGGTCTCCAGAGAGCAGACTATAGAGCTGCATGCTCTTTTCTCCTTCTGAGCCAGGAACAAGATCTGATCTTCCACTTGCATCAGGTTACTGCCCATCTCCACCAGTACTTCTGACAGCTGAAACACCAAGAGTACATCAAAACTGAATAACTGTAGTTTGTAAGACTGGGTCATAATAGATCGACCAACATATCTGTCAGATGCTAGAAACTGGAAACTTTAAAAAAAAAAAAAAAATAAAAAAAAAAATTTGCATACAGTAAGTCTACTAACCTCATGTGACTGATCAAGATAATCCATGAATTTATCCATCATCTGTGCCACATAGAAAACATCCACCGTGTCTTTGAAGCCTGCTGCCTCTAACGTGTAAGTCCTCACCTGGTGTGCCAATGTCACAGCATTGGAGGCATTGATGGGCATCTAGAACGCAAGGATTTTTTTTTCCACTTACTGAAACTACTTTCACACAGTAATACAATCGGATTAAGGCTGTATGAAATGCTTTCTGGAACATTCAGAGGTGATTTGAAAGTGATATTACTTTTGAGCAAACTCCATTGTGTTTTATTCCTTACTTACTGTATGCACATCACACCAACACATCTTTTGTCTTGGAGAAATATCCTAACATATTCTAGCAGGCTTGATTAACTCCACTGTCCAAGCAGCCAAGCAGACACCTGTAGAGAAGATTTCCCTTCTTCTATTTCTATTAAAAACGTGGAATGAATTGCTAGATCCCAACCATCCTGGCCTCAAAAGTGACACTCCACCAAGTCTTCCTGTTGTGAACATCTGCGAAAACCACCAGCAAGTTGTCACTTCCTGAACTGCTGATAGAGTGGAGCATCAGATTCTTCCTCCCACCCTTTCCAATGGTTCAGGCCCTACCTCTCGAGAAGATCATGCAGAATATAATAAATGGGCGAAGAGTCCAAGTTGCAACTGGTGCACCTCAGAGATCTGTGCTTGGTCCTTTCCCCTTCGTAGTGTTCACGGCCTTGTTGTGAACAGTCACTCCCTTTCATGCCTTTTCTTTTCTATCTGCTGTAGTAATACTCCCTCCTGATGATTAGATGGCTCAGTCTCAGCAAACGTTTCAGTTTGTCAGATATCTCATTCTTGATGAAAGATCACCACCTCCAAGTTCCATTTTCGAAGGTAGAACTTCAACCTTCAAGCTCGACTCATTATTACAACTACCTTCAAGGTCTGACAGAAATTTTGGGGTCCAATCTTATGCGTCCTGACCATTTCACACTATCCTGCAGGATATCATAATGTTCAGGCCATGCTGCTCAAAATATACAACACTATCTTGGCACTTGACATCTCACTGCTTAACTACTGCCAATACAAAGCTGTAAAAAAAAAAAATAATAATAATAATAAAAATAAATAAACATCTGTGATGGACTACCATCAGGAAATTGTGGAGGACACTGATAATAGCCTAACAGAAAAAAAAAATATGGACGACTTTGGTGATGCACTATGTTTATGAAAGTATGGTGGACACTGTTAATTGATTAGCAGTATTTAAGAACACAAGAGTGTATTGGTGAGGGGTTAACAGTAGGAAACATATAAAGCCTACCAGTATGAACGTATGAAGGATATTGGTGATGTCATTAGTGTAGAGGCACTGAGAGTAGTCTCCTTCCTCCCAGCGACCGGAGCGATCACAGTAGCGAGACGCCCTCTTCTGATCAACAGCACCCCCTCCACCCAGGGACGGATAACGCAGCTGCAGGCAGTACTGATATGAAGTAATTCCAGCCAGAGTTCTTGGCCACCTAAAGAATGGCAGGATAGAGCTATTTTTAGACATCAATGCTAACAATAATGCATTTGTAGAATGAGCATACATGTTATGGGAAGCTTTTGAATGGCATGTTTGATATTGGTGTTGGTAATGGATTGCGTGTTCCAGCCTCACCTGAACTCTCCTCTGTTATTGGACACTCTTTGCTCAGGGCAGAAGGTGGCGCTGTTTTCCAGAACCACGATCTCCACACTGCGCGAGACGTTCCCTCGTCCTGTCGCCACCACACACTCCCACTCGCCGCTCGCATCAACATGCACGTTCGACAAGATCAGCTCACTGGAGAATTAAACAGCGTTGCATTACGGTACATCACACTGTGTCGCAACGTAATCAATCTGATTACCTCACACTACGTGGTTACCTGGTGATGACAGTGCAGTCGTGTAGAACACTCTCCTCTAGAAGAACTCCATTCTCAGGGTTGTTACTGACAACTTGGCCTTCGTGGAGCCAGTGTACGGCAGTGATTTTGTCCACCCGGGCAGCAGTACAGTGGAACGGCAGCCTGTCTCCTTTAAACACGACTTGGCGCAGTGAGGGTAACAGAAACAGAGTGTGCAGCTCCAAGGGGCCTTCTGGATAATGCAGAAATACACACATTCATCCCTAGTGATTAAAAATCTTCATGTAGCCTACAAGATGAATAGAAATATAGTTTATACCTTATCCGGAAAATTTAAATATCATATATGTGAGCGTTCTAAAAATGTACTACACAAATCTGTTTATTTATCACCTTTGGGTAATAACTGAACTGTATTCCTTTTTTTTCCCATTTTCCTTGGGTGTTTTGGTGCTCTATTATTGTTCAGCCTCCTCGGACTGATTGTGAAAGAGCCCGGCTGAATCAGAGATGTTTAGCAGCTTTTAGGCCCTTTTATTCATAACACCGAAACCACAGTGGAATTACTCATAGACATTCATCTCTATCTGCTGCTCGCCAATGCAAATATGTTTTATATACGTTGCAGGGGGAAGGAATGGTGACATGAGATGATATTTAAACAACAGCAGGGAGTCTGGTCTGAGACCCCAAGACACTGCCCCCCCCAAAAAAGAGACAAAAAAACAAAACAAAACCATAGAGATCAACAGAAAGATCACATGAGGGCCGACTAAAAGCCACAGAGAAACTGAATCAGGTCCCCAGTGGCAGAAGATGGAGCGTGGAATGATAGCTATGGAAAATCGGCGAGTGGGATTTTAAACTGAGCTCCAGCCAGGATGCGGCCCAGACCGAGGAGTTCGGCTTCCCTAAAAAGCAACTTTTCAAAACAAATATTTCCCCAGAAGCTTTAATTTCAGTAAATTGACACTTTCTCACGATTTAGCTTTCTCTCTGTTTTCCAGTGGTCCTTAGGACGGTTTTGCTTGATGTCTTGACCTCAGCATATTTTGATACAAAGTCCATGCTGAAATACGTGGATGTATTTTCTCACCACAGGTCAGGTCGCTCTCCTTCAGTTCTCGCAGTGGTCTGTTCTGGAACCTTCGGGGATACGTGCAGAGCGTCTCATCTCCGAGTCTGGCTGAACTTGTGCGAAAGAAACCCGGCACCCATTGCAGGCCACAGTCACATGACAGGAACTCAGAGTCAAAGTTCCTAATCGGGTAGAAAAAAGCAACTTTTATCCCATATATAGTCAATATATGTTTTAGGATCTGTTGAACAGAAAAATGACTTTTTAACCTTTTATATTTAGATTACAAAGATGGTCCAAATCTCATTACTTCTATTTATTATCAGGAGGATCCCTAAGCTGCTTTTTTTTCTCTCAGAAATACTCCATGAATAGTATTCATATTTCTAATGACTGAGAGATGTTGATAAAATGTATTGCCGTTTTAAATTATGTTTTGCAAGTGTATTCCTTTGAAAGCAAAAGTGACGCACAGGGACGTACATTCCTAAACAGAACACAAGGTTAATAATAAAATACTTCTTATGACATAAATATAAAGGGTCATAAATACATACTCTTCTACACACATGCTAAATAAATCCATTTCTCCTCTGCTCCCTGGTGACCTCCCGGCTAGGAGCAAGGTTATAGAATAATCTATCATGTTTGTGGTCCTTGAGTCTACACTTTCACTGTAAAACCCCCAGAAGACTAAGCTTGGTATCAATCATATCCTATATGGCCACATTATGGGATTAACCCGGCATACCTGACAAAGAACCAGCCTTCCACTTATACGAATTTAACCTCAGATGGGAATTAATATCATCACGCTGGCACACACATACACGTGCATGGGTTTTCACACTTATGTACTGTCATACTACTAGGAGTGGTCGATATGACAAAAATATGATATGATATTTAAAAAAAAACATTAAAGATAATAATAAATAAAGATACCATAACCTTCACAATATCTCAGAATGACTTCCTAAAATGCCAGGATAGATTTAAATTAGGCTACTGGTTTGTTTATATTTTTGGAAATAGAACCAGCTAAATTTGTTAGAAAATGCAAACCAATTAATAACTGCACAAGCAGGAATCAAATACATCTCTAGTTGAGATCAACTGAAATGAACTTGAGTGATGCAGCTGAGGTTGAGGAACTGTCAGAGTGCGAATTCACAAACCATGTTGACCGTGCTTCCATTTCATATTCCAGTTCATATTTAATAATTAAAAAAATAATAATAACTCTGTCCACACCCACTTCGAGTTGAAATGTGAATACAAATACAAATATTTGGAGCACTAAACAGATAGTTACACCCCGACAACATATTTTGGTTTCATCTTTGTGTTTATATAATAGAATAGCTTAAGTAGATTTCTGCTGCTCTCTCACTCACACCAGCTTCAGCGAGGGAAGCTCCTGGAAGATGTTCGGCTCCAGCGAAGAGAAGATGTTTCCCGAAATGTTCCTGAAACACAAACAAAGTGCCTCAGGAATTTAGACATCATTCCCAACTACATAGCTCTGGACTAACTGCAGTCAGAGAGCTTTAGTCCATCAATAGATGTCATTATCAAAAGACAGCGGCTTACAGTTTGGTGAGGTTCGTGAGCCCCTGGAACATATCTGGAGTCAGGCAGCCGATCCGGTTGTTGGACAGGTCACTGTAAACAGGAACAAATGGGATACGCTGAGCAATCGTGAACAGCAATCCAGCCAGACCAAGATCGAGTTCTTCACAGGGTCACCATTATGGTCAAAACCTTTCAGTTTGTTATTTGACTTTGAAATGCTTGGAAGCACATACTGGAAACGGCCTTTAAAAGGCTTGGAATAAAAGCAATATATGAGATATACAAGCTAATATAAACTCATCATAACCTAACCCAAACAATGCGAGACAGGAGCCCATTAAAGAGCAGAGAACAGCGGAGACTCTGCTTTCACTCGAATTTGGCTTAGCCCCATGTCCTCATGTCCATTTGCTACTACTTCAAGTGATTTGTCCGGTGCGTGCCCCCTATCTCTGCCTGTTTATTCAGGCAAGCCTGCTGATCCAACTCTGACAAAACACCAGAAAGCGAGAAAAAAGGAGGCAAGGAGACAGAGTGAAAGTATATAATGAGTCTATGAAATTGCTTTAAGAAAGTGTCTGCCTTCCCCAGGACTCTAGAACTGTATTGGTATTTGGGATCGGTCACTTCCAGTTAAGAGAGGCACTATCGTCTGTGACATCATTTCTGTGCAGCCCAATTTGAAATTCCTGACCAAACTACTTCCTCTGAAATAAACTCCCATTGGAGTCTGAATTAGAGGCCACACTGTGTGACTACAGCTTGTGGTTGCTTTAAAACACAATAAAAAGCCAGCAACTGGTTAGCTGCATTCATACTGTCATTTCCAGAGCCATCCCAGAATCCTCTGCAGGCTTCTGTGGTTCCCTCAACAGCTGGCTGAGGGTTTAGGCACAGTGCGCCATATAGATTTTTGTTCTCAAGATTATTTATTGTTGATGAGACAAACAAGATCAGTATTTAATGACTGATAACTAAAGATACAGATGAATGATTTTTTAGAAGGTGTTGATTAATTTCCTATGACAGCAGCTCTGGCATTATTGGCAGCTGCAAGGCAACTTATACAGGGACTTATATGGCAGACACTCCACCTAAATGGATAAAAAAAACAAAAAAAAACGTGTGGAGACGTTTATTAAACAATTATGGAAGGTGTCTCCAGCGTCAGCGTTTTCCATCAGACTAAAGTCTTCAGAACAGAGGACTTTGCGGTTTCTCATTAACTTCATGAGAGAAAAAAACTGGTGAGGGGATGACCGTTTATACCTGTTATAACATAAGTGATAACAGGAGGTCGCTTGTTTCGTGGGCATTCCACAACGTTAAATGTAACTGTAAAATTTCTTTTTGCTTTTGTCTTACATATTGTCATATTGTATTCCCTAATTTAATATGACTATTGACTGGTTCCTCCGCATACATCATGATTACTGAAGAAAATGAATAATTTCAGTCAACTTACAGTTTTCTCAATGCGGTTAGACCCTGAAAAGCTCCAGGCATGACGGTGCTGATCAGATTATTCTTCAGGTCCCTGCAAAGACAAGATCCAGATAAGATGTGAATCAGAAGAATAGAAGACAAAGTCAAAAGAAGAATGGAAAACAGATTTAACTGGAAAGACATTTTGCGCAATGTTTTTTAGCGACTATAAAGCACTTATTGCAAGTTCCCAATATGAGGGAGAGATAAAAGAGCGCTAGGAAATTAAAATGGTCACTTGCCCAGAGCCTTAACCAATAAGTCTCCATGTCCCGACCCAATACTGAGTATTCGAATCACGCCAAATACTGGGCTTAAAAGCTGGATCAGCATACCTGATCATGTCATTGTGAAAAGAAGCAGATCTTAAAAGAAAGCATTTACAAACCAGTGAAATTCAAGAGGGATCAAAAAGTGAAGGTACATTTGAAAAGACAATTCCCACAATGAACTTACGCCATCTTCAGCCAAGCCATAAATATCTTCTTTTTTTTTTTTTAAACAAACTTTGAAGATACGGTTTCAAGCTGACTATCTACCCCCTCCACCTTTTCCTGTCCTCTAATTTAGCCCATAGCCATGTGTTGAAACACTTATCAGTCCGAGCCCCTGAACACAAACAGACTATTGGCCTCTAAATTAACCTTTGGAACTCTTGGCATGATATTTATTAGCCAGGTGGGAATTGGGAGAATGATGGAGGTCAGCTGATGCTTTGCAATGGCCTCCTCTCGTATGACACGAATAAAGATCCAGGCCTGTCCCACTAGTGACGTTTCCTTGTAGAAATGTACCAAAGCTTCCAACTTCACTGGGGTTGAATGTATTGGGGAGGGAACCATTTATATACCCCCCACTCCTAATATTTATTGGCTCTTCAGAACGAAGGCCTCCACTGATTGCGTCTTACATACGACTAAAAACAAGGCCCACATGAGAATGAAAGCCTATATATAAAACCTCAGGCATTTCCCACAGCTCCGTCTGTCTCCATACCATTACATGAATGTTCACTTGAGTCTTTTACGTTTGATCATTCGACCAACGTGGTGGCTTTAAATCTGATGCGTGTCAAAAAAGGCATAGCCTCAAACCTTGGCTGCTCATATCAGGAAAATCAGAATGTTCTCATATGCTGACCACAATGTTTTCAGACCTGCTGAGATGAGATATGAGACAGATGGATCTTGTATTTAACTAAGCCTAGAGATTCAATCTCTAAGATGAGATGGAGCAATCAAATCATGTTTTAAATACAATAGCAGCAGTAATCAGCAGTTGAGGTTTTGTGAAAAGACCAGAAAGGCCCTTAAATACTAAGCTATATGCATGGATTTTACAACACAAACTAGACTAGTAATATATTCGCTGAAGCTCTGACCAATATAGAGTAGATGCCAGTAATATAACCCAACATAACTGTTCACTGAAAGCAGAACACTTTGGGGAAAAAATTTCTATCTAGCACCCTTAAAGGATTATCGGTTTGACATTTAATTCAAAAACTTTATTGTCATATGCACAAGCTCCTTTGTACAATGAAATTCTTTGTTTACCCATTTTCACAGGTGCTGTAACAGAAAACAAAGTATAAATAAAAACCGACAAAAATACTGACAATGTTTAAAGTGCAAGTTATTGAGCTAAACTGAAACAAGATAACAATCCATCCATCCATCCATCCCATCCATCTCACTTATCCTACACAAGGTCGTGGGGGAGCCTGCAGACTATCCCAGGGAGCTCAGGGCACAGGGTGGGGGACACCCTGAACGGGGAGCCAACCCATCGCAGGGCACAATCACACACACATTCGCACACTACGGACAATTTGGAAATGCCGATCAGCTTACAAAGCATGTCTTTGGACTGGGGGAGGAAACTGGAGTACACCGGAGGAAACCCCTGAAGCACGCTGAGAACATGTAAGCTCCGCGCACACAGGGCAGAGGCGGGATTCGAACCCCCAACCCCGGAGGTGCGGGGCAAACGTGCTGAAGTTACAAAAGATACCAAAGATAACGATATGCCATAAAAGTAGGGAATGCCAGATGACGTTAGCCATTTAGAGAGTAGTACTGTAACAATTAAAGAGGCAAGGAGGAGGCGGGAACCGGCTGAACATAAACGTAAAGTTTAATCATAAACTAAAACTGACAGAAAACGTAAAATACACAAACTGAACACAAAATGCACGTGCGTCTCTCTCTCTCTCCGGCGCTTCCATCCGCTCCTTTATCTCTCTCTCCCACTGATTAGACAGATCAGTGCCAGGTGTGCGTCCTCCCAGCCTGGCCACGCCCTCCTCCTCCTCGCCACAAGTACCTAACACCGCATGTTAGGGACAATATGTTGTCACAATTTCCAAAAACTAAAGAAATTGGTGTGAGTGAACAGGATAATCAAGAATATGTCAATTTTATAGCAAGATTTCTTTGAAAACGGCAAAAAAATAATAATTTTATAAATATTATAAGTAATAATGTATATTATTCAAGCTGATGCTGCTTAAAATTTACCCAATAATGCCTTAAATAACTGACAGGCAGTGTATCATGCTAACTTGTAGAGAGAGTATTTTAAAGTGATATTCACTCTGCCTGATATGATAATGATAAACTCAGCCTGCATGGTACTTTTGAGAACCAGAGTTTTTCTAAGGTATCAGTGAAATGTAATAACATGATTATTATACGTTCAGTGCTGCTGAACAGAGGGAATAAAATACTGCAATGTTGCTAGCTTTTCAGGTTAGCCAGACTGACAGGAGATGAATGGCATATCTGTGCACAGCCATTAACACTATAACATTATGCTATCAAAAAGCGCATGCTTTCATATCAGTGTGTTGTGGTATGAGCTTCAAGGGCGACTGGCGAAAGCTGTCAAGGAGTGTTAAATGAGCATGAGAGAGAGATGAGAGGGAGAAAGATGAGCACTGAAGAGAGAGCGGTAAGAGAGGCAAGGCAAGAGAAAGATAATAGAGGGACAAGAGAGAAGACAAGAAGGAGACAAGAGGGAGAAAAAGTGAAAGATAGACGAGAGAGACAAAGAGATGAGAGGGACGAGATAGATAGGGAGAGACATGAGGGAGAGGAGAGAGAGAGAGAAGAAAAATGAGACAAACAAAAAAAAACAGACGAAAAAAAAAGAAACAAGAGTCAAGAGAGATAAAAAAAAAACGATATAAAGGGAGAGATGAGAGGGAGATAGGAAAGAGATGATGAGAGAGAGAGAGAGAGAGAGAGAGAGAGATGAGGCAAGAGAGATGAAAGAGATACAAGAGAAAAAGAGAGACAAGATAGATGAGAGTGAGATGAGAGAAAGAGACAAAAAAGAGATGAGAGTGAGATGAGAGACAGGGCAAGAGAAAGATAAAAGAGGGACAGGAGAGAGACAAGAGGGAGACCAGGTGAAAGAGACATGAGAGAGACAAAAGAGATAGAGAGAAAGAGAGAAAGAAAAATAAGACTAACAAAAACAGAGAGATGAGAGATAAAAGAGACATAAAGAGAGAGATGAGAGAGAGATAAGAGACAGGGAAAGAGAAAGATAAAAGAGGGACAAGAGAGAAAAAAGAGGGAGACAAGGTGAAAAGCAGATGAGAGAGACAAAGAAATGAGAGAGAGACAAGAGAGACTAGAGAGAGAGAGAAGAAAAATGAGACAAACAAAAGAGATAAAAGAGACAAAAAGAGAAAGAAACGACAGAGACAAGCAAGACCAAAGAGACATAAAGAGACATAAAGAGAAATGAGGGAGAGATAGGAGATAGATGTTGTGAGAGAGAGAGAGATGGGGCAAGAGGGATGAAAGAGATACAAGAGGAAAAAGATAGTGAGACAAGATAGATGAGAGAGATGAGACACAGGGCAAGAGAGATAAGAGAGAGAAATGAGAACAAGAGAGACGAGAGGGAGAGACAGGAGAAAAAGAGACAAGACAAGAGAACTGAGATGAGAGAGATGAGACTGAGAGTGTAAAGGTCAAAGAAAGTGGAAGAAAGGAGAGAGCTAAAGTTATAGAGGACTGTGGTCACTAAATGTCTGACCTTGGGTGAAAGTCAGGCGCAGGAGAATAAGTGTGTGTGTGTGTGTGTGTGTGTGTGTGTGTGTGTGTGTGTGTGCGAAAGAGAGAGAGAGAGAGAGAGAGGGGACATTAGGTGTCATTAGGTGTCTGAGAGGGTGCTCATCAATATGTGTGTGTGTGTGTGTGTTTGTGTGTGTGTGTGTGAGTATTCGTAGCTGCACTCATATGGAACAATAGCTGTTTCCTGGCTGGCGTGTCCTAGTCCTCATTAGCGCTGTGATGAAAGGAGCTACACTACCCACTCTTTCCTTCTTTCCTACTCCTCACACACACACACACACACACACACACACACACGTATTCACACACTCACACACCTCTCGGACTAAAGGTCAGAGCTGCGTACGCTCTCTGTGTGAAGATCAACAGCGACTCTCATACATCCACTCTCTTATCACTGAGATGGGGAATGTGGAAGAGAGTGAACACAAACACACACACACACACACACACACACACACACACACACACACACACACCTTACTCTCTGTATCACACTCTAGTAACTAAGCACCTAAAAAGCTTTCAAGAACCCCAATGACATGAGGGCCTGAAAACTGCATGAACGTTGTCAGAAATTGATTCTGCTCCATTTCCTCGCTACATGAAACACACTGAGGATTTTTATGGGTCCTAGCGTGCACATTTCACACCCATGCTTCTCTCTCACACACACACACACACACACACACACACACACACACACACACACACACACACACAGAGCTTGTTATGTGGTTACTCAAAATCTATCTAGAAGAGCACAGAAGTATGATGCATTTCTGGTTTTGCTGCTGTTTTCACATTTGTTGTGGTGTTTTTGGTTGTCACGTGCTGTTATAGTTTCGATACTATGTTTTTAGTTTTGCTGTTGTGTTGTTAGTTTTGATGCTGTGATTTTAGTTTTGTTGTGTTTTTCCTGTTTTATTTTTATTTTTGATGTAGTGTTATTTTTGCTTTTGTTTTTATCTTTGCTGTTGTTGTTATTTTTTGCTGTTGCGTTGTTATTTTTGCTGTCGTGTTGTTATTTTTGCTGTCGCGTTGTTATTTTTGCTGTCGCGTTGTTATTTTTGCTGTCGTGTTGTTATTTTTGCTGTTGTGTTGTTATTTTTGCTGTCATGTTATTTTTGCTGTTGTTATTTTTGCTGTCGTGTTGTTATTTTTGCTGTTGCGTTGTTATTTTTGCTGTTGTTATTTTTGCTGTTGTTATTTTTGCTGTCGTGTTGTTATTTTTGCTGTCGTTATTTTTGCTGTCGTGTTGTTATTTTTGCTGTCGTTATTTTTGCTGTCGTGTTGTTATTTTTGCTGTCGTGTTGTTATTTTTGCTGTCGTGTTGTTATTTTTGCTGTTGTTGTTATTTTTGCTGCTGTTATTTTTGCTGTTGTGTTGTTATTTTTGCTGTTGTGTTCTTAGTTCTGCTGTTGTGCTTCTCCTGTTTCTGTTGTGGTTTGGCTGTTGTGTCTATAGTTCTGCTGTTTTGTTTATAGGTTTGCTGTTACATTTTTGATTTTGCTGTTGTGTTTTTATAGTTTGAAGTCAATTCACTGAAGTGTCAACCCCAAGGTTTAGAGTCGATTCCACAAACTGTCGGGAAAAAAAACAGTGCAGCACATGGGCCAGCACACGCGATCTGTAAAAAAAAAAAAAAAAAAAAGGAATTCGTAAAACAAAACAAACAAAAAAAAAAGTTACCAGTAGAAAAGTACAGAACAGTGTCACCTTTTGTTAGTCTGGGTCTCATTTGATTGACACAAGCGCTTGATAATATTTACATGCTGTGACAGATTATCTGCTCAGTGTCAGTAATGTTGTATCGTAGTTAGTGACTATTCAGTGTTGTTAGTCAAGCGTAGTTTCAACTTTCTTTTTTTTTTATTGATTTCAACTCACTTATTGATCAATAAAAAAATAACTGCTGGATTATTCAGTTATTATAATAATAATAATGGTTAGTTGCAGTCCTAATCAGAACAATGCTGTTGAATATTACTCCAAGCCTAATTGGAATCTCATTGCTCTGATTCAGTCACACAAAAGCAGCTCTCCATGTTTTCTCCTGCCTGCGAGGGCACTCGTCTTTAGATTGATGTACATCAATCCACTGGTGCCCCATTGTTCCCAGAGTGCTTTGCTTTCTGCTCTACTTCCCCTTGCGCTCTGTGATTGGACAGCGGCAGTGCGGAATGCCGAGGCCTGACCCGATATGACTATTGTCGGTTCACTTCAGAACCGCATGCTAGTCCATTCAGTTTGTGATGATGGAGGCTGTGTGTGTGTGTGTGTGTGTGTGTGTGTGTGTGTGTGTGTGTGTGTGTGTGTGTGTGTGTTTCAGAGACATGTGTCCATTTGTGTAGTTTCTTTATTTGTTCTTTAAGAAGTCATGACTGTCTATGCACCTGGGGCCTTCGGAGGAAAAAAGAGATGGAAAGAGCTAAAGGGTCATTAAGGGTTTTTCTGCTTCAGGTCTTGTCTTATGCTATTGAAGTAAAGGATGGAGAGAGGGAGAGAGAGAGAAAGAGAGAAAGCTTTTGTGTGTGTGTGTGTATGTGTGTGTTTGTGTTTAAATGAGTGTTCACAATTTCACAGCTGTTGGTGGAATGTATGCACACATTAAAAAGACGTTAGCTAACCTAATACTAGATGTACTGATTGTACATATGCATCACATTTTGTTTCTTTGTGTGTGTGCATGTGTGTGTGTGTGTGTGTGTGTGTGTGTGTGTGTGTGAGGCCAGCAGAGGCCATTTTTGTGCCGCGTGTCATTTCCTGTCTGCGTAGAGGCCCTCACTCATTTATTTTTACAGTTTCCTTTCCCTCTTTTTTTCCCCACTCCGCTTTTCCCGTGCAAGCCGAACAGCGGAGGCTCTCAGGAGTAAAAAAAACATTCATGCCCAACATTACACACACACACATACACACACACAATGGGGTCCTTATAACTCCGCACCCCAAATCTACTCCATACCCAAACCCTTGCCTCCTGTTTTGCCAGATAAATTTCCTGCTTTCCTTCATCCGTCTAAAATTATTTATGTAATTTACAACCAATCAGTCAAATCTGCCACCAGCTAACAGAAGCATAACTCTTTCAACAGAAAATGGGCAATTAGTTGACTATTAAGAGGTCAGTCTTGTTTTCACATTGACGCTGAACATAATGAAAAGTTCTCGACTACATTTCCAGTCCAGCTTTGTTAATTGTGTGTGTGTGTGTGTGTGTGTGTGTGTGTTTGAACTGACACTTTGTCTTCGCAAGTTACAATTATGATAGCAAATGAATGAATATTACGGTTATTCATTTCCTTCCAAATTTAGTCAAAACAAATTCCCGCCCGCTAGCTATTGTAGTTCCCACAAGCAAAACATGAACGCTAACACGTACTGTCTCAGATACACATAAACACCACTGCATTTTTCTATCCTGATATACTTGCCGAACCAAACTATATAAGTATACCTGAGCTAACAGATGCACACATCTGGCTACATCTCTCCATTAAATATGGGAGAACAGAGGCATTTCTGCTAATTTGCTGTGTCATCGTTGGGATTCGAACAAGGAGTCTCCGGACAGACGTAGCTTAGGCAGTTACACCGTTTATGGGTTCTAATGTTAGCCTTTAAAACAGGATGTTTATATGGGTGCGTCTCAATCAGCTCGCTGGTTCAGTAGTCAGGACGCTGATCAGGGAGTCGGCCATTTCGAGGGCTGTCTCAATCGCAAAGTCCTTCCAGTGCACTGGAGCGTTCGCTCCCTTTAAAAAAAAAATCCCACAATGCATTTGAAAAAACCAGGGAGCTCACTATGTTCCCTTACTGGAAATGACGTCACGTTTTCTGAAGCCCCTCAGCTCGGAATAAAATGGCGGACGAACTCTCAGCCAGCTTCTACAAATGTAAGTAGCTCGTTATCGTTGTTGTGACTCTCGACTGATTACTTGCGTTATGTTTTTAACTTTGACGTTCTATATACGGTTTGTTTGAGTCTAACGTCTTTTAAGTGTTTTTTTTTTTTTTAAAAAAAGAGAAATCCACTAGCTTGCCTACAATCCCGCATGAAGTATCGTGACAGAAGTGCGTGTGATTAAGCTGACAAATTTATATGACACATAAAACGTGAATATTTTTACTCTTTTGTGACGTTTTACAACGCGAGTACGTACTCGTGTCGCCGGAAACTGAGTCATCGGTGTCCCAATGTGTAGTGAGCCAGGGTCCTTATCAGTGCCCGAACTCGTGTACACCATATACTGATTCACCACCTGGGGAGCTATGGAGCTGATCGAGACACACCCCATATCTAAATGCAACTCATGGTTATGCAACACGAAGCTATATTTCATGAAATACACATGCAGTGCCCAGCTATCCGTTTTCTGGCCGAGGCACACTGTAATTTTCAGTCTCTCTAACACACACACACACACACACACACACACACACACACACACACACACACACACACATATATATATATATATATATATATATATATATATATATATATAAAAGTGAAGCAAGGAATTGTATTTTCTTGGTTCATTTTGATTATACATTTCTTGGCTCATTCATTGGTTTAATGCCAAGAAAATCTCTCACACTCAAATCAGGGACTGCAATCTAAAAAATAAATAAATATATAAATATAAAAATAAATAAACAAACAAAGCCAAGGGAAATTGGATGACAAAATGCAATCAAGTCATTACAAATGCATTTACGTCTCAAAAGTTGCAGGCATACTGCTCATTCTCATTTTGGACTGACACTGAATGTTGTTGATTATTAGAATTTCCAGAATATAGAGCTTTGAGGAACTCCTATTTTACCACAGAGCAGAATTTTATTCCTTATTTCCTATAGGTTTTCAAACTGCACTTTTCGTCCTACTCCGTAATTTTTTTATTAATTTTTTAATTTTTTTTTTTTAGGTTTTTCCTTCTTCTTTTTTTTTTTTTCTTAGCACAAGGCTAGATTTCCCGAAGCTATGCACGTGCATGTCTGTGCTTAAGGATAATTGCATACCATTTCAGGCTATCCTGCTTCTATCCATTGCCTCATTCTGTGCTATAACCGCTATAACCTTATTCCCAAACCTGACCACTGAAGTGTTTAGTGTTTAGTTGCATATTATGGTTTGGGAAACGTTTGGTGCAATTCTTGAGCGAGCCTATAAACCTATTTTAAAAAATGAAGACCTATTTTAATAGCTTCCATAAATGGGATATATGATCGGCCAAGTTTCTCTACATGAACTAAATAGACAGTCGGATACAGCACAGATACACCAGTACAACCAAGGAGAAACATCTGGGCAGGAACACAACCCAGCATGTATAAAATATCGATGGATGAATGGAGAAGCCTGAACATTCGCCCTTTGGCTGGACGAGAAAAATAGAGAAAAGATACTGATAACTGAGTAGAGACGTCAAAGGGAAATATAAAGAAAGTCAAGAGGGAAGGAGACCAAATGTAGAAAAATTATTTAGCTCTCAAAAAAAAAAAGAAATGTAAAAAATAAAATAAAATAAAAACAACAATGGAAAATCAGTTCAGCTTGAGGTTGACGGATGTGGCGAGAACTGAGAAAGTTTGCCGTCTCCTCTTTTTTTTCCCCTGCTGTTTTTTTGGTGTGCACGATGGGCCACTTTATCTCCGACCCTATCCTGCCTGTCGCTTTCTGAGCTGCCCAGAAGACACGATTGCATTGAGCCTGCAACACAAACACACTCCCGTCCACCCACGCACACACACATGCATAATCCCCTTGCCTTGAGTTTATCTCACAGCCACATCTGGAGTCTATCAAGTCCAGCTCTAAAACACACACACACACACATGCACACACACACACACACACACACACACACACACACACACACACACACACACACACAAATGCCTTCCCCTCCTTTCTCACTTTCTACTCTCCTGTACCTTTAACCCTCTCCTGACCATATCGCTGTTGTCATAATAATGATTAACTGCTGTAGTGTTCATCAAGGTGTTGATTCATTTTCTACAAATTTTCTCTCGCTGTCTCTCTCTCTCAATCTGTCTCTCTCGCTGTCTCTCTCTCAATCTGTCTCTCTCACTGTCTCTCTCTCTCAATCTGTCTCTCTCGCTGTCTCTCGCTCTCAATCTGTCTCTCTCGCTGTCTCTCGCTCTCAATCTGTCTCTCTCGCTGTCTCTCTCTCTCAATCTGTCTCTCTCGCTGTCTCTCTCTCAATCCGTCTCTCTCGCTGTCTCTCTCTCTCTCAATCTGTCTCTCTCGCTGTCTCTCGCTCTCACTGTGTCTCTCTCTCAATCTGTCTCTCTCGCTGTCTCTCTCTCAATCTGTCTCTCTCGCTGTCTCTCTCTCAATCTGTCTCTCTCGCTGTCTCTCTCTCTCTCAATCTGTCTCTCTCGCTGTCTCTCTCTCTCAATCTGTCTCTCTCGCTGTCTCTCTCTCTCAATCTGTCTCTCTCGCTGTCTCTCTCTCTCAATCTGTCTCTCTCGCTGTCTCTCGCTCTCACTGTGTCTCTCTCTCAATCTGTCTCTCTCGCTGTCTCTCTCTCCCACTGTGCCTCTCTCGCTGTCTCTCTCTCTCAATCTGTCTCTCTCACTGTCTCTCTCTCTCAATCTGTCTCTCTCTCACTGTGTCTCTCTTGCCGTTTCTCTTCCTCAATCTGTCTCTCTCTCTTAATCTGTCTCTCTCGCTGTCTCTCGCTCTCACTGTGTCTCTCTCTCAATCTGTCTCTCTCGCTGTGTCTCTCTCACTGTGTCTCTCTTGCCGTTTCTCTTTCTCAATCTGTCTCTCTCTCGCTGTCTCCCTCTCTCAATCTGTCTCTCTTGCTGTCTCTCTCTCACTGTGTCTCTCTCAATCTGTCTCTCTCACTGTCTCTCTCACTGTCTCTCTCTCTCAATCTGTCTCTCTCGCTGTGTCTCTCTCTCACTGTGTCTCTCTTGCCGTTTCTCTTTCTCAATCTGTCTCTCTCTCTTAATCTGTCTCTCTCGCTGTTTCTCTCTTTCTCAATCTGTCTCTCTCGCTGTCTCTCTCCCTGTCTCTCTTGCTGTTTCTCTTTCTCAATCTGTCTCTCTCCCTTAATTTTTCTCTCTCACTATCTCGCTCTCTCAATCTGTCTCTCTTGCTGTATCTCTATCTCAATCTGTCTCTCTTGCTGTCTCTCTCGCTCTCTCTTAGTTTCTCTGTGTCAGACAATATTAACGATAATTCTCATTACGTCTTCTCCAACCATCCTAATATGATTTAAGTGATCCTTTCACAAGGCTGTACTTATTATGGTCATGCGTGCACACACACACACACACACACACACACACACACACACACACACACACACACACACACTCACAGACACACACGCATTCTTTCCATAGGGTAGATGTACTCTCTCCTTCGATCATATACAAGGGTGTATTTCCTGTCCAAATCTCAAGTGGTCTGTTTTGCAGAAAGAAAGGATGAAGAAACACACACTCACATGCGCAGACACACATATAGAGGCCTTACACTCATTCCAATAATAACAATAATATCTTATATATACACCTACTTACAGCATAACATATTTTTCAATATTTAGTTCTGTATATGCCAGAATTCCCAGCTATATACACACACACACACACACACACACACACACACACACACACACACACACACACACACACACACCCTCTCTCTAAATTATTCTTGTTACCTCAGCTCAGTGTTGGACAGGCTGCTGTGGTCTCATCATGATATTTTTGTTAACGCGCCACTCTGTGCATGTGTGCATTGGTGCGTGTTTGTGGAGCAAAAAAAGGTGCATTAATGAATTTGGGAGCTTGTTTATATTTATCCACCCATCCACCCATCCATCCATTTTCTATACCGCTTATCCTACACAGCTGGAGCCTGGAGCCTATCCCAGGGGACTCGGGGCACAAGGCGGGGGACAGCCTGGACGGGGTGCCAACCCATCGCAAGGCACAATCGACAACACACACTCACACACTACGGACAATTTGGAAAAGCCAATCAGCCTACAACGCATGTGTTTGGACTGGGGGAGGAAACCGGAGTACCCGGAGGAAGCCCCCGAAGCACAGGGAGAACATGCAAACTCCGTGCACACAAGGCAGAGGCAGGATTTTAACCCCCAACCCTGGAGGTGCGAAGCAAACGTGCTAACTACTAAGCCACAGTCCTGGATTGCCCTGCGATGGACTAGGGTCCAATCACTTTCTTGGAAAAACTTGGAAAATGTGGCATTTGGAAACGTCTGCTAGTTAAAAGATGAAATCACAAGTGGTTACTGGAGATGCATGAAACACATGAAAATAGCATCTCAGCTCTCCATGGATATTACCATAATAATGATGACAACATTTGGGATTGTGGATTTGCTCTCATACCATATTATCTTGTGGATAGTTGTTGTTCAGCATGTACGTGTGGGTGTACGCTGTATTTCAGGAGGACAGAATATCTTTCCGTGATGGCAAAAAAAACACACAATGGAACATTTATTTAAAAAAAGTTAGCCTGCATGTTTGTACACAGTCCACATGGTTAATGCAATACGGCAAGCTGTACGTTGCTCGGCGACCTCGGGACCTGCAGTCAGTAGCATACGTTACAAACGGATGTCATACTTGCACAGAACCGCATATGGCTGAACACAAATGTTTCCCATTCACATTGTTATTGCAGCGGATTCCACATGTACACTGGAATGGTAAATCCGCACACACCACAAAGCTACGGTCTCCTGAGAACTGAAACTGAACGCTCCTTCCATCTATGCATGCAGCTAACGTGCACACATGTGGCATGTGTGTGTTCTTCACGCCAATTCACAGCCCAAGCTAAAATCATAGCACAAATCCATAG
The DNA here is from genome assembly GCA_023630585.1 of Cranoglanis bouderius. NCBI lineage: Eukaryota > Metazoa > Chordata > Actinopteri > Siluriformes > Cranoglanididae > Cranoglanis > Cranoglanis bouderius. The sequence continues at coordinate 5,586,581 of CM042549.1, forward strand.
CACATGGTGTGCATCTATTAGGGTTACGAGTTTCTACACACACCCGGTGTAAGGAGGAGCCCTCACACCTTTAAAGACATTCATGAGTGTAGAACAAACACTTAAGTGAAGGAGGCATGGCCTATGAGTCTGTCAGGTCTAAGTAAAATAGGCGTGGCCTCTGTACCTGTCAATCCCAGTGCCTCCCACTCTTAAACCTAAAATAACATTGCACCGTAATAGCTATAAATAGCATCTTATTAAACGGTACGCTGCTGTAAATCGAACTTTTATTCAGCACCTTTATGATCACGCGTGTGTGACGTGTATTGTATCTTCCGCAGAAGTAGGAACACACACATCTGATACGTGCAGGAGGATAAAATGAAGGAGATCAAAGCAAGGCAGGGGGACAAAGAGTGATAAACATCAGCGCTAAAGCACAGGCAAAACCAGACGGCCTCGCTAGCTGCTCTACGGAGAACCCGTTTGCAGTGTACTTACAGGCTTGAAGCGCCGCCAAGAGAGTCGGAGAGAGATTTCCATAATAGGACGCACAGAGGAGAAAGAGAAATGGGAACCAAAAAAAAAAGAGCAAGGAAAAGAGAGAGAAAAAGAGCGAGAGAGATAGCGAAAGTGATCCAGGGAGATTTGGAGATTTTTCTCTTTATTTCTGATCAACAACATATGTGCTGTAATGATCAATGCTTTGGCAGGATTACTAATGCAAGCGCCGTGCCAATAGCTCACTCTTCAAACTGAAAAGGACTGAAGACACAAACAAAGCAACAGAGAGAGAGAGAGAGAGAGAGAGAGAGAGAGAGAGAGAGAGAGAGAGAGAGAGGTGAAAGTTATAAGTCATGTGTCGCAGTAGTCATATACAGTGGGGGAAAAAAGCATTTGATCCCCTGCTGATTTTGTACGTTTGCCCACTGACACAGAAATGATCAGTCTATGATTTTAATGGTAGGTGTATTTTAACAGTGAGAGACAGAATAACAACAAAAAAAATCCAGAAAAACACATTTCAAAAAAGTTATGAATTGATTTGCATTTTAATGAGGGAAATAAGCATTTGACCCCTTCGACTTAGTACTTGGTGCCAAAACCCTTGATGGCAATAACAGAGGTCAGACGTTTCTTGTAGTTGGCCACCAGGTTTGCACACATCTCAGGAGGGATTTTGTCCCACTCCTCTTTGTAGATCCTCTCCAAGTCATTAAGGTCATTTTCAATGCCCTGGCTGAGGGAAGGAGGTTCTCACCCAAGATTTGACGGTACATGGCCCCGTCCATCGTCCCTTTGATGCGGTGCAGTTGTCCTGTCCCCTTAGCAGAAAAAAAAAAGCACCTCCATGTTTGACGGTGGGGATGGTGTTATGACTTGGGTTCATAGGCAGCATTCCTCCTCCTCCAAACACGGCGAGTTGAGTTGATGCCAAAGACATCTGACCACACCTGACCACAACACTTTCACCCAGTTCTCCTCTGAATCATTCAGGCAAACTTCAGACGGGCCTGTACATGTGCTTTCTCGAGCAAGGGGACCTTGCGGGCGCTGTAGGATTTCAGTCCTTCACGGCGTAGTGTGTTACCAATTGTTTTCTTGGTGACTATGGTCCCAGCTGCCTTGAGATCATTAACAAGATCCTCCTGTGTAGTTCTGGGCTGATTCCTCACCGTTTACATGATCATTGAAACTCCATGAGGTGAGATCTTGCATGGAGCTCCAGACTGAGGGAGAGTGACAGTTTCTTCCATTTGCGAATAATCGAACCAACTGTTGTCACCTTCTCACCAAGCTGCTTGGCGATGGTCTTGTAGCCCATTCCAGCCTTGTGTAGGTCTACAATCTTGTCCCTGACATCCTTGGACAGCTCTTTGGTCTTGGCCATGGTGGAGAGTTTGGAATCTGATTGATTGATTGCTTCTGTGGACAGGTGTCTTTTTACAGGTGACAAACTGAGATTAGGAGCACTCCCTTTAAGAGAGTGCTCCTAATCTCAGATCATTACCTGTGTAAAAGACACCTGGGAGCCAGAAATCTTGCTGATTGATAGGGGATCAAATACTTATTTCCCTCATTAAAATGCAAATCAATTCATAACTTTTTTGAAATGCGTTTTTCTGGATTTTTTTGTTGTTATTCTGTCTCTCACTGTTAAAATACACCTACCATTAAAATCATAGACTGATCATTTATTTGTCAGTGGGCAAACGTACAAAATCAGCAGGGGATCAAATACTTTTTTCCCCCACTGTATACACAGTAAAGACTGTGTAATGGAAGTCATTCATCCTGGAGTAAGGGATGATTACTGTAACATAGGGGTGTAATGCAATGCCACTGTCTATATCTGTATTTGGATTTAAACCCAAAGTAGGCGTGGCCTAAACTTTTTTTCAATTGAGATAAATCCTGCTTGCGCAAGTTATTATTCTTGTTTTACCTGCGTACGGCATTTTCTTAAAGAATTTGGTTCTATTTCCCAAAATATAACCAACCTAGTAGCTTAATTTACAGTAAACCACTGCATCCCTGACCAGGCAGTTACTAAGGATGAATGAATGGGCACTGTAAATGCATTGTTGTAAACGCATCGTTCATGTTCACGTTAATAAACGTAGTCTTTCTTCGTCGCGCTAGTTTCATATCTTACTACTCGCCCTCAAAACCTAGTATTAGTACAAATCTAGTATTTGTATCTGTTCAGAAAACATCTGTTTATTATTACAATGTCTTCATATTCGGTTACAGAAAGCAGAAGTCTTTACAGCTGCTATAATGTAAGGAACTAAAAAAGGAACTATAAAAGGATAAAGTATGGCATGGCGTTCTTTGATAAATAAAAATGCTACTGCGACTGCTGTGGTGTAAGAGGAATAAACCACTTTGTGATGTGCTGTTATAGAAAAATAGTCAACTTCAGGGTGTCGCATTGGGCCGTGGTTCTCTGCACGCCCTCCAAGCGTTTTATTGCTTACGTTGCACGGATAGTAAAAAACAGTCGCAAAGTTACTACTATCATATTTCACCCATCTTATTCTCGGTGTAGTAAATTGTGAGTCGGGTTTTAATGCCAAAATAAGGTTTGTGACGGCACAAAGCATTACAAATACTGGAAGCTCTTGGGTAGGTGGTACTTTCTTGTCTATATTTCTATTATAATGTAGCATAATCTTAATATTAGCTACTGAAGCAAATCAATGTTGTGGGATTACTCTGTGGGGAAAAAAAAAAAAACTGCACACTTTGACTAATCTAATGAGAGTAAGTCACTGCAGGTGTTTTTCAGGCTCAGAGAACCCATGATGGCCCTCCCACTCCACATCTTTGTATTTTTCTCTGCTCTAACATGTCAGAGCCCATAATGGAGGCACTCGATAATTTGCAGATGAGTTGATTCAGGTGGGTTCGATTAAGGAAAACACGAATATGTGCCGTGCCGTGCTGTGCCTGGGAGACGGAGCACTGGGACTGTGACCCACCAACATTGACCTCACTGCCTGGGGTCATGTGTGGAAAAGTGTGTTTGTGTGGCTTAATTGGTGGCTGTGTGTGTGTGCATTAGGCATGTGCTTGCACTAAATACACACATATAATGCGTTAACTGTCGTTTTCCAGATATTGTAATTAACTCACAAATTCCCAATATGAATTATTTCACATAGCAAAATTAAAAGCAATGAAAGGATAACTGGAAAGAAAGAAAGAGTGTGTTGAGATATTCTGTATAGCTGTTTTGTGATATATGCCTGCTGTCTGATTATGAAAAATGTTGGCGCCCCAATAGTGTTTGTGTGGCTTAATTATTCTGTGCCTGTGTGTGTGTGTGTGTGTGTGTGTGTGTGTGTGTGTGTGCGTGTGTGTGTGTGGCATGTCTTTTTAAGTTGTAAATCAGCCTCCACTCATGCCTCCCCTCGCCCCTCCTGCTGCTTTAACCACTAACCCAGGTATGAGATCTGATTTGTGACCTCGGCTCAAATTTCTCCCTCCTCAACCTCTGTAGCTCCCCGGGAGGGCGTGTCTGCACTTAGAAAAACAAGCACTATCAGATCCGTTTACCCCAAACAAACACCTCCACATGAGCGAGGGGCCTTGTCTTACATACTAACACACGCGCACACACACACACACACACACACACGCATGCACGCACACAAACAGCTAATGCTGGCATGATGAGGCAGACTGTTATAGGAAACTAATCACTGATTCTAATAATCAAGTTGATTATTTTCCGATTACGAGTACGACTTTGTACATTTTATTCATTTATAGCAATGTTTAATATTAACTGTAAACAGTCATTCTGTCACTAACATCTCCTTTTTTTCTCTAAAAAAAAATACAAATAAAAAATTTGCATGAAACTGCAAAACCGTGAAGACTTCCCCATGGCGGAAAACTTAAAGCTTGACCTCTGACTGTTACAATGCGCTGACACTGGAAACTCCTTCCATAGATGCTAAATAAATGTTTCCTCGCAGGAAGCTTAACACCATATCGACAACTACACAATCTGTTTATGCGGAGCGTCTGCCACACAAGTCCCTTTGGAAGTTGTAACTATAAATACAATAACATATTAGAGTGAGAGCATTAATATAAATCTTGCAGCCGGAACTACTTTCCACCTTAAGACATTTGCTAAGATGATAAGAATTGTTATGATGGGTGCTTAAGGCCCTGCTATATGCCATATATACCAGCTACCCCTGAATACAGGTAATTCTCCATCACAGCATCAAGTCTGACTTATTTCCTTAGTTCTGAAAAAACACCTTTGTCTTAGATAACCGCATTTCATCAGGGAGCAATTTTGTTGGTATGTTTGCATGGCTTATGTGTGAGATGTATTCGGGTGGCATGAGAGTGTTAGACAGGGGCCGAAAGTCAAAAGCGTGAAAAACCTCGAGATAATGCATAGACATAAAACCAACATTAATAACAATAATAATAGCATTAATCCTAGCAAGCAGAGCATCCTTACGGGGACCAGCAAAATGTCTCCACAGCTTCAGAATTTTCATCTTTTCCTCTTGTTCGTGTAAATTGTTTTTTTCTTCAAAAAAGAGAGGAAACCTCACACAGAGGTCACGCCATCACAGGTCATAAATAAGATGGTCTGTCTGGAGGAAGGTGTGAGTTGACTTTTACTATCTTTGTCTCTCTTTGTCTGGTAGTCATTAATGAGGGAGTAGCACTTAATTAAGACAAGAAAATCTGCTTCTCATTCCGTGCAGCTGCCACTGACCCGGCCCAGGTCATTAAGTTGGCTTTTTTGCAGCGGCTAATTTCCTGTGCCGTGCTTTTCTGGCTAAAACTGACGCACTCCACCTAACATGACGTGAATAAACAATTTGTAGTGAAAGTGGTTTTGATCAAAGTCATAGGAACGTGGGGTTACTATAAATAGTGTGTGCTATTCATATGTTGATTCCGATTTTGTCAAAGGATGTTGATTGATTTTCCATAACATTCAGGTCAGCATATTGATAAGTAAGAAGAATGACCGCCGAGCTGTCTCTTTTGCCTTGTAGTTTCTAATAAGCGTGGCTATATGGCCGTGACGTGTAAAACCGAGATCCAGGAAGAGACAAGATTCCTAAGACAACCTGCCCTCAGAACCCCAATGCGTCCCCAGGTCAGTTCTGCTACTAAGATGAAATATCTTCACATTCTGCCTCAATGGCTACATCACTGGCAGCCTCCTTCCTCTTACAATTTTTGGGTGGACTAGCGCATCCAAATTGTGAAAGATGGAGATCTAATCAGTTTTCTCATTTGCAAATGGGAGATGTCTCATCCTCTCTGCTGGAGCCAAGTCTGAGAGAGACCGTGCTCCACCTCGTAAAGAACCTGACCTTTTTGAGGAAACCTGGTCCAATGGGACTAAACCAAAAAGAGACGATATGTTCCGAGCAATGACTGCACCACACATGCTGAAACCTGAATCTAGTCGGTATGGTCTTTTTCAAAGTCATAACTATGGCCTTAATCTACATCTGCATTCTCAGACAAGAACACACTGCATATCAATATTCACTTTTTAACTCAGACTTGTTGACTTTCCCTCTCCATCCTCCCTTGAGGGAATCCTCAGTGCTTCTTAAGGCTCAGCCCAGTACTCTGTTCTCTCCAGTGACGTTGCATTGACAAGACCTTCATGCCAGAGGGATTGAGTCAACAAGATTGCTCTTTTGTGACAAATCTTTCCAGAATCTTTGCTCAAGCTATGAGTCCACTCACTACATGCTGCCATACTCTTTCTTCTCACTGCTCATGGATATTTTTATGATGTTTAAATGCATTTGGTTATAGCAAATGAAAAGCCTCCCCCTTCATGAAGCACTCATCTGACTGGCTAAATGTGGACTTCTGGATAGGTATTCTCTAAAGTTAAAGAAAAGTATTGATTGATAAGGTCGTGATCTTTTCTAATGCTATAGCATTGTAACAGGCTACTTCACCCACACCAAAAAAAATGATTACTGGTTAGACTATGGTATACTTGGGGGAGTGTTTCCCTGTCAGAGAGGGTTCCAAGGAAGAAAAGACCTATGCGAAGAACCCTTTTTGCTAAGAGTGTACCAGAAGGTCGCCAGACTCCACCCCCTTTCTCATTCAGAGCTTGATTTGGATTGGACCTGGGTAGTAGCTTAGGGACATTGCACCTGACTTACTGTAGATGTGAATTGGGTGGTAGCTTAGGGACGTTGGACATGACTTGGGCAACAGCTGAGGGACTTTGGACTTGACATGGATTTGACTTGGGCAGTACCTTACAGACTTTGGACTTGGACTCAACTTGGACTTTAAGGTAAAGGAATACAACATCCAAAACCAACATCTTGAACAACCATCATCAAACATAAAACTCAGTTTAGGATTCTAAGTGTAGATCTAAGCCCGGTCTCTGCATGCTATGGCCTAGGGCTAAGATCCAAAATAAAGATAGAACAGATCAAAGCATATCCACAAAAAAAACGTGTAAATGAGAATCAGGATGATAATGAAGACAAAATGACCACAGTTACTTACAGTTTGTCCAGCAAGTACAAGCCAGCGAAGGAGCCATTTCTTAGGACTCGGATGCGGTTGTTGCTTAGGTTTCTGTAAGACAGAGCAAACACATAACCTTTTTAGACTTAAAAGTTCGTATTTATGTTCACACAGAAAGTGAAAATAAAATGTTGAGGCCAAATCCAATATAAATATGCTTGTGGAATACAATTGCTCAAACAGGCATTCTCAAGCACACACCCTCACATAAAACCTAACATAAGCACCCACGCACTCACACATGGGACCAAGACACACATGTGTGCATCCAATAAAAACATGACGGTACAGTAAACACCCTTGCATATTTGTATTTCATACATATAAATTAGTCTCTCTTCGTCACACACTTGCACAAAGGCTTCCTCACATACACTCGCTGCAAGCCCCGAGTGTTGTGTGGATGGGGTAAAATCTGCTCCTGTGTTTCTAAGAAATGCCAGGGAAAGAAAAAGAAAAAAAAAAAAACAGAAACCAATCCAGACCGGAGACCACCAGCTATGTTAGACGCAACTCATCAGTTTCCATTAGCGTGTAAAACAACAAGGAGTAAGTGGAACGGCTTTAATGAACAGAGACGCTCAAGTGCCAGGAGTCTCTTATGAGCCATTTAGAAGATGTACAGGATATCAGGGACTGCACATAAACACTCACGCAGACCTTAATACTGTAATATGGTCCAAATATTTGAAAAACCAGACGAGAGAGAGTCGCAGACCAAAAGAGAAAGTATGAGAGAGAGAAAAGAGCATATGCTTGGTCTGACGTTCACAAAAATGCAGTAGGATAACCTAGGGAGAAGTGAGTGCAGGAAAAGGTCAACAGATAGAGAATTGGAGAGAGGGACAGTAGCCAAACGCAAGTTGATTAAACTCAACAGTGGCGGCGACAACCGCATCAACTCCAGTTAATAGAGCAAGCTGCATCCAATTAATCCTCAGAGCCAAACGGGAGGATGGAAAAAGAGGGGTGAAGGAAAGGGAAGGAGGGAAGGTGGGAGGGGGCGGAGGAAGCCATAATCTTGATAATCACTGTGGATACATTTTTACATCAAAAGGAAGTCGGCGTCCACATCAAACGTGTGGTGCGGCTATTCGCCATGACAATTATCCCTCTCACCAGTGACTAATGGCCTTAAGAGAGGGAGCTGGGTTATCGGGGGGGGGGGGGGGGGGGGGTAAGGGATATATATATACAGAGAGAGAGAGAGAGAGAGAGAGAGAGAGAGAGAGAGAGAGAGAGAGAGAGGGGGTAAGGGATATATATACAGAGAGAGGGTAAGGGATATATATATACAGAGAGAGAGAGAGAGAGAGAGAGAGAGAGAGAGAGAGAGAGAGAGAGAGAGAGAGGGTAAGGGATATATATACAGAGAGAGGGTAAGGGATATATATATACAGAGAGAGAGAGAGAGAGAGAGAGAGAGAGACTCTCTCTCACACACACTGGGGCTATAAGTGTCTGTCACATTTGCCACTCTGTAAGAGACTTTAATGGAGCGTGTGTTTTTCTGCGTCTAAGGTGACAGCCTAAGACAACCCACCAAACCCCCACCCCTCACCCCCCTCCCCAAGCCCCTCTACCCCATGGGGGCTTAATTGGCTTTAAATGATGTTTTTGAGACAAAAGTGTGTTTCCAATCTACATGGCGGAATGCAGTGGCAGCATGTGTGTGTGTGTGTGTGTGTGTGTGTGTGTGTGTGTGTGCGTGTGTGTTTTCCTGTCAGTATATGGCTTGTTAAAAGTTATGGGAGAAAAGCTGCTTTCCCAAGCATTATCAAGACATTAGATTAATCTCTAGTGGCCTGGGGTGTTTTTTCAAATGAACAGCTCGTTAAAAAATAAGCGAATCGCATCACACTCCCTCAGGCACGGGTATATCACAACGGATATCACAGTTTGAAAAAAATAATTAAAAAATCAGAATTTTCATCATAATTGAAGACCAGTCATCCACTTTTGAGTGTTCCCTATAAGATCCCTTACAACACAGCGCTATTGAATTTTTCGAATCAGACTGGTCACAAGGTGTTGATTAATTGTCTATAACAGCAGCTCTGACAGTAGTCCCAACTGCAAGGCAGATCAGTTTCATTTATGTGCTCGTTCAAAAATGTCCTCATTTCTATGGGAACACCTCGTCGATAGGGTTGTGCACGGTGGACGCTCTGCATAATCTAAGGCTAATAATAAACCGTTTTTTAAAAAGCGTCGATTAACAAAGAAAACACATAACTATTGATATAGGGAAGCTTTCTGTAAAGAGACAATTATTTAACATTAGAGGAAGGAGTCTCCAGTGTCAGCAGTCTGGACATCAGACTTTATGCATTCCAACTTCTCAGTAACATGACAAGCTTTTTTTCAAGAGAAAGATAAAAAAATAAGGGAAGCAACTTGTCTTGCCGACATTCCACAACATAAATAATTATAAACGGTTTAAAATTATGACGTGCCGTTCATTACGAAACGAAAAATTGTTATCACTGGCAAACTGGTGTGGTATAAGGGGAATAAAACACTTGCTATTGTGTTGGAAAAAACTTTGAGGCTTTTAGAGGTCCTACAACAACATCGTTATATCATATGTAGTGAACATATACAGTAATTAGGAAGCCAATTGGGTTAAAATAAATAAATAAATAAACTTTGCAGCACAAAGTTTTATCCAAAGCATCCTGTCATTTTTATTACTAGAAAGTTTTCACACTAGGACGCTAGCTTGATAGTTAGCTAGAAAGTTAGCTAATGAGCGAGCTGATATGACTCCAAGGAAAACATCTGTGTGCGGGGAATTCTGCGTTAAAAACAATAACCAAGTAACCAATGATGTCAAAACAAAACAGAGAAATGCTTAATAAAATGAATGCTAACACAAAGAAGACACGGTATAGCTAACAGTGAGCGAATCGTAGCCGTGGTTAGCTGGTTTTTGTCTGAACCTGGATCTCGATTTTTGAGTCGAGGGATATTCTGCATCTGTATGTGTATACTTCCTTGTTCTAATGCTTGTGAAAGCACCGTGACAGCAGCAGTCATGTCCCATCAGATGGGGTAAGATGTCCTAATGTACCCATTTAACAAGGTCAAACCAAATTAGCGCTGAGACCGTCAAAAAGCGCTTTCTAACAACAGTCTGGCCACTAAACTAGTTACAGATCCCCACCCCACCCCCACCCCACACCCCACACCACCCACACACACTACAATTTATGAGTCATCTCTTTTTTTTTTTTTTTTTAACAAAAATTCAAACGGTTCTTTAAAGCACAGATTTCCGTAACGACTGCTTAGTCCTGTGGTGTGTTAGCCAGCAAGATGAGCATCATAAGCTGCCACCAGACAAAAGCTGAAAAAAAGAGAGCACAATTTAATACAGAGACAGCCTTTTTTTATGGTGTCAACGCCCAATCTGGAACCGTTCCACACTTTCCCATCGCAAAATGGCTGACTCTCGACAGGCAAAACTAGTTCCGGTAGCAAAATGCTGCTAATCGGTGTCAGGAGCTGTGAAAACACAGCACGTTATTTTCACACTATTAAATTGAGACATAAACATGAAGGGTTTTGATGATTAAAAATTAAAAAAAATATATATATTACAAACTGGTTTTGAAGGGATAACTGTTGCACTTGTTGTATTTGTAACAACCTAAATAGGGGCTTCACAGGTAATGCTAATGGTAGCATGTCCTTTGAGTAGTTACATGATTAACATTTTTACACCATGCACTGGGAGGCTCCTACTGATTAGCAACTCAAGTTATTTTCACAAGCGTATGACGTTACCTTTGGTACGATAAGGAAACAGACATAATGAAGGAGACCATGAGAGATCGCTAGCAAAGAAACAATCTGCCTAATTCAATCCAGAGACGAAAGAAGTACAGCTAGTGATAAGTCACTGGTGAGTTAGAGGCCTATTATTTAGAAAGTGAACGTCTATACACACACACACACACACACACACACGTGTGACTGCTGTGTGCACTATGAGCTCATGAACCTCATCTTGTGTCATTTATACTAACGCATGTTTGGGGAAGGCAGGGTTCACAAAGAACAGCTATTTCAGGACCTACATTAGCGATCATGCGTCTCACGGCTAGTCCATTTTCAAACAGAACAAAATAGAGCGCAATTACAGTTCCAGGGATGTGCACTTCATGAAGCACGCTACTCCGGCCTCTTTCTGAGAACTGTGAAATGACAAGCAGGAACAAGAAGCAGCGTTCGCTATCAAACAGCAAAACAGCATAAACACCCACACACAAACATTACAGACCCTCACACATAAGCACACCGACACACATCCGAACACACACACACACACACACACACACACACACACACACACACACACACACAGCTTCTTGAAGAAGTCCCATCTGTAAACAGACTAAAATAGGCGCTGCACCCGTTCAGGCCAAACAGGAAGCAGACAAAATGAGCTGTTTATACGCAGCCCAGCTGCCTGGGGTCGGGGGTCAACCTGGGAGCACTTCCTGCAGCAAAGCATGATGGACAGGCGTGGATAGGAAGAACAGGTGGACGGCAGAATTGGAGGAAGAGAACTTTGAGTGGAGGAAGGGATGAGGGAGGACACAGTAAAGGATGCAGTGAGAGAAAAAAAAAAAATACACTACAGAGTTTCAGAAGGCATCCACAGTTAAATACCTTGTTGAAAGGATTGGCACGATAAAATGGTGAATACTTCGATTCTACATTTGGTTGTTTTTTATGCTGTGTTTAAATAGGCCTGAGAAATCTGACACTGTGCTTCACTCTGCTTATAGGTGACTTCGAATTTTACATTCGAATGTGCCTCAGTTATTTGCCTCAGATACTGTATGTCCTCGACTCGTGGGGAAGACCGGCTCAAGAAGCGAGGCTTGGACACATTTTTCTGCTTACCTTGCAAAAGTCAAGCAGCCAACAGACACAACAAAACCAGTATGCAAAAGGGGTCCTGGCCATAGCAATGACTCATCCAGTTAGTTAGCTATTCACATGGAAGATTCTGTAATTTTATTGATTTATTGGTTTAATGGTTTTTACCTCAGGGATATGATTAACTGTTTATCCTGTACAGCGACAGCCGAAGCTTGTGACAGTCGTGACACGCTTCTTCACGACTGCCTTCGCAAATGAATCGTCGAATTATTTACAAAGCTGTGATGACCTAGGCTGCTTCCGGATATCCCTACTACCCTACTATACAGTAGGCGAAACACAGTACACCAAAGCAGTAGTATGTCCCAATTCTCAGTGTTCATAAAACAGTAGGCAAGAAATACCTGGATGACCTACTGCTTCCGCCGAGATTCTGCAATATGGAAGCAACGGACACTGTGGATACTGCGCAATCCCATAAAGCAACGGGACTGGCGTGGAAGTGCTGTCAGAATCAAAAATGGCAGAAGGCAACGCGTCGACGCTTTTTAAGTTGTAGGTCACATGACAATGCCAACACCGCGGATGTAGCGCGTTCCGGATTGTATTCATGCTACAAATTAATACTGATCAGTATGTACTGTATCGACGGCTGTGCAGTAGGTACTGAATCGAATAAAGTACGTACTGTCACAGTACGCAATTTTCCGAATGCGGCCCTAGTCTATTACATGTAACTTTTTTATCCCGTTCCTTTTTTTTTTTGCTCTTATTTTGCTGTGGTCATTTAAAGGCTGGTTGGTTTGGTTAAAAAAAAAAGCTTTCATGTTTTTATTTGCGAATGTTATGAAATGACTGAGGTGGTAATGAGTGGTAGAGACTTCCAGAACGTAGGCCATTGTGAGTGGCTGGTCTATAAAAGTGTGTGGTCAGAGACAGAGCTCTGGATATTTGATTATTATATGCATGTGAAATATGTCAGCTGTGTATATACGATCTCTCTCTCTCTCTCTCTCTCTCTCTCACACACACACACACACACACACACACACACACACCACTGACAACCCACTGCTAAAAACAGTTCAACCATTGCTTAACCAGCGCTTATTTACCCGCTGCTAAAACCAGAGTATCTCTATGTCAGTAAGCTTTAGTCTCTCAGCCTAGCTTTGTGTTAACTGGCAGCCCAGATGCCCATGTGTGCCTGGGTACTGATGGCACTTTGCCCTGCTCAGCTCCACCCTGCCCTATGCTTCCCTCTGTCCATGGCGGTTCAGCTCAATTTGTCTCCTCTGACCACAGTGCCTGAAGTGGAGGCAGCGAGGCCAGGATGATCACACTGGCTTCACCCTGGCATGGCTAAGAGATGGAGAGAGGAGTGGAAACTATGGGCAGAGGAAATGAAAGTGGTAGCCTGGAGAGGGAAAAAAAATCCTTAAAGCCATAAGCTACAATGTCATATGGATATAAATGCATCACAATGTATAGTGTATTTATACAGCGTGAGTAGCAATAATAATTTGAGTTAAAAACAGACACTGTGGGTTAAAATAAAACCCTATATTATGTGTTTCAGTGTCACTTCAGTGTTAAACTGGTTAAAACGAGTCTGCGTAACCCGATACTACTGTTGCCCACAGAGGCGAAACTAGAGGCCAAGTGCTTGGGCCCCACGGTCAAACAGACCCCAAGGTAATGGATATCAAGCTGAGAATGTTGTCTGCAAACAAGCTTTATTTTCGTCGGCATTATTAAAGAATGACATTGACGTATGGCCTGTAGTTTTGATACGGTTTTTAACTTAAACAATGTTTATCCTTCTGATTCACTGGCGATAAAATCACAGTGCAACAACCCTATGTAATTTGTACCTAAGAAATGCTGCTGTAAACATAAAAAATTTCCAGTCTCATCCCAGGACTCTTATTCATAATACGCGCCAACTGAACACACTTACTACTGTTTGACTTAGTTGTAGAAGAGTAATGATTTACACATTACCCCACTATAAAGTGCCACACTTGAGTCTGGTTCCTCCCAAGGTTTCTTCCTCATGATGTCTCAGGATGTTTTTCTTTGTCACGGTCATCTCTGGCTTGTTGATGAAGGATCTAAAGCTACTGTACATCCAGATTTCTTGTAAAGCTGCTTTGTGACGATGTCTATTGTTAAAACACCACGCATACAATAAAACTGAAATCGCTCAAATAATGGAATAACGAGTTGACTGGGGGTTGGAGGTGGGTTATACAACTCATAATATTGTAGGGCTTGTCAATTTTCCTACACCATCAACCAATTCCACTGTTACTGGGAGTGACAGGTAGCTGGAGGTGGTGAACAGCTAAAACTTTCATTTGTTCCAATTTAAATAGTTCATTTTTGTAATATGTTTGAATAAAAAAAATTTATTTTTTTTTTTTCATTTTGTGGAACTGCTGTTTCTCTAATGTGTACCAACCATATCAATAGCTAAACTATATTGTAATACAATATAAAATGTCATGAAAACATCTTCAGGTATTGTGTTATGATATTGTAGCCATATTGCCCGGTTCTAGCAGGTAAAGGGTGATTTGTGGAGGGATTTTTTTTGCTTAGAAATCCCAACAGTTCATAAAGACCACTAGTTGCCTCTTAACCATTAGCATATCGTCCAAGCGATATATAACAATACAATTGCAATCTGATCATTTGTCCGTATCATCCATCTTTACCTTTATCTATAGAGCTTTAGACACCTACATATGACACCACGTAAGTTAGAAACAAGGCTTTTTATGCCTTAAAGAGTTGTGAGATATATGTGTTACAGAAAGGCATTACGGGTTTAATGGTGGATGTTGTAATGATCTCACCCACTGCACATGCATTATGGGCTCAACAGAGTTGGTTTAAATGAGGTGAAAATGAAACCCAATGAGCCACCCTGTATATTTCTCACATCTGGCACCATATAGCTTAAAACCAGGGCCTTCAGTTTATAAGAACAGCCTAAACAAATCCCTGCATGTTACAATCAGACCCTATAAGTTACAAAGAGGCTCTGTAATTTTTCATGAGACCCTAAAACCGATCACAAAAATTGTTCAGGCTCCTCATGAGACTCTCTGAAGATAGCAAGGCCTTCATTTTCTCCCAGACAGTTTTTACTAAAGCCTGATTATCCAAAATTGTTTTTCCGAAGTTAAAGATAATTAAGGGCATTAACAGACAACAAAGGCACAATCACAGGCAGCAATTCAGTTTTGTTTGCTTGTGAGATCTCTTTAAATGAAAACCGGTTAAGTGAACGAGTTGGAGTACATTATGGGTTTTAAAGAAGTGGTATAAATTGCAGTGCAGCCTCAAATTGTACGAGATTTTGTTAGGAGGCACAAATAGAGTCTAAAGAGACTTAAGCAAAGGGTTCTCAAACTTTTTGCAGCCAGGGACCTCTTCTATTAAAAAAAAGAAAGAAAGAAAGAAAGAAAGAAAGAAAGAAAATCCCCACTTACCCCAGACCCCGCTTAGTCCCAATATATTTATGTATACTATAATATTTTGGCTATTAACTGGAGTTAAAAAATCTGAACTTTCCATGCATAAAACTGCACTGGATTAAATGTATTCCATTCCAGTGACCAGTCAAACAGACTAATAACTATAATAACGCAATAATAAATATAATAACTCTGATAATCGTGGCTCATGATTCCCGCAACTGCAACAAATAAACTACCTCCTGGTTATGCTTTGCAAACTCCAGGGGCTCCCTGGACACCTCTTTCACCTCTTTAATAACCAAGGGACTGGATAAGCTATGGGTTAAGAAGCAAATATTTTAGGGTCTCAAACCCTGACCCTGAATGTTCTTTCATGTTTACCATCATTACAGGGTGTCCCAAAAGTCTCCATGCATAGGGGAAATTAAGTTTTTAGCTAAATTTTTCATACTTAGTTCATATTATATATATGTTTTTAAGAATGCCTCTGACAAA